>CM059867.1:24504018-24851362 GCA_030490815.1 Acer saccharum | reverse complement strand
TAAAAACTCAAACTAAAACATATAAGAGAAGCATTAGTGCACTTTTCAAAATAAGATTTTCAAGTTCAAGTGCATGATCTAGAAACAATAAAAGATTTGTTTAAGATCACTACTTCTCAAGTGAGTAGCTCTTAAAGATAATGATATTCAATTAAAGTTTTGCTCATCAAGCCACTCACAATCACACAAAGACATCAATCAACACAAATCATGCCAATGGACATTTAAGAGTTTTAAACATCTCTTTGTCCAAGGGCTTAGTGAACAAGTCTGCAAGTTGATTTTTAGTAGGCAAATGCTCTAGAGTAACAATAGAATGTTCAACTAGATCTCTAATGAAATGATGCCTAATGTCTATGTGTTTTGTGCGGGAGTGTTGAACCGGATTTTTAGAGATATTAATGGCACTTAAGTTATCAAAATAAAGTGTCATTTTTCCTTGTTCTATCTCATAATCCTTAAGGATTTGTTTCATCCAAAGTAATTGTGTTCATGCACTTCCGGCCGCAATCATACATACAATAACACATATCATGGTTAAGATCAATGTGAACAATTATCATCAAAAGATCTTAAAGGAGCAAATGTCAATGAGAACCATAAGAACACTATTCTATTTCTCTAATATGACATGCTTCATGAAATAGTACAAACAATGAGTTGAGAGATGAAAATTTAAGTAAACAAGCAATGTGATATAGAGACCTTTGCAAGCTATTTTCCATCAAATGTAAAGTCTTCACCCTTTTTATGAGTCCTCTTGGCTTGTTTGTCCTCATGACAACAAGTTGTTGGTGTGTCGTTCCAAGAGACTAAAGACTATGCATTTCAACTCAAACAACAACAAAAATTGACTTTCTCTAAAAATCATAACATGATTATTACCATATAGATTTCATAAAAATAACTTCTCAAAAAGTTAATCAATAGATTTCAACCATCATAGCAAATATGTGAGATAGCTAAGTTTATATCATGTTATATAGAAACAAAGCTAGATAACTAAGTTACTTAACCACTTGACACTAATCTTAAAGCTAACTCACATGTGCAATCTTACACTAATGGTAAGAACACTCACCCTTGAACAATTTGGTCTTGGGTGAACCTACACAAACTGAAATTTCCCTTAATGTAGTAGTGAAATATACCTAGAGGGGGGGTGAATAGGTATAGGCTCCAAATTCTTCCAATTAAAAATAATGCGGAAAATTACTGAAACTAATTATTGCACGGTGTGTATAAACCTATCTAGAGGGGGGGTGAATAGATTTTACGCTTTTTACCCAATTTTTTCGTGTTAGTCAAAATTACGAATTTACCCTCAAGATAATATAAACAAGCAAGTGTAATATGGTGCGGAAATATAAATCAACACTTGATTTTTACGTGGAAACCCTCACGGGAAAAACCACGGGCTGTTATGTGCGCTACACACGAACCTCGAATCCACTAATTGAGATGATTACAACCTAATCCCGGTTTAATGATCTAATCCCGATCAATAAGCATCACAACTACCTAATCCCGGTATAAGTGGACCTAGTCCAATTGCTTGTGAATTAAGTAACCTAATCCCGGTCACAACACAAGACTTAATTCTCTAAGAAGAGATAATACAACCTAAGTGAATATAATGAAATATCCAAAAATGCAATTAGAGCTAGGTTACTCTATATGCTTATCTAGGATAATGAATTTGCAATTTAAATCAATCCTAGATATTATGAGCTAAATGACATGTCAAAAAGCTTAGCTAATCAAGATGAACAAAACCTAATTAGCTATCACAAAACAACTTCTCAAACATACATCATACTAATCTCAATTTTGTATCTAAAGCATACAAAATAACAATCAAGTAATTAATTGAGATTGCTAGATAAAATAAACACAAAATATGTAAGATATTAGTGAAAAGCTTACCAAGCAAAGTATGATGAAGATTCCATGCAAGATGACATCTAGATGATCTATGATGATGCTAGATGATGATTGATGATCATGAAATTGTGTTTGAGTAATTAAAAATGAGTTCTTTGTGTATTTTTCTTCTCTTGAAAAATATCCTAAGTATGAAGCATGAATAAGAACTCTTGTAAATGACCTAAAATCAAGTTAGCATATATATAGAGGCCATAAGTGAAGTGAGGTCGTTTTGAAAACTCGCCAGAAAAATACTCTGTGCGCTGGTGGACCTGCGCTGGTGGACCAGCGCACAAGCCAATTTCGGCTTGAGCGCTGGACGACAGGCGCTGCCACCAGCGCCAGTCCAGCGGCGCCATACTGGGCGATCGGCGCTGGTGGCCGGCGCTGGTCCACACCAGCGCTACGACCAGCGGCGCGCCACTGGGCGATTTGCACCGGTGAGCGGCGCTGGTCGACCGGCGCTGGTGGACCAGCGCACAGCGCCAAAAATTGCATCCCACATGCAATTTTGCAAGGGGTACAAAGTCAAACAAGATGCATCCTAAAAGCCTAAATGCTATGATGTTTTCAACACAAGATGCAATCATAAAATCAAGCAAGAAGAGATGTAAATAATCATTTATGCACAACAAAAAGAAACACAACATACAAAGATTAAACAAATGCATGAGTTGTGAGTGTGTGCAACTATCTCTTCAAGACAAGAAAGCACTTAGAATATTACCTTTGGTGCTTGTCAATAATGAGGTCTTCAAAGGGCCTAATGCACTAACAACACCATTTAAACTACCCTTACAAAGTATCCCCATTTATGGTTTGATCACGAAATAAGCCAATTAAAAACAACGGGAATCCTTACAATTACAAGGCAAATGCACACTTGATTAGATTTAGCAAATGAATTGATTACACTAAGACAAGAGTAAATCAATTTACAAGATATGCAATCAATGTAATATATGGAAGATAAAGAAAAGTAAAGCAAAATTGAACACAATGATTTTAACGTGGTAAAACCTCAATGAGGAAACATCCACGGGTTGATACCACAACCATCGGCGAAGCAATCCATTATGTGAAAAAGGACTTACACACTCAAGCTATCACTCATGATATCCGCTCAAGCTATCAACTTCTAATCTACCCTCGGGCTAGTGAATCACCAAGCCTACTTCCTATCCGAGATGTGTCCTACACCTCTAGAAAGCAACTTCCTATCCAATACGCTCACGTCTCTAGGAAGATTTCTTGCTTGCCTATCCGGATCCTCCCGACCCCAGACAAGACTTCCTTGCTTGATTATCCGAGTCCTCCTGACTCTAATCAAGGCTTCCTTGCTCTTATCCACAAAGCTTCACTCACTTTGCTAGAGACTTCAACCTAATGCAAGGCTATGATCTAAAGTGATGCAAGTGATGCAAACACAAACAAATTAAGCTAGATGATCAATCAAACAAAATGTACATGTTCAATGATAGTCTAGAATATTATTTCAACACACAATCACAAAATTATCTAGAAATCAAGACATGCAAATCAATAAGAACAAAGGTATGAATATTCAATTTATCACATTAAAAACCTAGTTCTTAGATCATGAAATAAAACATAGAAAATAACATGAAGCACATCACGCATATATTTTCTAGAATCAATTTCATGATAAATCAAGTTTAGCACATATATGTTCAAAACAAATCACAAAGCTAAAACTCAATTAACAAATGATCAAACAACCCTAGCAAGTGATCTAACATACTTCTCAACAAATTTCATCAATCAAATAGTAAGAATCAAGAGATGATCAAAGATGAAATTGAAAAAGAAGAAGTTGAAATTCAAACACTGACCACGTACTGAAAATGCTTCAGCTGAGAAAAATGGTTAAGTCAGCTGCCTCTGGAAATTCTTGGAGTTTGTAGCTCTCTTCGAGACCAACAATTTTGGTTTTTGAATCGATTGATTTCGAGTTCGTATGAGAGAGATATGATCAAAACAAGTAAACAAAAAATGTAGAATTCTGATACGAAAATGTTCAAGTGTTCTTCAAAATTCTCAAAGTGTGGAGGGAAGGAGGTGAGCTTAAAAGGAGGGAAGAGAGAATTTTTACGAGCAAATCAGGAGATGCCACATCACCACCCGGTGGGGGGCACGTGGGGTCCACGGGAGCAGAGGGCTCCCTTGGCCGTGGGGCCCACAGCCTCCCACACGGGCTGGCCTTGTGGCCACACGTGATCTCAACTTCTCTCGCGCGCTCCTTCGGTTCTTCAGCCCATATCTTGAGTATCCGACCTTCAATTTCGAATCCGTTTTTGGATTACGAACCGTGACTCCCTCACGCACGACTACGACTACTCAAATTTGAAAAATGGTTGAGAAATCATCTCGGAATCAGACGATGAAGACAACACAACAAATGAGAACGAAAAGTAGCATAGTCAACTTGTTTGGACTCAAAACCGTATGAATGAGTAACCGAAACGACCGGAACTCAATAAGGCATTAAATAAGAACATGTTCAAGTCCTAAACACAAAATATGGAAACAAATAAACACATATTCACACAAGCATGCCATATCAAGGAGATAGTCACAAAGCATGCAATTTCACAATGTTTGTCAATACAAGATCAATGCATGAGCATGCTATGAAGTGTGTGAATGTGTTATACCAAATGTTTGAACCACGATGCAGGGACACACATGTATGAATTGTGTGTGTGTGCGCTAACGCCTTGCAAGAGGATGGAAGTCAAGATTTACCTTTGACGTTTTTCACCTCTTGAAGACGACTTTTGCACTAACCTTCACTCTTTAAGCTTTCTTTCTTCAAATAATGTCCTAAGCAACAACTAATATAATCATAGAGTGTTTTGCAATGGAATTAAGCCAATACAAATCATAAACCTTACACAAACACTATCAAGATTCTTATTGACAACAATGTTGAAACTAGAAAAAAGTTCTTCCATCTCTTGATTCACAAGAATATTATTGATACTTTTCTTTTCAACATTACTAGCAACACATGCATTGTCAATTTTTGCAAGGTTTCCATTCTTCACAATCCGGACATTCTTAACATGCTCTTTTGACATTATCATGCTTTTCATACTAAAAAGCTTTAGCATGCTTAAATGAAGTTCAATCTCTTTATTCCTAGATGCATTTCCTATTTCGCAATATTCAATATATTCAAAGCACTTGGGCTTGATATGACCTACGAAATTGCAAAAATGACATATGGGAACAAAATGAGAAATTTTACCTTCCGGGATTGGAGAAGCACAAATGGGAGTTTCAAGGGGTACCTTGTTCTTCAATTTTTTCTTGGTCTTGGAACATCTCTTCTTAGGAGCTTTCACGTCAACAATGACATTATCCTTACTTGTAGGAAGTGATGCTTCTATGAGTTTCTCCTCAACTACCAAGTCACTTGAGCCTCTTAAAGACAAACTAGAGATAATCCTATCCCTTTCAAGAACAATCCCTTCAACTTCTCTAAGCTTCTTGGAAAGAGCATTCTTTTTTCCTAAGAGCCTTTGAGTTGTTGTAACAAATTCATCCACTTGTAATTTGATCAAATCATTCTTCTCATCCACCTCATTTAAGGCTATCTTCAAACTATCTTCAAGACACTTCACTTTAGCCAAAAGATCAATATAGGTAGGATTCTCACTTAAACACACTTGATGATTTGTATCAACCTCCTTGTCTAATAAATCTTGACAAACATTTTCTATGATAGAATGAGAGGCCGTGAAGGCAACAAAGTTGCTCACAAGCTCTTCATCACTAGAAGACTCATCTCTAGAGCTCTCCTCCTCACTAGAGTCCTCATCATTGACCCATATGGTCTTTGGAGCACTAACACAAACATCATGATCATTTCTTATGGCAATAGTATATCTAGAAGACAAAACATTAACAATCTTCTTTATAAAGATATTACTCATGTTAAACACATCATTATTGCCATCAACAAAAATATCATCAAGATTATGAATATGATCATGTGAAACACACTTTTTCAACCAAATCTTCTTGACATTCTTCTTCACATGATTATCATTAACATGCACAACATTCAAAGAGTTATCATTAGAAACATGTTTAGAAGAATGACTAGGAACATTTTTCACATCATGCTTTTTAATCCGAGCTTTCCTAGTATGTTCCTTTACAAGATTATTGGTACCGTGCACAAGTTCTAAAGGTCTCTTGGTAGCTATTGAAGTGCTCTTTTTGTGAGATACTTTGGTTTGTTTACCTAATTGGCAAGGTTCACAAACATCATCTAGCTTCCTACCAAGATTTGGAAGACCTCTAACAATGCCATGTTTTTCAAGCTTATTTGAATCCTTAAAGTTTATGTGGCCCAAACGTTGATGCCACAAATCAAGCTTGTTGCACTCATATGCCATGTTGCAAGTTAGAGGGTCCATCTCAAGACAATAGCAATTGTCTATAGACCTTTTGACTCTTAGGACAACATTGCCCTTTTTATCAATTATAGTGCACACATCTTTGTTAAAACTAACTTCTTAAAAAATTTCACACAAGTGAGTAATGCTTATCAAGTTAGCTTGTAACCCATCAACATACAAAGTATTGCGAAGTTTAGGCAATCCGAGGATACAAATGTTCCCTTGCCAAGAACTTGCTTTTTGGTACCATCGCCAAAAGTAACCCAACCTCCATCCTTTAAAACAAGATTCTTAAAGAACTCTTTGTTCCCGGTCATGTTCCTAGAGCAACCGCTATCTAGGTACCAAGAATAGGAGGAGTTGGCACGTAAAGCATATTGTGCAACATGACATTTAGATGTGTCTTTTCTAATCCACACATTTTTCACAACATGCCTCTCACTCTTACTTCTAACATGCTTTGACTCAATGTTAGGCTTTTTAACATGCACCTTGACCTCATTGGTCACATTTTCAAAAATATCAAACAAAGCATTATCAACTTTCTTATGCATAGTAGTGAGGCACAACACAAGATTTAGCAAGCAAGTCATCAACAACATTCTTCACAACATGCTTTTCCAAGGTCTTCCTAGGTCTATTTCTATATCCATATATGGATGATTGCCTAGGTCCATTCAAAGACATATCATGAAAAGCATTATCAAGTTTGCATTTCCGAATATACTCAAAGCATCTAGGTTGAATATGTCCTACCATATTACAATGATGACAAATAGGAATAAATTTGAGAAATTTATCATTTGCATTTGCTTCCATAGCTTATGGCCTTCTCACAATCTTTCCTATTTGAAGTGCAACCCTTGATGCTCCACCTCTTGCATTTGAGGTTGTTGCTCCTTGATGTTGAACTTGTTGTGAACTTACATTGAACATCCTTGATGATGAAGAGGCATCTCCGGTAGCTTTCATAGCTTTTCCTTGAGTGAGTGTACCTACATTTGTTTCAATGCTTGCTTTGACAAAAGTAGATTTGTTAGATGAAGGAGTCTCCTTCTCATTGATATAACCCAAACCTCTTTTGTCACATGGATGCTTTCCACTTTTAATGAGGGTTTCAACTTTATTAGAACTAGATAACATCTTGCTAATCATATTATTAGCCTTATCAAGTTTCTCACGAAGCATCCTAATTTTAATGGCATAATTTTCCGCTATGTCATCACTAAACATAACATCTTTATGTGATTTATCTAACCATTGTTCATACTTTTTCTCTTGAGTTAAGTGCTTACTAATTTTGGCTTTAAGCATGTTTTCTAGCCTTTTAGCACTAACAAGAGAAACATCCCTTTGCTCAATTTCTTGCTTCAAAATGCCAAGTCTATCATTGCTATCTTTTAGATTCAATTCTAGACTTAGAATCTTGTCTTTAAGTTCATTTAATTCTTTTGAGCCAAGAGCATGATTCTCTAGCTTCTTGTTGAGGGACATATTGACTTTGGATAAACGTTCATTTTCAAAAATAAAATCATCGATCTTTTTCTCATCTAAGTCAATATGTTCAACAAAAAAAGCCACACAGGAACACACTTCCTTAATCATGATTATTACAAACAAAAACACAAAACACTACAAAGAAATGATCTATCTAAGTGCGTCTAGACATCCGCTCTGATACCAAATGAAATTTCCCTTAAGTAGTAGTGCAAAATATACCTAGGGGGGGTGGGCGGGGGGTGAATAGGTATAGACTCAAATTCTTCCAATATTAAAAATAACGCGGAATATAACAAAGAAAATGCACACTTGATTAGATTTAACAAATGAATTGATTTCACTAATACGAGAGTTAATCAATTTACAAGTTAGGGAAGATAAAGAAAAGTAAAACAAAAATGAACACAAGTATTTTTTACGTGGTAAAACCTCAAAGAGGAAACATCCACGGGTTGATACCACAACAATCGGCAAAGCAATCCACTATGTGAAAAAGGACTTACACACGCAAGCTACCAACTCATGATATCCGCTCAAGCTATCAACTCCTAATCTACCCTCGGGCTAGTGAATCACCAAGCCTACTTCCTATCCGAGATGTGTCCTACACCTCTAGAAAGCAACTTCCTATCCAAGACGCTCACGTCTCTAGGAAGATTTCTTGCTTGCCTATCCGGATCCTCCCGACCCTAGACAAATCTCCTTGCTTGATTATCCGAGTCCTCTCGACTCTAATCAAGACTTCCTTGCTCTATCCACAAAGCTTCACTCACTTTGCTAGAGACTTCAACCTAATGCAAGACTATGATCTACGTGATGCAAATGATGCAAACACAATCAAATTAAGCTAGATGATCAATCAAGCTAAATGTACAAGTTCAATGATAATCTAGAATATGCTTTCAACACACAATCACAAAATTATCTAGAAATCAAGACATGTAAATCAATAAGAATAAGGTATGATTATTCAATATATCACACTAAAAACCTAGTTCTTAGATCATGAAATTAAACCTAGAAAATAACATGAGGCACATCATATATACTTTTTCTAGAATCAATTTCAAACAAAATCAAGTTTAGCACATATATGTTCAAGAGAAATCACAAAGCTAAAACTCAATTGACAAATGATCAAACACCCCTAGCACATGATCTAACATCCTTCTCAACATATTTCATCAATCAAATAGTAAGAATCAAAGAGATGATCAAAGATGAAATAAAAAAGAAGAAGTTGAACAAAACAACCTTGACCACGTACTGAAGATCAGGCTACTGGGAAGAATGGCAAAGTAAGCTACCTCTGGAAATGCTTGGGGTTTGTAGCACTCATCAAGACCAACAATTTTGGCCTTTTGGATCAATCGATTTCGAGTTTGTATGAGAAAGTTATGATCAAAATACTAAAACTAAAAACTTGAAGAATTTCTGCAGAATTTTTGAAAGTGTTCTTGAAAATCTTCAAAATGTTTGGAGGGAAGAAGAGAGGATTAAATGGAGGAGAGAGAAGGAAAAAACGAGCCAATCAAGCATGGCCACATCACCCAGCCCATGGGGGGCGCATGGGCCACACGGGGGCAGAGAGCCCCTCTGGCCGTGGGGCCCACGGCTCACCCACGGCTTGGGCTACACGTGGCCTCTTGGCCACCTTCGCCTCTCGCGTGCTCCCTCACGTTCTTCAGCCGTATCTTGGGCATCCAAACTCCGATTTTGAATCCATTTTCGGATTACGAACCGTGACTCCCTCACGCACGATGACGACTACACAACTTTGAAAAATGGTTGAGAAATCATCTCGAAAAATGATGATGAAGTCAACTCAACGAATGAGAACAAAAAGTAGCGTAACTACATCGTTTGGATTCGAAACCTTATGAATGAGTAATTGAAATGACCGGAACTCAATAAGGAATCATAATAGAGCATATTGAAGTCCAAATACAAAAATACGGAAACATACAAACACTAATTCACACAAGCATGCCATATCAAAGAGATAGTCACAAAGCATGCAATTCTACAATGTTTATCTATTAGAGATCAATGCATGTGCATACTAAGAAGTGTGTGAAAGTGTTATATCAAATGTTTGAACTACGATGCAGGGACACACATGTATGAATTGTGTGTGTGTGTGTGCGCCTATGCCTTGCAAGAGGAAGAAGTATCTCGATACCTTAGCATCCAAATAAGCACATTTCCTCTTGAAGACGAATTTTGCATTCGACGTTGCTTTCTTTCTTTGAAGCTTGATCTAATCACGAAACACCTAAGCAACTAAGCAATACAAACAAAAAGTGTTTTGCAATGGAATCAAGCCAACACAAATCTAAGATCTTACACAACTCTTGAAGAAGATGTTAGAGGGCAAATAAGCCTTGGAAACGACAAAGGAGAATAAGCTTCAAGAATTGAACAAGAGACTCATACTTGAAGTAAAGACGCTTAGAGCTGAAGATGGTACTCTCAAGAGGCATAATGGCGAAGTCTCATACAAGAACAAAGAACTCGAAGAACAAATTGAGAGACTTGAAGCCGAAAAGATTACAACATTGAAGGAGTTTGAAGAGACCAAGGAGGACTTTGGAGAGAGGATGCAGCTAATGCAAGCTGAAATTCAAGCACGGGACAAGGCTTTGGAGATAACGAAGAAGAAGGAAATTGACCACCTTGCAGAACTTGCAAGGTCTAAGCAAGAAAATGAGGGAATGAGCAAGGAAGTATTTCCATTCTCAAAGGAAGAAATTCCTAATTTGAGTCAAGCCTCTTCAAGTGCCAAGGTCAAAGAGCCGAATCCTAGCAAAGCAAAGAGGAGGAAGGCAAAAAGGAGGAACAAGAACCCTCCACCTCCACCTCTAACAAAGAACCACCAATAAGGTATCCTTCTTAACCCTATCACCATGTGCCACCGTTGCCATACAATAGGTCACATTAGACCACTAAGCCAAGAGTATGAGAGGCATGGCACACAAGGGAATTTTGGAAAGAGAGAGAAGTATAGGCATGCTAGAAATGTATGGGTTGAGAAGCCTAGGAATATGAAGAGTCCACCTAGGATAAAGAAAATTTGAGTAGATTAACTAATGATGTAGGAGTAGTTGTAATCAAATATCTCATTTATGTATGTGTGTTAGTAGAAGACTTAACATGCTCTGTTTGGAATGATTAGAGTGATTGAGAGTTGAGTTTGTGCTTAGATTACCATTTCGGGTATGAATTTGGCTATTGGCTCTATAGAATGGGAAAGGCTTATGCATGACTTTGCTATGATAGCATTGGTTCATTGTTCTTGTGCTTAATAGGTCTAAACCATAGACACAATCACTCTTCCGACTTGGAGAGTGGTGATTTGATTTCGGGGCAATTCTTTAATCAAGATCACGATTTCGATAATCCCCTAATCAAAAGAACGAACCCTTTACTGAATTAATTGGTATTCACATGATAAACAATCCACATGATTTGCATATTGTGTTTGGTAATCTGATTTCCCATGTGTGTCTCACATCTTGCTTATCTCCAAGCCACATTTATTTTCGTAGCTAGGGTGTCTTGCCTCTAGGAGTAGATTAACTTAATTAGGAGTAGATTAATTAGATAGCCAAGACACCTGGCTACATTTCTATCTTAGTTTAGTTAGTTTGCATCTCCACACACACACACCACGCCGTATTCCATTTACATTGTTTTCATAAACTCTAGAGCTAGATACAGTTAACGGATTCCATCTCTTTGTGGGAACGACCCTTGCTTACTTGCTATACTAGTTATTTGACTCGTTGCATTTGCTAGGTGATTAGAATTATAATATCTTTTCTCGATCCGTGGCGTCAACGGCCGCCCACGCGAAAATATACCTTTGGTGCTTCTTCTCTTGAGGTCCTGAGAGGGCCTTGGTTGTGCAAATCACCAACCATCAAATGCCTAAGCTACCCTTACATCAATCCCCAATATGTGGTTTGTCTACGAAATAAGCCAATCAAAATATGAGACCTTACAACTTCCATAACTTGTATTGCTAGTATCTCTTGTATATTGAACTCTCATTGTCTTGATTAAAGCAATTCATTTGTTAGACACACCAAGTGTGCACATCATTGTTGTGTTAAAAAAGGAATTTGGAAGAAATTGAGCCTATACATATTAACTCCCCCCTCCCCCCTAGGTATATTTTACACTACATTGCTTAAGGGAATTTCAGCTTAATATTCAACAAATGATTTTAATTGCAGCAGACACCCCTATCTACAGTTGACATCCATACCATTTAATGGTTGATAGGGATTTTGTTAAAAAATGGTCTACAGTGCCCTTATACTATGCTTGAAAAAGTTTTAATTGCCCTCTACTTTTATTAAAATAATAATAAAACTATTAAAAAGTAATAATAATAAATTAATAAGTTCACTGCCGGGATCATTCCGATGTCGAAGGATTCGCTCCTCCGCAAGGAGCAGACCGCACCTCACGCGGACCTCTCGAAGGAGCAAGTTTGGGCCTTTGATGGGGAAAACCGAATCTCCATTAATTGATATTCAGTTTCCATTTTAGGAGAATGAGATCTGGATCCCCATTTTTGGAGGAGAACCAGATCTGGTTCAGATTTAAATAGAAATATTAGATCATGGTTCAGATTTAAACCAAAATATTTAGTTGACATCCATACCATTTAATGATTGATAGGGATTTTGTTAAAAATGGTCTACAATGCCCTTATACTATGCTTGAAAAAGTTTTAATTGCCCTCTACTTTTATTAAAATAATAATAAAACTATTAAAAAGTAATAATAATAAATTAATAAGTTCACTGCCGGGATCATTCCGATGTCGGAGGATTCGCTCCTCTGCAAGGAGCAGACCGCACCTTGCGCGGACCTCTCGAAGGAGCAAGTTTGGGCCTTTGATGGGGAAAACCGAATCTCCATTAATTGATATTCAGTTTCCATTTTAGGAGAATGAGATCTGGATCCCCATTTTTGGAGGAGAACCAGATCTGGTTCAGATTTAAATAGAAATATTAGATCATGGTTCAGATTTAAACCAAAATATTTAGTTGACATCCATACCATTTAATGGTTGATAGGGATTTTGTTAAAAATGGTCTACAATGCCCTTATACTATGCTTGAAAAAGTTTTGATTGCCCTCTACTTTTATTAAAATAATAATAAAACTATTAAATAGTAATAATAATAAATTAATAAGTTCACTGCCGGGATCATTCCGATGTCGGAGGATTCGCTCCTCTGCAAGGAGCAGACCGCACCTCGCGCGGACCTCTCGAAGGAGCAAGTTTGGGCCTTTGATGGGGAAAACCGAATCTCCATTAATTGATATTCAGTTTCCATTTTAGGAGAATGAGATTTGGATCCCCATTTTTGGAGGAGAACCAGATCTGGTTCAGATTTAAACAGAAATATTAGATCATGGTTCAGATTTAAACCAAAATATTAGATCATGGTTCAGATCTGGTTCAGATTTGTACTTAAATATTAGATCTGGTTCAGATTTATACTTAAATATTAGATCTGGTTCAGATTTAAACCGAAATAAGATCTGGTTCAGATTTAAACCAAAATATTAGATCATGGTTCAGATCTCTTGAACCAAAATATTTACCATGGAAATCGATATGATCTCCATGATCTAATATTATATTTTATTTTTATATATAGTTTTTAATTAGTAAGTACATAAATAATTTATTATTATCTATCCAAAAATAGTTGATGCATTAAAAGATGATCTTACCCCTAAGAAACCAGTCAACCATTATCTTTAACAGGTTTTGACTAACGGCAAGGGGAGCTGCAGCAATTAAAGCCATTAATTGGATACTAAGCCTTTTTGGAAAAACTTAGGATATGTCATCGCAATTAACCCTAATCTGGAGCTACATCTCACCCATGGAGAATCTCTATTATATATATTTTTCTCAAAATTTTTTAAATAATTTTTATTGTTTGTGTTTTTGGATGAGTTTGTGATGGTAAAGAAGATGAAGGGTGGAGAAGAAAGAAGCAGAATTATTTTGGGTTGTGATTTGCTTTGTATTGAGATACAATTTGGTTTGTTTAGGGTTACGATTTGGTCTCTAAAAATTGAAGGAGAAGATGAAGTAGATTTTTTTTTTATTAATATTAAATTTAATTAAATTGGATTACAATTACCTTAATAAAAGTGCATCAGCATTTGGAATTCGAGGAAATATAACACTGCAATGTGCGACACTCCATCTTACTCTGGTGCCATGGCTTGAGGCAATGAATGGAAGAGACCGTCGACTGGAAAAGGTAATCTCCATCAATGGAGATCAACTTTTGCGGTGGGAAGAGATTGTGTTTATGGTGATTTATGTTTTTTAATTTTTTATAATTTTAGTGAAATAAGTGATGTGTCAGGATTAGATTGGGCAATCTCATTTTTTTCTTTATTTGTTAACAACACTTAATAAAAAAACCAAATTACCCTTTAACCGTTAGTGACCACCGTTAGTCAATGGGTCAAGGGGTTGTGAGTGTTATTATGATTTTTTCACCGATTTATATGTTATTAAGCATATAACCAGGGTAAGTTTGTGTAATTTGCCCTTACTAAAACCCTAATTTGGATTGTGCAGTATAAATAGGGGCTTTAAGGGTGGCTAGGGTTATATTGTAGCATCAAGAAAAGAACACTTCCTTTTCATTTTCTCTTCCTTTAGCCGCCACAAAAAATAATAAACTACAGTGTCTCTTATTCCTACGAACCACTCACTTTCCTTGTCCCTACATTGACCACTCACCATTATTGTCGGATTATTAAAGCAATCAACGTACTGGAATTAAGAATCGAGAACATTCGATTCTAGGTATGATTCTTAAACTTTTCTTATTGTTTGTGATGTGATTGCATTGATCCTGAGTTAAAATAAATATTTGCTTTGTTTTTCTTTGATAAAAACATTTCAATTCATTTATAAAATAACTTGAAAATGTTGTTTTTGCAGGGGAAGAATAATCAATTGATTTATAGGAAAAGTTTAGAGAGCTAATAATGAGGAATGTTGAAAATATTCCTTCTGAAGTGATGACTTTAATTCTATTAAAGTTATCTGTTATATCTCTACTGCGATGCAAATGCGTTTGCAAAACATGGTATGCTCTAATTAAAAACCCTAGTTTTATTTCCACTCATCTTAAAAGTCACAACAATGATGATAGTCATCTTGTTGTCCGCAATTGTAACTATAATTGTGACCCTGGATATCCATTTTTATACGCTGTGTTCATTGATAAAACATTGAAAGATTTATCCTATCAAGTTCTTGATTCTCAATTACCCATACCTGGTGAGCTTTTTGGTCCTTACGATGGCTTGTTTCTTTTATACCAAAAAGAATATAATCGCATATATCTTTTGAATATCGCAACTAGAGAAACAAGAGCACTACCGCAATGTAGATTTGTTGTTCCTAATATGACCTTAGCGACGCGTTTTTATTTTGGATGTGGATATGATCCACTTAGTGATGATTATAAGTTGGTTTTCTTGCGTCAATTTTCCGATGAAAATGGTTATGATGATGTCTTAGACTCGCATGTTTCATTATACTCCTTCAATAATGATTCTTGGAGAGATTTACAAGTTGCTGAACTAAGACGTTATTTCTGGGTTGAATATTCTTCTCAAAACTCATACTTGAATGGAGTTTGTCATTGGTTAGCACTGAGAGAAATGGGTTCCAAATACGTCATTCTTTCATTTGATATCAGCAGCGAGATATTCCAAGAGATAGATTTACCAACACATCCTTTAAATGGAGGATGTTCAATGCTGGAGGTAGTTAATGACTCTCTCTATCTATTAACTGGAAGTTATAATCCTGAATTTGAATTTAGTATCTGGATGATGAGAGATGGATGTTGGACTATACGATTGACTTCTACTCATGACTATGAAAATGGACCGATGAGATATTGGAAGAATGACACCATTTTTATGAGTCATGGACTTGGTGCAGAGCACTTGCTCTTACTTGATCTTAACAGCAAAGAAGAAATCGATCTTGGAATTCCATGGGTAGCGCGTGATGATGTATTTAGGTACAACGAAAGTCTAGTTTCAATCAAACGAGAAAATGATTTCTCAGAAGTTTTTGACATTCCGTGGCATGTCTTTGGTGTTATTTAGATACATTTAATTTTAACTTGAATTGTATGGCAATGTTTTCTTTAAAATTTTAAATGATGGAATATTGTGGTACAAAATATATAGTTTCATTTGTAATTCTTGGTTTGTTTCTTTTTAGTTTCTATGTATTGTTGGATCGTTGAATATGGCTTATATATATAGTGAAATTAAAGCTTTTTTTTTTCTTCATTTTTTTTTTTCCAGAATAACGGAAGGATTTGTTATATATACATAAAGAATAAACTCAAGCGTCAATAGAGAAAATGAAGAAATTTATTAATAAGAGAGTAGATAAAATGACCACAAGTAAAGCCGGTTAATAGAAAAATGCATTGGACATTTGGGCATGCTTAAAATGTCTTCCTAAGCGTAGTCTTCTCTGATTCAATAATGCCTCTTGATTTTCAGAATTGTAATCACCTCCTAAAGCATTATTTCCAACTGCTACTTATTAATTAGTCATTTTACCGAATAATTAATAAATATTTATATATATATTATAATTATAAATACACAACGGAGAAAAGCAAAGATGAGGAAACAATAAATACTTATATATTATAATTATTTAAAAAAATATAGTGGTACAAAATCGTTTCATTTGTTCTCGAATTTGTCCACCTTCCTAACTGCGAGACACTTTGATATAAAACATGTTCTTCACCGATCATCATCATCATAACTTTTCTTTTTTAAATCCGAAAAGATCATAATTATCATAATTATATTAAATAACAAACAAATATTTTATTCACATAAAATTATAGCAATATCAGCCTCCAGATTGGAACTACAATGCCAAGATCTACAAAATTTGTTCACCGAAACAAGAAAATTCAACATAAATCATCACCGACAAAAAACCTCAATATATATCTATTCCATAGAAACAAAATTTAATTTGCTAAAAATCACACAATTGCAATCTGTGTGAAACAAAATACAATGGCACAATCCGATGGAGTCTTCAAATAACAAGGCTGCAAGTAAAAGTGAATGGAAACAATTTGCAATCTTCTTGAGAAGCAAAGAGCTGATTGATTTAGCTAAAACCCAAGTAAAAGTGGTCATACAAATAGTAGAGACACATCCTCAGAAACAAAAGATAACAGAAATCCGACAACAAATTAAGTTTATTTTCTCTTTCTTTTCCTTCACGCATAAAACTTCCCAAGAAGCACTTTTACTTCAAAATTTGAAATTTACAGAAAATATCCTTCATCCCTAATCTCAATTAAAACCCCCAAAATCACATGAATATTTACACACAACAATGGCATGATTGTATTGATTATAAACAAAAATTAAGACGAAAAAAATAAAATTTCAAAAAAATCAACCTTAGAGAAATACTAACAGAGTTTACGTTCCCAGCCCAGGTGGCTCGATCAGGGGCTGACACTGTTTCACTTGCAATTGAAGCTGCCTTCAAAATGTTTGTCGATTTTCTCTTTGATTCCTGGAACTTTCTAAAAAAAAAATTGATTTGTAGATGAGAATAGAAGATAAGATGACCAAAGATGATGATTTTGAGAGAGAGAGAGAGAAATAAAAATGGAAAGCGAGTGTAATTTAAAAGTAAAAGAGACTTTTATATTATTAATTTATTATGCTTCCAATTGTCCAAAACCAAAAGTACAATTATTAAAAGTTCGTACAATGATTTATTTAAGGACGTGGGAATTTAATGGTTCCTTGACCACACGTCTTCACTGTATGACCCAATTCTTTTGCTGCATTGCATGGAGCATAATTTGTAGCAGCATAGTTCACACACAATCTCACTTCAGTGAGGAAATTGTCTTTACAATGGAGCATTACATTTTGCATCTTTGTTTCACTCCTTATTGCTCTTAAGAAACTTGATGTTTTGTAACTGGTTCCATTCGGTACTACATCATTTCTAATTAGAGCCGCCAGGATGTCAAACTGGTTTCCCAAATTTATAGCCGATTGGAAGTATTGTTTTGGAGTTATTGGCTTTTGTGTGCTACCATGTTTTATCCACTCATGTTTCCAAAAGTCTACATTTGTTTTGCTCGTGAAACTCGGCCAGTACTGGTTTAATTGTTGAACAAGAGTCAACTTTTGGTCACTTAACTACAAAACCAAAGCTTAAGCAATTAATTATAATTAGTATTAATGGAAAAGAAAATGTACATAAGAATTCATCTAGCTAGAGATAAAACTACTTACGAATGCAATGCTGACTTGGGTTTGCACATTCTTTTCTAAGGTATTCCCGGCAGCATCCGTTGGCCAGATCCCATGTATTGTAAAGAACGATGCTGGAGGCTTGGTGCAGGTGGTTTCTATTAAACAGAAGGATGCCGGCCATGTCAGTACGAGCCATGAGTGATCATATTTTGGTGTAGGTGGTGGTGGAGCTAAACGATCAGTTATGGAAAAGAGGTAAACAAGAGCAAAAATAAGAGCACAGATAAGCTTCATGGTTGGCTAATGGGTATATAAGAGATGGTGATCAATGAGAGATGGTGATCAAAGTGCATGGCTCTTATATAATATGTGATAGCAGGTAGTCGGTGTATGTGAATACATGCTATTTCTATAAAAATAATTTTTTTTTCTGTTTTTTTTTTTTTTTCCACATTTGCATTGCTTCTAATATCTAGCTCTAATTGATAAAAGATATTTTACAGATACTTAATTTGTATTAAATGAAAGAAAAAAAAAGACTCAAATTGCACAAGATGAATGTTTGATAGAAGCTTACACACACAAATTGTCCACCTGGCATTCGTATGTGTTTATTTGTCAATAATTTGCATTTGAGATTGAGTGAATGACACCGATACAATATTAAAGAAATCGAAATAATTTTCTATATAGGGATCCATATTAAAACAAACAAGGGTTTGAATTAAGTTAATGGTTATTTGTAATGAGTTATGTGCACGATCTTTTATTTTGTTATATTAACGAGAGCTATCTTTTATTTTAAACACCAAAAATAAAAAATTAGAGCTATCTGCAGCCATCTTTTATTTTATTAATTTATCTCTTTGTTTCCATATCTAATATAATTTTAATCTATTCGTAGAATCAAGTCTAATATTAAATCTTTTTTTTTTGTTTTGTTTTGTTTTTTTTTTTTTTGTTTTTTTTTTGTATTTTCAGCACAAGTAATTAATTATTCAAAATATCCTTCTCAACAAATATATATCATTTAGATTGTTACGTTCTTGGCCAACACATGGAGAAGCTCCAAGTAATTTTACTTGTTTTACACCACCTCTTCCAACACTACTATTCTATAATTTTGCATGTGAAATAATCTGTAATTATGGTTATGGAGTAGGTTGCCCCTTGTGTTGCAAGGTCTCACATGCATTAATTGAAGAGAGAATAGGAAGTGGGAAATCAAATCTCTTCAAACATAGTTTTGGATTGTTGAAGATTACACGGATGAGCAGATTTGGGAGGTGCGTTGATTAATTATGTTAATAATTAATCGAGTCTTTTATTCTTTTCTACATTAAAATCTCTTATTAAACCCAATTATGGCTCAGTTTTTTATTGGTGCTACTTAATTTGTTTTATAGAGTAAGTAGTAGACAAATACGTTGGACTTTTAATTAATATTCTTTGGGCGAGAGGAGGATGTTGGAAGAGGAGTTCTCGGTTGAGGAAGTGTGGGAGGCCTTGGCTAACTGTGACTGTAATAAGGCTCCGGGTCCGGACGGTATCAATTTGAATTTTTTCAAAACTCATTGGAAGGAAATTTGGGGGGATTTCATGTGTTTTTTTTAGAGGAGTTCTATAAGGATGGTGCTATTGTTAGAGACATAAATCATACATTTTTGGCATTGATTCCTAAAACTAAGAATCCGGGTAACTTGGGCGAATTTAGACCCATTAGTTTGGTGGGTGCCATGTATAAAATCCTCGCTAAAGTCCTTGCTAATTGCATTAGGAGGGTGATGAGTTCTATCATAGGAGATTTCCAAATGGTCTTCGTAAAGGGTCGTCAAATTATTGACAGTTTCATCATTGCGGAGGAAATTATTCACAAGTGGAGAAAGGATAAGGAAGGGGGTTTATTAGTGAAACTTGACTTCGAGAAAGCTTACGACAGTGTCGACCATGCTTTCTTGGACTCGATGATGGTAAATATGGGTTTTGGTGATCATTGGAGAGGTTGGATCCATAATTGTATTTCATCTCCGCTCTTATCGGTTCTGGTCAATGGGAGTCCGACTTCTCAGTTCGGTCTACAAAGAGGTTTGAGACAAGATGACCCTCTCTCCCCGTTCCTTTTCAACATTATGGTTGAAGGTTTAAGTGGTTTAATCCTCAAGGCGGTTGACAGGGGTTTGTTGCAAGGGGAGAGCTTTAGGGGTGGTAAGGTTAATATTTCCCACTTACAGTTCGCCGATGATACCATCATTTTTCTGAAGCCATAGGAAGAGTACCTCATGAATGTGAAAAGATTACTGCGGTGCTTTGAGCTTGCATCCGGATTGAAGATTAATTTTCATAAATCCAACGTGGTGAGAATTAGTAAAAAGAAAGAGGTGGCGGAGAAGAGATGGGCTGAGATGTTGAGGTGTAAGGAAGGTACCCTTCCTTTGTCCTATCTTGGTTTCCCTCTTGGTGCAAAACCGTAGAAGAATGACTATGAACATTTTTCACATCATGCTTTTTATTCCAAGCTTTCCTAGTATGTTCCTTTACAAGATTATTGGTACCGTGCACAAGTTCTAAAGGTCTCTTGGTAGCTATTGGAGTGCTCTTTTTGTGAGACACTTTGGTTTGTTTACCTAATTGGCAAGGTTCACAAACACTATCTAGCTTCCTACCAAGATTTGGAAGACCTCTAACAATGCCATGTTTTTCAAGCTTATTTGAATCCTTAAAGTTCATGTGGCCCAAACGTTGATGCCACAAATCAAGCTTGTTGCACTCATGTGCCATGTTGCAAGTTAGAGGGTCCATTTCAAGACAATAGCAATTGTCTATAGACCTTTTGACTCTTAGGACAACATTGCCCTTTTTATCAATTATAGTGCACACATCTTTGTTAAAACTAACTTCTTTAAAAATTTCACACAAGTGAGTAATGCTTATCAAGTTAGCTTGTAACCCATCAACATACAAAGTATTGTGAAATTTAGGCAATCCGGGGATACAAATTGTTCCCTTGCCAAGAACTTGCTTTTTGGTACCATCGCCAAAAGTAACCCAACCTCCATCCTTTAAAACAAGATTCTTAAAGAACTCTTTGTTCCCGGTTATGTTCCTAGAGCAACCGCTATCTAGATACCAAGAATAGGAGGAATTAGCACGTAAAGCATATTGTGCAACATGACATTTAGATGTGTCTTTTCTAATCCACACATTTTTCACAACATGCCTCTCACTCTTACTTCTAACATGCTTTGACTCAATGTTAGGCTTTTTAACATGCACCTTGACCTTATTGGTCACATTTTCAAAAATATCAAACAAAGCATTATCAACTTTCTTATGCATAGTAGAGTGAGGCACAACACAAGATTTAGCAAGCAAGTCATCAACAATATTCTTCACAAAATTCTTTACAACATGCTTTCCCAAGGTCTTCCTAGGTCTATTTTTATATCCATACATGGATGATTGCCTAGGTCCATTCAAAGACATATCATGAAAAGCATTATCAAGTTTGTATTTCCGAATATACTCAAAGCATCTAGGTTGAATATGTCCTATGTAGGGAAAAATACCGTAGTACACGCAGCGGAAGCGAGACTAAAAAATAGATTTAGTGACTTTTAAAATTTTTCCTTTTTATGAACCTTAAACCCTTTAATCAATTAAACACATATATTATCTAACAAAAGAAGAATACCTTTTGTTGCGTGATCCGATTGACTTACGTCGATGGTAATCCGCAAGATCTTCAATCCTAGCACGAACGTGGATCACCTAGGAGCGTGGTCTCCCTTTTCTTTGAATTGCAAACCTGTGAATGGACAAACAAACTTTTCTTTTCTTTGTTAGTCACAAAAACAATCAAAAGAAGACTAAAATTATTCCGGTCACTTTTGAGTTCTCAATCTAATGATCGAAACTCGCGTGAACCTAAATCGATGTTGTACACATAAGCTTATTGATGAACAAGCAAATAGTGTACCATCAAAGAATAATTTATTCACTCTTTTATGTTTTAGTAGAATAAAATAATCTCTCTATGAATTGAGAAGAAGAAGAAAATAGAATCTCAAGCACCAAGCCTTAGGTTGGCCGAAATCTATAAGAGTGTATATATAGGTTGCCAAATTTTCTTCTCTTCTTTCTCTTTAGGGTGGCCGAAAATCCTAACCTAAAAGGGACTAGGGTTGCCGCAATTCTCAAGCCCAAAGGAGTTTGTATTGCACCCTAGTTCCTATTTAGTTTAAGACTTCAAACCCTAATTTAATTCATAAATCTTTTATTCCTTTATTTGACTAAATAAAAAAGACTTCTTATTTGATTTAAATAAATAAAATTAATTATTTATTTTCTTTTCAAACAAGTCTTTTACTTTTAGTAAACTACTACAATAGTATTACTCTAGGAAATATATTTCCTATTCAGAAAAGATTTGTTTCTAAATTAAACAATTAATTAATAAATTAATTAATTCTTATTTAATTAAAACAATGAAACAAAATAATATATTAGGTTATAAAACCTTCTTGCCGCCCCACTTAAACAAATGGGCTATATATTATTTTCTTTATTTCATTTAATCCATTGGATTTTAAATAAAAAGCCCACATGTGAACCAGACCCATTCTTACTAAAAGAAACAAGCCCATATGTCATTCATTAATATATTAATATAATTGAGTAGCCCATTACATAAATAATGTGCAAATTATATTCTTAATATATTAAATGCAATTCTAGATGGACCCTTAAATTGGTCCGGTAGAATATATCAAGTGATCCATGCAAGTCCGTGTGGATTGGGGATCTTGGCGGGCCATCTAAATTTAAGCTTCAATAGACATAACCTAATCACAATCAACAAATGATTCACTTAGGTCCGATCCATTAATTTTAACTCATTCCACTAAAGAGCTAAAACTAAACTCTTAAATAAAGATAGAAAAGGAAGATGCTCCTCATTCATACCCTAGACAATCATATTGGAGAAAGTGTATCCTCGTGATTAATATCAGTAATCGCCAAGAGTTCATAGACCGCCTATAACTCTCCAAGTTACCATATTTACTCATATGACCACGTTTTGAACTTGGATATTTTGACTTGTCCAGAAGCCATGTTTTCAATAGACACTATCGAAAACTCAACGTTGAGATTTAATATCCAATTACCTCAAAACATCCATATGATGATATTATACTCTCATTTAATAAATAGAGCCACGATGTCCATATCTATAAATGAAGTCCTCTATCGATTAACAAATGAATATCACCAAACTATCGAGGATAGACTATGCGATATAATCGTACTCATTGATAACTCAAATGATATCACTTGCAACCATAAGTCCATCATTTATCTCAGGATTAAGATAGACTCTCCGATTGTCCTGATAATGAAAAGACTATTATCTATTGACGGTTCTAGATAAAGCTTTTCATTGTGACCTAGTTTAATGCACCCAGTGCACTAGATCCTTTTGCTCGAAGACACTCCGATGATTTTAGACTCATCATATCTCATTTGATCCCACTCAAATGCTAGCAAAAGAATTCTACAACTTTAACAAGATAAAGGTGCCCAACCTTTAACTTAAGTTGTGAACATTATTCAAGACTAACTAAAAAATTGTGTCTACCACATACATATCCAGATGTACGAACAATTCTTCTTTTCTCATAGTGACCTTATGATTATTTACTTTGACAATTATAATATTAAACTATAAATGCTATATGATTTGTTAAACCAGAAATCACTTTATTAATATGAAAAAGATTGTTAATTACAATATTACACTCTTGCTATTGAGCATAATCCTAACAATCTCCCACTTGCGCTATAGCAAATGTGTCATATCTCTCATGCCCATGTTCTCTAGATGCCCATCGAAACTCTTCTGAGGTAGAGCCTTTGTGAAGGGATCCGCTAGATTTTCTGCTGACGCGATTTTGGTAATCGTCACGTCACCTCTTTGAACAATCTCCCTTAAAAGATGATACTTTCTTTCAATGTGTTTACCTCTCTTGTGACTTCTTGGTTCTTTCGAATTAGCCACTGCTCCACTGTTGTCACAGTAGATAGTGATCTGCTTATTCGTACTAGGAACCACTTCCAAGTCAATCAAGAATTGGCGGAGCCAAACAGCCTCTTTGGCAGCCTCGCATGCAGCAACATACTCAGCTTCCATGGTGGAATCAGCAATACAAGATTGCTTGATGCTCCTCCATATAACTGCTCCTCCTCCAATAGTAAACACAGCCCCTGATGTGGATTTTCTGGAGTCAGAATCTGATTGGAAATCAGAATTTGTATACCCAACGGGAATCAAATCCCCTCCAGAGTATACAAGCATATTATCTCTCGTTCTCTTGAGATACTTGAAAATATGCTTGACTGCCGTCCAGTGATCAGGACCAGGTTTCGATTGAAGCCTGCTAACTATGCCAACAGCAAAACAAATATCTGGTCTAGTACAGAGCATTGCATACATGAGACTTCCAACTGCCGAGGCATATGGAACTCTACTCATGAATTGCTCTTCATGCTCATTCTTAGGAACTTGTTCCTTAGAAAGCTTGATTCCATGTCTGAAAGGCAACATACCTTTCTTGGAATCCTACATGGAAAACCTAGACAAGATCTTGTCTATGTATGAAGCTTGGGATAATGCAATCGTTCTATTCTTTCTATCCCTTATTACTTGGATACCTAGAATAAAACTGGCTTCTCCTAAGTCCTTCATATCAAATTGTTTTGCTAACCATTCTTTTACTGATGTCAATACACCTACATCGTTTCCAATGAGTAGTATATCATCAACATAAAGAATCAGGAAAACCAACTTGTCGCCCTTAATCCTTTTGTATACACAAGGTTCGTCAGGATTCTGAATAAATCCAAAACCTTTGACAGCTTGATCGAACCTTATGTTCCTAGGATCTGGATGCTTGCTTTAATCTATATATGGATTTCTGCAACTTGCATACCTTTTCCATTTAGTCTTTTTCAATGAATCCCTCTGGTTGCATCATGTAGATGCTTTCGTCAAGACTTCCATTAAGGAAAGCTGTCTTGATGTCCATTTGCCAAATCTCTAGATCTAAAGATGCTGCAATGGATAAGAGTATCCTAATGGATTTAAGCATGGCCACAGGAGAGAAGGTTTCCTCGTAATCGATACCTTCTTTCTGTGTATACCCTTTAGCTACCAATCTAGCTTTAAAGGTTTCCACCTTTCCATCCATACCTCTTTTCCTCTTGTATACCCACTTGCACCCAATGGGTTTTATCCCTTTAGGCAAGTCTACTAGGGACCAGACTTTGTTATCGAACATAGATTCAATCTCAGATTGCATTGCCTTTTGCCAATGGCGACTATCGACATCCTCCATAGCTTCCTTGTACGTATAGGGATCATCGTCGTCTGGGAGATTCTCCACTGATTCTCCTACACCGATGTATCTTTCGGGTTGTGTTCTAACCCTCCCACTACGACGAGGAATGGTAGGTTGTTGATCTTGTGTTGGATCGGAACTTACAATTGGGTTAGGTTGTGTAACCTCTCGTGGAATTGTATCTCCTGACATCTCATTCACGACAATTCTACTTCTAGGCACAAAATCATTCATATAGTCCTTTTCCAGAAATTTAGCATTTGTCGAAACAAATACTTTAAGATCTGAAGGACTATAGAAATAATATCCTTTAGTTTCTTTTGGATACCCTACAAATATACATGTTTCTGAACGAGACTCCATCTTTTCTGTCTTTCCTTTTAACACATGCGCAGGACAACCAAATATCCTTAAGTGTTGTAAACTAGGCTTGCGCCCAGTCCACAACTCATGCGGTGTTTTAGGAACAGACTTAGATGGTACATCGTTTAGAATGTATATAGCAGTTTGTAAAGCATATCCCCAAAAAGAAATAGGAAGCGTTGAATAACTCAACATAGACCTAACCATATCCAAAAGAGTTCTATTTCTCCTTTCTGCTACCCCATTCTGTTGAGGTGTACCTGGTGCAGAAAACTGAGAAACTATCCCATTATCAATAAGATATTGCTGAAACTCACCAGATAGATATTCTCCACTACGATCAGATGTTAAGATTTTTATGTGTTTCTCAAGCTGATTTTCCACTTCAGCTTTGAATGCTTTGAACATGTCAAAAGCATCCGACTTATGTCACATGAGATACACATAACCAAATCTCAAGTAATCATCTGTGAAGCTGATGAAGTACTCATATCCACCTCTAGCTTGAATGCTCATAGGTCCACATACATCAGTGTGTATCAATCCTAAACATTCAGTGGCTCTTGCACCTTTGGCAGAGAACGTCCTTTTGGTCATTTTACCTTCCAAACAAGATTCACAAGTTGGTAGATCATCAACCTTTAAGTCACTCAAAGGTCCGTCACATACCAATCTTTTAATCCTATTAAGGTTAATATGACCTAAGCGTAAATGCCAAAGGTAGGTTTCATCTGTTGATAATTTTACCCTTTTATGATTAGGTTCCGTTATTTCTGTGTCTAACGACTGAGAGATATTTCTATGCAAAAAGTATAGACCGTTTTCCAATGTACCTTGGCAAATAATTTTGTCATTCTTACTAATAATAAAAACTTTATTAAAAGTAATTGAATATCCAAATTTATTTAAACAAGAAACTGAAATTAAATTCCTCTTGAATTGAGGTACATAATAAACGTCTATTAAATCTAAATGCCTTCTAGAATCCAAATAAACTCTAATATCTCCCACTGCACTTGCAGACACTAACGTTCCGTTGCCCAAGCGCAAATTGATTTCATTCTTACTCAGCCTTCTCCTTTCTTGGAACCCCTGCAAGGAATAACAAACATGATTAGTGGCTCCTGAGTCTATGATCCAAGAATCTGTAGAATCAGCCAAAAAACATGTTTCAAGATAATTCACATTACCTTCTTCCTTCTTATTCTGGGACTTTGGGCAATTTCTTTTCCAATGTCCCTTTTCACCACAAAGGAAGCATTTCCCTTTGATCTTGGTTACTTTCTTGGTCTCCTTCTTGGTAGGCCCAAGTTGCTTTTTCTTCTGTTGTTTCTTGACCTTTTGACGGGCCTTAACAGTAGCAACTTTACCAACCATATGAATCTCTTGACCCTTGCCTTTCACAAGGATCTTTTCAGCACTTTGAACATCTTGCATCAGGCCTTGTAAGGTGTATTCCTTTTTGTTCAAAGTGTAGTCCAATTTGAACTGATCAAAGGAATCTAACAATCAATCTTTGTCTCACCATCTATCTCAGCGCCATGCAGTTCAGCAATGTTGAGATGTGCTATGACTTTCATCATGTGATCCTTCACAGTCTGTCCAGGTTTCATCCTAAGATTCATAAAAGCAGTCACTGCCTCTCTCTTAGTCGTCCTAGACTTCATAGCAAACATCTCCTCTAGAGACATCATTATATCAGCAGCGGACTCCATTCCTTCATGCTGCTGTTGCAACACGTCGGAGATAGTGGCCATAATGTAACATTTTGCCATATCATCTGAAGTCTTCCACTGCTCATACTCATCTCTATACATTATGCTAGATTCATTATTAGGAGCAGGTGGTTTAGGAGTAGTTAGAACAAACTTATGTTTTTCACTTTGCAGCAACAACCCAATTTTCCTTTTCCATGTGACATAATTATCTCCAGTTAAATTGTTGTCTTTCAGGATGTTTATAAGTGATGGGGTCATGATTTCTGAATAAAACAAAACATATATAAGTAAATAATCATGATAAAGCACTTTTAAATATTTATCTTGAATTAAATAAATAACTCAATCATAAAATTCAACGGTGATCCAACACCCATAAATGTTACGCCTCCTTTGGGAGTTCGCACCATTTACTAGTTAGACTAGGTCCCACCTAATTGTTAACATAACAACCAGCGTTTTCAATTTTAGCCTTGCAATTTTATTGACAAGAACTCTTGGGAGGATATCAATAAAATTACATTGAGTGTGTTACCAAGATATCGACCCTCAATTTTCTCTCACGAAAATCCCTCCTTGGGGAGTAGATCTCGTTTGAGTCCATTGTCTAGTCTATCCTTGTAAGGAAGTATGTTGCTAAATTCCATTCATGGACGCCCCTTGGGGGGATTACCAATAAATAATAAAGCTCAACTAACCTTGGAGGCCATAGGTGTTACAAAAACACCTTCTCCCACTCAATTATTTAAGGCGTGTGATTAAATCCCATAGAATGATTTACCGAGTTATCTAGATGCCAATTTAGATACCTAAATCATTCAATGCATGTTCATACTAAAAGAGATATATGAGTGGCACTCCTATTCTATATGTCATGTTATCATACAATAACAAATATTGTAATATTTAAGCATAAATTAAATAGCAACAATTTTGGCCCATCCTAGAAAAACAAGTAAATTACAATTGTTTAGGAATACAAGATCTTCAAGTGGCCCATCAACCATACGCTCATCCTTCGGCCCAACCCCATGGGCGTGCACAACCCACAACCCCACAAAGGGGCTGCTGTGCGCAGCCCATGAAGACTCCCAGGGCTGCCGTGCGCAGCCCACCAAGCTTGGGCTTGCCATGCGCAGCCCAATCCACTCCTAGGGTGCGCACAGTGCACGTTCTCGGTTCCGGTTGCTTTGTTTTTCTTCGTGTCTTCGAATCTTCAACACCTAAATATATTACGGCAGTATTTAAACAAATAAAATACTACAGTATTTTTTTTTTTTTTAATCACTGCAGTACTTTTTACAAAAAAAAAAAAAAAAAAAAAAAACTGCACATAATAAATAAAAAAAACTGCAGTAAAAAACTGCACATAATAAATAAAAAAAATAAAAAAACTTAACAACTACCAAGAAGGAATTATGGCGATAATAGACCACCCTTCTTGTTACAATTCCGAAACAAAAATTACATTGAAAATCTAGGACCAAAATCGAGCAATAACAATCCACATAAACATATATAAATCCATACATCCACATGTAATTATATATTCGAATACCTAGAGTGCCATCTCTTTCTAAACATGCATAATCACAATAAAAATAAATTGATCCACGTATATATACGTTAATTAATTAAAAGGGTTCAACCTAGGCTCTGATACCAATTGTAGGGAAAAATACCGTAGTACACGCAGCGGAAGCGAGACTAAAAAATAGATTTAGTGACTTTTAAAATTTTTCCTTTTTATGAACCTTAAACCCTTTAATCAATTAAACATATATATTATCTAACAAAAGAAGAATACCTTTTGTCGCGTGATCCGATTGACTTACGTTGATGGTAATCCGCAAGATCTTCAATCCTAGCACGAACGTGGATCACCTAGGAGCGTGGTCTCCCTTTTCTTTGAATTGCAAACCTGTGAATGGACAAACAAACTTTTCTTTTCTTTGTTAGTCACAAAAACAATCAAAAGAAGACTAAAATTATTCCGGTCACTTTTGAGTTCTCAATCTAATGATCGAAACTCGCATGAACCTAAATCGATGTTGTACACACAAGCTTATTGATGAACAAGCAAATAGTGTACCATCAAAGAATAATTTATTCACTCATTTATGTTTTAGTAGAATAAAATAATCTCTCTATGAATTGAGAAGAAGAAGAAAATAGAATCTCAAGCACCAAGCCTTAGGTTGGCCGAAATCTATAAGAGTGTATATATAGGTTGCCAAATTTTCTTCTCTTCTTTCTCTTTAGGGTGGCCGAAAATCCTAACCTAAAAGGGACTAGGGTTGCCGCAATTCTCAAGCCCAAAGGAGTTTGTATTGCACCCTAATTCCTATTTAGTTTAAGACTTCAAACCCTAATTTAATTCATAAATCTTTTATTCCTTTATTTGACTAAATAAAAAAGACTTCTTATTTGATTTAAATAAATAAAATTAATTATTTATTTTCTTTTCAAACAAGTCTTTTACTTTTAGTAAACTACTACAATAGTATTACTCTAGGAAATATATTTCCTATTCAGAAAAGATTTGTTTCTTAATTAAACAATTAATTAATAAATTAATTAATTCTTATTTAATTAAAACAATGAAACAAAATAATATATTAGGTTATAAAACCTTCTTGCCGCCCCACTTAAACAAATGGGCTATATATTATTTTCTTTATTTCATTTAATCCATTGGACTTTAAATAAAAAGCCCATATGTGAACCAGACCCATTCTTACTAAAAGAAACAAGCCCACATGTTATTCAGTAATATATTAATATAATTGAGCAGCCTATTACATAAATAATGTGCAAATTATATTCTTAATATATTAAATGCAATTCTAGATGGACCCTTAAATTGGTCCGGTAGAATATATCAAGTGATCCATGCAAGTCCGTGTGGATTGGGGATCTTGGCGGGCCATCTAAATTTAAGCTTCAATAGATATAACCTAATCACAATCAACAAATGATTCACTTAGGTCCGATCCATTAATTTTAACTCATTCCACTAAAGAGCTAAAACTGAACTCTTAAATAAAGATAGAAAAGGAAGATGCTCCTCATTCATACCCTAGACAATCATATTGGAGAAAGTGTATCCTCGTGATTAATATCAGTAATCGCTAAGAGTTCATAGACCGCCTATAACTCTCCAAGTTACCATATTTACTCATATGACCACGTTTTGAACTTGGATATTTTGACTTGTCCAAAAGCCATGTTTTCAATAGACACTATCGAAAACTCAACGTTGAGATTTAATATCCAATTACCTCAAAACATCCATATGATGATATTATACTCTCATTTAATAAATGGAGCCACGATGTCCATATCTATAAATGAAGTCCTCTATCGATTAACAAATGAATATCACCAAACTATCGAGGATAGACTATGCGATATAATCGTACTCATTGATAACTCAAATGATATCACTTGCAACCATAAGTCCATCATTTATCTCAGGATTAAGATAGACTCTCCGATTGTCCTGATAATGAAAAGACTATTATCTATTGACGGTTCTAGATAAAGCTTTTCATTGTGACCCAGTTCAATGCACCCAATGCACTAGATCCTTTTGCTCGAAGACACTCCGATGATTTTAGACTCATCATATCTCATTTGATCCCACTCAAATGCTAGCAAAAGAATTCTACAACTTTAACAAGATAAAGGTGCCCAACCTTTAACTTAAGTTGTGAACATTATTCAAGACTAACTAAAGAATTGTGTCTACCACATACATATCCAGATGTACGAACAATTTTTCTTTTCTCATAGTCTTTGGACCTTATGATTATTTACTTTGACAATTATAATATTAAACTATAAATGCTATACGATTTGTTAAACCAGAAATCACTTTATTAATATGAAAAAGATTGTTAATTACAATATTACACTCTTGTTATTGAGCATAATCCTAACATCCTACCATATTACAATGATAACAAATATGAATAAATTTTAGAAATTTACCATTTGCATTTGCTTCCATAGCTTATGGCCTTCTCACAATCTTTCCTATTTGAAGTGCAACCCTTAATGCTCCACCTCTTGCATTTGAGGTTGTTGCTCCTTGATGTTGAACTTGTTGTGAACTTACATTGAACATCCTTGATGATGAAGAGGCATCTCCGGTAGCTTTCATAGCTTTTCCTTGAGTGAGTGTACCTACATTTGTTTCAATGCTTGCTTTGACAAAAGTAGATTTGTTAGATGAAGGAGTCTCCTTCTCATTGATATAACCCAAACCTCTTTTGTCACATGGATGCTTTCCACTTTTAATGAGGGTTTCAACTTTGTTAGAACTAGATGACATCTTGCTAATCATATTATTAGCCTCATCAAGTTTCTCACGAAGCATCCTAATTTTAATGGTATATTTTTCCGCTATGTCATCACTAAACATAACATCTTTATATGATTTATCTAGCCATTGTTCATACTTTTTCTCTTGAGTTAAGTGCTTACTAATTTTGGCTTTAAGCATGTTTTCTAGCCTTTTAGCACTAACAAGAGAAACATCCCTTTCCTAAATTTCTTGCTTCAAAATGCCAAGTCTATTATTGCTATCTTTTAGATTCAATTCTAGACTTAGAATCTTGTCTTTAAGTTCATTGAATTCTTTTGAGCCAAGAGCATGATTCTCTAGCTTCTTGTTGAGGGACATATTGACTTTGGATAAACGTTCATTTTCAAAAATAAAATCATCGATCTTTTTCTCATCTAAGTCAATATGTTCAACAAAAGAAGCCACACAGGAACACACTTCCTTGATCATGATTATTACAAACAAAAACACAAAACACTACAAAGAAATGATCTATCTAAGTGCGTTTAGACACCCACTCTGATACCAAATGAAATTTCCCTTAAGTAGTAGTGCAAAATATACCTAGAGCGGGGGGGGAGGAATAGGTATAGACTCAAATTCTTCCAATATTAAAAATAACGCGGAATATAACAAAGAAAATGCACACTTGATTAGATTTAACAAATGAATTGATTTCACTAATACAAGAGTTAATCAATTTACAAGATATGCAATCAATGTAAGATATGTAAGATAAAGAAAAGTAAAACAAAAATGAACACAAGTATTTTTTACGTGGTAAAACCTCAAAGAGGAAGCATCCACGGGTTGATACCACAACAATCGGCAAAGCAATCCACTATGTGAAAAAGGACTTACACACGCAAGCTACCAACTCATGATATCCGCTCAAGCTATCAACTCCTAATCTACCCTCGGGCTAGTGAATCACCAAGCCTACTTCCTATCCGAGATGTGTCCTACACCTCTAGAAAGCAACTTCCTATCCAAGACGCTCACGTCTCTAGGAAGATTTCTTGCTTGCCTATCCGGATCCTCCCGACCCTAGACAAATCTCCTTGCTTGATTATCCGAGTCCTCTCGACTCTAATCAAGACTTCCTTGCTCTATCCACAAAGCTTCACTCACTTTGCTAGAGACTTCAACCTAATGCAAGACTATGATCTACGTGATGCAAATGATGCAAACACAATCAAATTAAGCTAGATGATCAATCAAGCTAAATGTACAAGTTCAATGATAATCTAGAATATGCTTTCAACACACAATCACAAAATTATCTAGAAATCAAGACATGTAAATCAATAAGAATAAGGTATGATTATTCAATATATCACACTAAAAACCTAGTTCTTAGATCATGAAATTAAACCTAGAAAATAACATGAGGCACATCATATATACTTTTTCTAGAATCAATTTCAAACAAAATCAAGTTTAGCACATATATGTTCAAGAGAAATCACAAAGCTAAAACTCAATTGACAAATGATCAAACACCCCTAGCACATGATCTAACATCCTTCTCAACATATTTCATCAATCAAATAGTAAGAATCAAAGAGATGATCAAAGATGAAATAAAAAAGAAGAAGTTGAACAAAACAACCTTGACCACGTACTGAAGATCAGGCTACTGAGAAGAATGGCAAAATCAGCTACCTCTGGAAATGCTTGGAGTTTGTAGCACTCATCAAGACCAACAATTTTGGCTATTGGATCAATCGATTTCGAGTTCGTATGAGAAAGTTATGATCAAAATACTAAAACTAAAAACTTGAAGAATTTCTGTAGAATTTTTTAAAGTGTTCTTGAAAATCTTCAAAATGTTTGGAGGGAAGAAGAGAGGATTAAATGGAGGAGAGAGAAGGAAAAAACAAGCCAATCAAGCATGGCCACATCACCCAGCCTATGGGGGGCACGTGGGCCACACGGGGGTAGAGAGCCCCTCTGGCCGTGGGGCCCACGGCTTGGGCCACACGTGGCCTCTTGGCCACCTTTGCCTCTTGCGTGCTCCCTCACGTTCTTCAGCCGTATCTTGGGCATCCAAACTCCGATTTTGAATCCATTTTTGGATTACGAACCATGACTCCCTCACGCACGATGACGACTACATAACTTTGAAAAATGGTTGAGAAATCAACTCGAAAAATGATGATAAAGTCAACTCAACGAATGAGAACAAAAAGTAGCGTAACTACATTGTTTGGACTCGAAACCTTATGAATGAGTAACTGAAATGACCGGAACTCAATAAGGAATCATAATAGAGCATATTGAAGTCCAAATACAAAAATACGGAAACATACAAACACTAATTCACACAAGCATGCCATATCAAAGAGATAGTCACAAAGCATGCAATTCTACAATGTTTATCTATTAGAGATCAATGCATGTGCATACTAAGAAGTGTGTGAAAGTGTTATATCAAATGTTTGAACTACGATGAAGGGACACACATGTATGAATTGTGTGTGTGTGCGCCTATGCCTTGCAAGAGGAAGAAGTATCTCGATACCTTAGCATCCAAATAAGCACATTTCCTCTTGAAGACGAACTTTGCATGCGACGTTGCTTTCTTTCTTTGAAGCTTGATCTAATCACGAAACACCTAAGCAACTAAGCAATACAAACAAAAAGTGTTTTGCAATGGAATCAAGCCAACACAAATCTAAGATCTTACACAACTCTTGAAGAAGATGTTAGAGGGCAAATAAGCCTTGGAAACGACAAAGGAGAATAAGCTTCAAGAATTGAACAAGAGACTCATACTTGAAGTAAAGACGCTTAGAGCTGAAGATGGTACTCTCAAGAGGCATAATGGCGAAGTCTCATACAAGAACAAAGAACTCGAAGAACAAATTGAGAGACTTGAAGCCGAAAAGATTACAACATTGAAGGAGTTTGAAGAGACCAAGGAGGACTTTGGAAAGAGGATGCAGCTAATGCAAGCTGAAATTCAAGCACGGGACAAGGCTTTGGAGATAACGAAGAAGAAGGAAATTGACCACCTTGCAGAACTTGCAAGGTCTAAGCAAGAAAATGAGGGAATGAGCAAGGAAGTATTTCCATTCTCAAAGGAAGAAATTCCTAATTTGAGTCAAGCCTCTTCAAGTGCCAAGGTCAAAGAGCCGAATCCTAGCAAAGCAAAGAGGAGGAAGGCAAAAAGGAGGAACAAGAACCCTCCACCTCCACCTCCAACAAAGAACCACCAATAAGGTATCCTTCCTTAACCCTATCACCATGTGCCACCATTGCCATACAATAGGTCACATTAGACCATTAAGCCAAGAGTATGAGAGGCATGGCACACAAGGGAATTTTGGAAAGAGAGAGAAGTATAGGCATGCTAGAAATGTATGGGTTGAGAAGCCTAGGAATATGAAGAGTCCACCTAGGATAAAGAAAATTTGAGTAGATTAACTAATGATGTAGGAGTAGTTGTAATCAAATATCTCATTTATGTATGTATGTTAGTAGAAGACTTAACATGCTCTGTTTGGAATGATTAGAGTGATTGAGAGTTGAGTTTGTGCTTAGATTATCATTTCGGGTATGAATTTGGCTATTAGCTCTATAGAATGGGAAAGGCTTATGCATGACTTTGCTATGATAGCATTGGTTCATTGTTCTTGTGCTTAATAGGTCTAAACCATAGACACAATCACTCTTCCGACTTGGAGAGTGGTGATTTGATTTCGGGGCAATTCTTTAATCAAGATCACGATTTCGATAATCCCCTAATCAAAAGAACGAACCCTTTACTGAATTAATTGGTATTTACATGATAAACAATCCACATGATTTGCATATTGTGTTTGGTAATCTGATTTCCCATGTGTGTCTCACATCTTGCTTATCTCCAAGCCACATTTATTTTCATAGCTAGGGTGTCTTGCCTCTAGGAGTAGATTAACTTAATTAGGAGTAGATTAATTAGATAGCCAAGACACCCGGCTACATTTCTATCTTAGTTTAGTTAGTTTGCATCTCCACACACACACACACCACGCCGCATTCCATTTACATTGTTTTCATAAACTCTAGAGCTAGATACAGTTAACGGATTCCATCTCTTTGTGGGAACGACCCTTGCTTACTTGCTATACTAGTTATTTGACTCATTGCATTTGCTAGGTGATTAGAATTATAATATCTTTTCTCGATCCGTGGCGTCAACGGCCGCCCACGCGAAAATATACCTTTGGTGCTTCTTCTCTTGAGGTCCTGAGAGGGCCTTGGTTGTGCAAATCACCAACCATCAAATGCCTAAGCTACCCTTACATCAATCCCCAATATGTGGTTTGTCTACGAAATAAGCCAATCAAAATATGAGACCTTACAACTTCCATAACTTGTATTGCTAGTATCTCTTGTATATTGAACTCTCATTGTCTTGATTAAAGCAATTCATTTGTTAGACACACCAAGTGTGCACATCATTGTTGTGTTAAAAAAGGAATTTGGAAGAAATTGAGCCTATACATATTAACTCCCCCCTCCCCCCTAGGTATATTTTACACTACACTGTTTAAGGGAATTTCAGCTTAATATTCAACAAATGATTTTAATTGCAGCAGGCACCCCTATCTACAGTTGACATCCATACCATTTAATGGTTGATAGGGATTTTGTTAAAAAATGGTCTACAGTGCCCTTATACTATGCTTGAAAAAGTTTTAATTGCCCTCTACTTTTATTAAAATAATAATAAAACTATTAAAAAGTAATAATAATAAATTAATAAGTTCACTGCCGGGATCATTCCGATGTCGAAGGATTCGCTCCTCCGCAAGGAGCAGACCGCACCTCGCGCGGACCTCTCGAAGGAGCAAGTTTGGGCCTTTGATGGGGAAAACCGAATCTCCATTAATTGATATTCAGTTTCCATTTTAGGAGAATGAGATCTGGATCCCCATTTTTGGAGGAGAACCAGATCTGGTTCAGATTTAAATAGAAATATTAGATCATGGTTCAGATTTAAACCAAAATATTTAGTTGACATCCATACCATTTAATGATTGATAGGGATTTTGTTAAAAATGGTCTACAATGCCCTTATACTATGCTTGAAAAAGTTTTAATTGCCCTCTACTTTTATTAAAATAATAATAAAACTATTAAAAAGTAATAATAATAAATTAATAAGTTCACTGCCGGGATCATTCCGATGTCGGAGGATTCGCTCCTCTGCAAGGAGCAGACCGCACCTCGCGCGGACCTCTCGAAGGAGCAAGTTTGGGCCTTTGATGGGGAAAACCGAATCTCCATTAATTGATATTCAGTTTCCATTTTAGGAGAATGAGATCTGGATCCCCATTTTTGGAGGAGAACCAGATCTGGTTCAGATTTAAATAGAAATATTAGATCATGGTTCAGATTTAAACCAAAATATTTAGTTGACATCCATACCATTTAATGGTTGATAGGGATTTTGTTAAAAATGGTCTACAATGCCCTTATACTATGCTTGAAAAAGTTTTGATTGCCCTCTACTTTTATTAAAATAATAATAAAACTATTAAATAGTAATAATAATAAATTAATAAGTTCACTGCCGGGATCATTCCGATGTCGGTGGATTCGCTCCTCTGCAAGGAGCAGACCGCACCTCGCGCGGACCTCTCGAAGGAGCAAGTTTGGGCCTTTGATGGGGAAAACCGAATCTCCATTAATTGATATTCAGTTTCCATTTTAGGAGAATGAGATATGGATCCCCATTTTTGGAGGAGAACCAGATCTGGTTCAGATTTAAACAGAAATATTAGATCATGGTTCAGATTTAAACCAAAATATTAGATCATGGTTCAGATCTGGTTCAGATTTATACTTAAATATTAGATCTGGTTCAGATTTATACTTAAATATTAGATCTGGTTCAGATTTAAACCGAAATAAGATCTAGTTCAGATTTAAACCAAAATATTAGATCATGGTTCAGATCTCTTGAACCAAAATATTTACCATGGAAATCGATATGATCTCCATGATCTAATATTATATTTTATTTTTATATATAGTTTTTAATTAGTAAGTACATAAATAATTTATTATTATCTATCCAAAAATAGTTTATGCATTAAAAGATGATATTACCCCTAAGAAACCAGTCAACCATTATCTTTAACAGGTTTTGACTAACGGCAAGGGGAGCTGCAGCAATTAAAGTCATTAATTGGATATTAAGCCTTTTTGGAAAAACTTAGGATATGTCATCGCAATTAACCCTAATCTGGAGCTACATCTCACCCATGGAGAATCTCTATTATATATATTTTTCTCTAAATTTTTTAAATAATTTTTATTGTTTGTGTTTTTGGATGAGTTTGTGATGGTAAAGAAGATGAAGGGTGGAGAAGAAAGAAGCAGAATTATTTTGGGTTGTGATTTGCTTTGTATTGAGATACAATTTGGTTTGTTTAGGGTTACGATTTGGTCTCTAAAAATTGAAGGAGAAGATGAAGTAGATTTTTTTTTTTATTAATATTAAATTTAATTAATAAATTATTAGGGCTGATGTGACGATATGTTCTGGGACATTTTTTTTTCATTTATCCAATAACAATTGAAAAATACCAAATTATCTTTCCCTAGTTAGTGACTAACTGTTCACAATTGTTTTCAATTCCGGGGCCTCTAACTCGGTAGCTGATTCGCTAGCTAAGAATGGTTCAAGAGGAGGTCAAGAAATGGTGTCTTGGAGTCTCCCTTGAGGGGGTTATTTTCTTTTTATGTTTTGGCTTTTGTTCTGCCATCCCTATTGTTTTTTCTTCTTTTGGCGGGGCTTTGCTTGTACTTCTGGTGTGTTGCTGTGGTGTCGCGTTGGGTTGCTTTTGTCCCTTCTTCCCTCCACTTTTGTTTTTGTTTCCTTGTTCCTGTGTGGTGGTTTTCTCACCTTTAATATAATGCTTTTCAAAAAAATTAAAAAAAAAATTGTTCTCAATGGTTAGTCAATCGTTAGTTAATGGGTCAACGGTAAATTAGTGTTATTATAATTTTTTACCGATTTTAGTGTAATTATGCATGTAACTAGTGTAAGTGTGTGTAATTTGCCCATACAAAATGGGTATACAAATAATTTCTTTGGGTGGCAATATTTGTACCCTTTTAGATATTAAGGATATCTTCTCTTCGATTTGTGGATGGTGAGTTCCTGTCAATTCGCCATTCAGGGGTGTTTCTGCGTGTAGGTTTCTTTTATAGGTGACTTGCTTGTTGTTTACTAGTTCACCGCCGTTGCACGTGGTTTGATGTCGTGGATACTTGATTCCATGAATTACGGGCTTATGGCTAACGAGTCAAGTCAAACAAAATTACCTCGAACACAAGCAAAAACCCAATTCTTTGCTATTGCTTCATCATCCCAATTGTGCAAAACCCACATTATTTTAATGAAAAAAAGAACCCAAGTAGTTAACATTGTCTCTTTGTTATAATGCTAAAATCATCTACAAAGAAATATCATGTAAATTGGATTACAATTACCTTAATAAAAGTGCATCAGCATTTGGAATTCGAGGAAATATAACACTGCAATGTGCGACACTCCATCTTACTCTGGTGCCATGGCTTGAGGCAATGAATGGAAGAGACCGTCGACTGGAAAAGGTAATCTCCATCAATGGAGATCAACTTTTGCGGTGGGAAGAGATTGTGTTTATGGTGATTTATGTTTTTTAATTTTTTATAATTTTAGTGAAATAAGTGACGTGTCAGGATTAGATTGGGCAATCTCATTTTTTTCTTTATTTGTTAACAACACTTAATAAAAAGACCAAATTACCCTTTAACTGTTAGTGACCACCGTTAGTCAATGGGTCAAGGGGTTGTGAGTGTTATTATGATTTTTTTCACCGATTTATATGTTATTAAGCATATAACCAGGGTAAGTTTGTGCAATTTGCCCTTACTAAAACCCTAATTTGGATTGAGCAGTATAAATAGGGGCTTTAAGGGTGGCTAGGGTTATATTGTAGCATCAAGAAAAGAACACTTCCTTTTCATTTTCTCTTCCTTTAGCCGCCACAAAAAATAATAAACTACAGTGTCTCTTATTCCTACGAACCACTCACTTTCCTTGTCCCTACATTGACCACTCACCATTATTGTCGGATTATTAAAGCAATCAACGTACTGGAATTAAGAATCGAGAACATTCGATTCTAGGTATGATTCTTAAACTTTTCTTATTGTTTGTGATGTGATTGCATTGATCCTGAGTTAAAATAAATATTTGCTTTGTTTTTCTTCGATAAAAACATTTCAATTCATTTATAAAATAACTTGAAAATGTTGTTTTTGCAGGGGAAGAATAATCAATTGATTTATAGGAAAAGTTTAGAGAGCTAATAATGAGGAATGTTGAAAATATTCCTTCTGAACTGATGACTTTAATTCTATTAAAGTTATCTGTTATATCTCTACTGCGATGCAAATGCGTTTGCAAAACATGGTATGCTCTAATTAAAAACCCTAGTTTTATTTCCACTCATCTTAAAAGTCACAACAATGATGATAGTCATCTTGTTGTCCGCAATTGTAACTATAATTGTGACCCTGCATATCCATTTTTATACGCTGTGTTCGTTGATAAAACATTGAAAGATTTATCCTATCAAGTTCTTGATTCTCAATTACCCATGCCTGGTGAGCTTTTTGGTCCTTACGATGGCTTGTTTCTTGTATACCAAGAAGAATATAATCGCATATATCTTTTGAATATCGCAACTAGAGAAACAAGAGCACTACCGCAATGTAGATTTGTTGTTCCTAATATGACCTTAGCGACGCGTTTTTATTTTGGATGTGGATATGATCCACTTAGTGATGATTATAAGTTGGTTTTCTTGCGTCAATTTTCCGATGAAAATGGTTATGATGATGTCTTAGACTCGCATGTTTCATTATACTCCTTCAATAATGATTCTTGGAGAGATTTACAAGTTGCTGAACTAAGACGTTATTTCTGGGTTGAATATTCTTCTCAAAACTCATACTTGAATGGAGTTTGTCATTGGTTAGCACTGAGAGAAATGGGTTCCAAATACGTCATTCTTTCATTTGATATCAGCAGCGAGATATTCCAAGAGATAGATTTACCAACACATCCTTTAAATGGAGGATGTTCAATGCTGGAGGTAGTTAATGACTCTCTCTATCTATTAACTGGAAGTTATAATCCTGAATTTGAATTTAGTATCTGGATGATGAGAGATGGATGTTGGACTATACGATTGACTTCTACTCATGACTATGAAAATGGACCGATGAGATATTGGAAGAATGACACCATTTTTATGAGTCATGGACTTGGTGCAGAGCACTTGCTCTTACTTGATCTTAACAGCAAAGAAGAAATCGATCTTGGAATTCCATGGGTAGCGCGTGATGATGTATTTAGGTACAACGAAAGTCTAGTTTCAATCAAACGAGAAAATGATTTCTCAGAAGTTTTTGACATTCCGTGGCATGTCTTTGGTGTTATTTAGATACATTTAATTTTAACTTGAATTGTATGGCAATGTTTTCTTTAAAATTTTAAATGATGGAATATTGTGGTACAAAATATATAGTTTCATTTGTAATTCTAATTCTTGGTTTGTTTCTTTTTAGTTTCTATGTATTGTTGGATCGTTGAATATGGCTTATATATATAGTGAAATTAAAGCTTTTTTTTTTCTTCATTTTTTTTTCCAGAATAACGGAAGGATTTGTTATATATACATAAAGAATAAACTCAAGCGTCAATAGAGAAAATGAAGAAATTTATTAATAAGAGAGTAGATAAAATGACCACAAGTAAAGCCGGTTAATAGAAAAATGCATTGGACATTTGGGCATGCTTAAAATGTCTTCCTAAGCGTAGTCTTCTCTGATTTATTGTTATCAAATTCCTTATTCAATAATGCCTCTTGATTTTCAGAATTGTAATCACCTCCTAAAGCATTATTTCCAACTGCTACTTATTAATTAGTCATTTTACCGAATAATTAATAAATATTATGATTATAAATACACAACGGAGAAAAGCAAAGATGAGGAAACAATAAATACTTATATATTATAATTATTTAAAATAATATAGTGGTACAAAATCGTTTCATTTGTTCTCGAATTTGTCCACCTTCCTAACTGCGAGACACTTTGATATAAAACATGTTCTTCACCGATCATCATCATCATAACTTTTCTTTTTTAAATCCGAAAAGATCATAATTATCATAATTATATTAAATAACAAACAAATATTTTATTCACATAAAATTATAGCAATATCAGCCTCCAGATTGGAACTACAATGCCAAGATCTACAAAATTTGTTCACCGAAACAAGAAAATTCAACATAAATCATCACCGACAAAAAACCTCAATATATATCTATTCCATAGAAACAAAATTTAATTTGCTAAAAATCACACAATTGCAATCTGTGTGAAACAAAATACAATGGCACAATCCGATGGAGTCTTCAAATAACAAGGCTGCAAGTAAAAGTGAATGGAAACAATTTGCAATCTTCTTGAGAAGCAAAGAGCTGATTGATTTAGCTAAAACCCAAGTAAAAGTGGTCATACAAATAGTAGAGACACATCCTCAGATACAAAAGATAACAGAAATCCGACAACAAATTAAGTTTATTTTCTCTTTCTTTTCCTTCACGCATAAAACTTCCCAAGAAGCACTTTTACTTCAAAATTTGAAATTTACAGAAAATATCCTTCATCCCTAATCTCAATTAAAACCCCCAAAATCACATGAATATTTACACACAACAATGGCATGATTGAATTGATTATAAACAAAAATTAAGACGAAAAAAAGAAAATTTCAAAAAATCAACCTTAGAGAAATACTAACAGAGTTTACGTTCCCAGCCCAGGTGGCTCGATCAGGGGCTGACACTGTTTCACTTGCAATTGAAGCTGCCTTCAAAATGTTTGTCGATTTTCTCTTTGATTCCTGGAACTTTCTAAAAAAAAAATTGATTTGTAGATGAGAATAGAAGATAAGATGACCAAAGATGATGATTTTGAGAGAGAGAGAGAGAAATAAAAATGGAAAGCGAGTGTAATTTAAAAGTAAAAGAGACTTTTATATTATTAATTTATTATGCTTCCAATTGTCCAAAACCAAAAGTACAATTATTAAAAGTTCGTACAATGATTTATTTAAGGACGTGGGAATTTAATGGTTCCTTGACCACACGTCTTCACTGTATGACCCAATTCTTTTGCTGCATTGCATGGAGCATAATTTGTAGCAGCATAGTTCACACACAATCTCACTTCAGTGAGGAAATTGTCTTTACAATGGAGCATTACATTTTGCATCTTTGTTTCACTCCTTATTGCTCTTAAGAAACTTGATGTTTTGTAACTGGTTCCATTCGGTACTACATCATTTCTAATTAGAGCCGCCAGGATGTCAAACTGGTTTCCCAAATTTATAGCCGATTGGAAGTATTGTTTTGGAGTTATTGGCTTTTGTGTGCTACCATGTTTAGTCCACTCATATTTCCAAAAGTCTACATTTGTTTTGCTCGTGAAACTCGGCCAGTACTGGTTTAATTGTTGAACAAGAGTCAACTTTTGGTCACTTAACTACAAAACCAAAGATTAAGCAATTAATTATAATTAGTATTAATGGAAAAGAAAATGTACATAAGAATTCATCTAGCTAGAGATAAAACTACTTACGAATGCAATGCTGGCTTGGGTTTGCACATTCTTTTCTAAGGTATTCCCGGCAGCATCCGTTGGCCAGATCCCATGTATTGTAAAGAACGATGCTGGAGGCTTGGTGCAGGTGGTTTCTATTAAACAGAAGGATGCCGGCCATGTCAGTACGAGCCATGAGTGATCATATTTTGGTGTAGGTGGTGGTGGAGCTAAACGATCAGTTATGGAAAAGAGGTAAACAAGAGCAAAAATAAGAGCACAGATAAGCTTCATGGTTGGCTGGTGGGTATATAAGAGATGGTGATCAATGAGAGATGGTGATCAAAGTGCATGGCTCTTATATAATATGTGATAGCAGGTAGTCGGTGTATATGTGAATACATGCTATTTCTATAAAAATAATTTTTTTTTTCTGTTTTTTTTTTTTTTTTTCCACATTTGCATAGCTTCTATTATCTAGCTCTATTAATTGATATATGATATTTTACAGATACTTAATTTGTATTAAATGAAAGAAAAAAAAAGACTCAAATTGCACAAGATGAATGTTTGATAGAAGCTTACACACACAAATTGTCCACCTGGCATTCGTATGTGTTTATTTGTCAATAATTTGCATTTGAGATTGAGTGAATGACACCGATACAATATTAAAGAAACCGAAATAATTTTCTATATAGGGATCCATATTAAAACAAACAAGGGTTTGAATTAAGTTAATGGTTATTTGTATTTTGTAATGAGTTATGTGCACGATCTTTTATTTTGTTATATTAACGAGAGCTATCTTTTATTTTAAACACCAAAAATAAAAAATTAGAGCTATCTGCAGCCATCTTTTATTTTATTAATTTATCTCTTTGTTTCCATATCTAATATAATTTTAATCTATTTGTAGAATCAAGTCTAATATTAAATCTTTTTTTTTTGTTTTGTTTTTTTTTTTTTTGTATTTTTTTGTATTTTCAGCACAAGTAATTAATTATTCAAAATATCCTTCTCAACAAATATATATCATTTAGATTGTTACGTTCTTGGCCAACACATGGAGAAGCTCCAAGTAATTTTACTTGTTTTACACCACCTCTTCCAACACTACTATTCTATAATTTTACATGTGAAATAATCTGTAATTATGGTTATGGAGTAGGTTGCCCCTTGTGTTGCAAGGTCTCACATGCATTAATTGAAGAGAGAATAGGAAGTGGGAAATCAAATCTCTTCAAACATAGTTTTGGATTGTTGAAGATTACACGGATGAGCAGATTTGGGAGGTGCGTTGATTAATTATGTTAATAATTAATCGAGTCTTTTATTCTTTTCTACATTAAAATCTCTTATTAAACCCAATTATGGCTCAGTTTTTTATTGGTGCTACTTAATTTGTTTTATAGAGTAAGTAGTAGACAAATACGTTGGACTTTTAATTAATATTCTTTGGGCGAGAGGAGGATGTTGGAAGAGGAGTTCTCGGTTGAGGAAGTGTGGGAGGCCTTGGCTAACTGTGACGGTAATAAGACTCCAGGTCCGGACGGTATCAATTTGAATTTTTTCAAAACTCATTGGAAGGAAATTTGGGGGGATTTCATGTGTTTTTTTTAGAGGAGTTCTATAAGGATGGTGCTATTGTTAGAGACATAAATCATACATTTTTGGCATTGATTCCTAAAACTAAGAATCCGGGTAACTTGGGCGAATTTAGACCCATTAGTTTGGTGGGTGCCATGTATAAAATCCTCGCTAAAGTCCTTGCTAATTGCATTAGGAGGGTGATGAGTTCTATCATAGGAGATTTCCAAATGGTCTTCGTAAAGGGTCGTCAAATTATTGACAGTTTCATCATTGCGGAGGAAATTATTCACAAGTGGAGAAAGGATAAGGAAGGGGGTTTATTAGTGAAACTTGACTTCGAGAAAGCTTACGACAGTGTCGACCATGCTTTCTTGGACTCGATGATGGTAAATATGGGTTTTGGTGATCATTGGAGAGGTTGGATCCGTAATTGTATTTCATCTCCGCTCTTATCGGTTCTGGTCAATGGGAGTCCGACTTCTCAGTTCGGTATACAAAGAGGTTTGAGACAAGATGACCCTCTCTCCCCGTTCCTTTTCTGAAGACAAGATCAACCGCCTTGAGGATTAAACCACTTAAACCTTCAACCATAATGTTCGACTTAAACATTATGGTTGAAGGTTTAAGTGGTTTAATCCTCAAGGCGGTTGACAGGGGTTTGTTGCAAGGGGAGAGCTTTAGGGGTGGTAAGGTTAATATTTCCCACTTACAGTTCGCCGATGATACCATCATTTTTCTGAAGCCAAAGGAAGAGTACCTCATGAATGTGAAAAGATTACTGCGGTGCTTTGAGCTTGCATCCGGATTGAAGATTAATTTTCATAAATCCAACGTGGTGAGAATTAGTAAAAAGAAAGAGGTGGCGGAGAAGAGATGGGCTGAGATGTTGAGGTGTAAGGAAGGTACCCTTCCTTTGTCCTATCTTGGTTTCCCTCTTGGTGCAAAACCGTAGAAGAATGACTATGAACATTTTTCACATCATGCTTTTTATTCCAAGCTTTCCTAGTATGTTCCTTTACAAGATTATTGGTACCACGCACAAGTTCTAAAGGTCTCTTAGTAGCTATTGAAGTGCTCTTTTTGTGAGACACTTTGGTTTGTTTACCTAATTGGCAAGGTTCACAAACACTATCTAGCTTCCTACCAAGATTTGGAAGACCTCTAACAATGCCATGTTTTTCAAGCTTATTTGAATCCTTAAAGTTCATGTGGCCCAAACGTTGATGCCACAAATCAAGCTTGTTGTACTCATGTGCCATGTTGCAAGTTAGAGGGTCCATCTCAAGACAATAGCAATTGTCTATAGACCTTTTGACTCTTAGGACAACATTGCCCTTTTTATCAATTATAGTGCACACATCTTTGTTAAAACTAACTTCTTTAAAAATTTCACACAAGTGAGTAATGCTTATCAAGTTAGCTTGTAACCCATCAACATACAAAGTATTGCGAAGTTTAGGCAATCCGGGGATACAAATTGTTCCCTTGCCAAGAACTTGCTTTTTGGTACCATCGCCAAAAGTAACCCAACCTCCATCCTTTAAAACAAGATTCTTAAAGAACTCTTTGTTCCCGGTTATGTTCCTAGAGCAACCGCTATCTAGGTACCAAGAATAGGAGGAGTTGGCACGTAAAGCATATTGTGCAACATGACATTTAGATGTGTCTTTTCTAATCCACACATTTTTCACAACATGCCTCTCACTCTTACTTCTAACATGCTTTGACTCAATGTTAGGCTTTTTAACATGCACCTTGACCTTATTGGTCACATTTTCAAAAATATCAAACAAAGCATTATCAACTTTCTTATGCATAGTAGAGTGAGGCACAACACAAGATTTAGCAAGCAAGTCATCAACAACATTCTTCACAAAATTCTTCACAACATGCTTTTCCAAGGTCTTCCTAGGTCTATTTCTATATCCATACATGGATGATTGCCTAGGTCCATTCAAAGACATATCATGAAAAGCATTATCAAGTTTGCATTTCCGAATATACTCAAAGCATCTAGGTTGAATATGTCCTATGTAGGGAAAAATACCATAGTACACGCAGCGGAAGCGAGACTAAAAAATAGATTTAGTGACTTTTAAAATTTTTCCCTTTTATGAACCTTAAACCCTTTAATCAATTAAACATATATATTATCTAACAAAAGAAGAATACCTTTTGTCGCGTGATCCGATTGACTTACGTCGATGGTAATCCGTAAGATCTTCAATCCTAGCACGAACGTGGATCACCTAGGAGCGTGGTCTCCCTTTTCTTTGAATTGCAAACCTGTGAATAGACAAACAAACTTTTCTTTTCTTTGTTAGTCACAAAAACAATCAAAAGAAGACTAAAATTATTCCGGTCACTTTTGAGTTCTCAATCTAATGATCGAAACTCGCGTGAACCTAAATCGATGTTGTACACACAAGCTTATTGATGAACAAGCAAATAGTGTACCATCAAAGAATAATTTATTCACTCTTTTATGTTTTAGTAGAATAAAATAATCTCTCTATGAATTGAGAATAAGAAGAAAATAGAATCTCAAGCACCAAGCCTTAGGTTGGCCGAAATCTATAAGAGTGTATATATAGGTTGCCAAATTTTCTTCTCTTCTTTCTCTTTAGGGTGGCCGAAAATCCTAACCTAAAAGGGACTAGGGTTGCCGCAATTCTCAAGCCCAAAGGAGTTTGTATTGCACCCTAATTCCTATTTAGTTTAAGACTTCAAACCCTAATTTAATTCATAAATCTTTTATTCCTTTATTTGACTAAATAAAAAAGACTTCTTATTTGATTTAAATAAATAAAATTAATTATTTATTTTATTTTCAAACAAGTCTTTTACTTTTAGTAAACTACTACAATAGTATTACTCTAGGAAATATATTTCCTATTCAGAAAAGATTTGTTTATTAATTAAACAATTAATTAATAAATTAATTAATTCTTATTTAATTAAAACAATGAAACAAAATAATATATTAGGTTATAAAACCTTCTTGCCGCCCCACTTAAACAAATGGGCTATATATTATTTTCTTTATTTCATTTAATCCATTGGACTTTAAATAAAAAGCCCACATGTGAACCAGACCCATTCTTACTAAAAGAAACAAGCCCACATGTCATTCATTAATATATTAATATAATTGAGTAGCCCATTACATAAATAATGTGCAAATTATATTCTTAATATATTAAATGCAATTCTAGATGGACCCTTAAATTGGTCCGGTAGAATATATCAAGTGATCCATGCAAGTCCGTGTGGATTGGGGATCTTGGCGGGCCATCTAAATTTAAGCTTCAATAGACATAACCTAATCACAATCAACAAATGATTCACTTAGGTCCAGTCCATTAATTTTAACTCATTCCACTAAAGAGCTAAAACTGAACTCTTAAATAAAGATAGAAAAGGAAGATGCTCCTCATTCATACCCTAGACAATCATATTGGAGAAAGTGTATCCTCGTGATTAATATCAGTAATCGCCAAGAGTTCATAGACCGCCTATAACTCTCCAAGTTACCATATTTACTCATATGACCACGTTTTGAACTTGGATATTTTGACTTGTCCAGAAGCCATGTTTTCAATAGACACTATCGAAAACTCAACGTTGAGATTTAATATCCAATTACCTCAAAACATCCATATGATGATATTATACTCTCATTTAATAAATGGAGCCACGATGTCCATATCTATAAATGAAGTCCTCTATCGATTAACAAATGAATATCACCAAACTATCGAGGATAGACTATGCGATATAATCGTACTCATTGATAACTCAAATGATATCACTTGCAACCATAAGTCCATCATTTATCTCAGGATTAAGATAGACTCTCCGATTGTCCTGATAATGAAAAGACTATTATCTATTGACGGTTCTAGATAAAGCTTTTCATTGTGACCCAGTTCAATGCACCCAGTGCACTAGATCCTTTTGCTCGAAGACACTCCGATGATTTTAGACTCATCATATCTCATTTGATCCCACTCAAATGCTAGCAAAAGAATTCTACAACTTTAACAAGATAAAGGTGCCCAACCTTTAACTTAAGTTGTGAACATTATTCAAGACTAACTAAAGAATTGTGTCTACCACATATGTACGAACAATTCTTCTTTTCTCATAGTCTTTAGACCTTATGATTATTTACTTTGACAATTATAATATTAAACTATAAATGCTATACGATTTGTTAAGCCAGAAATCACTTTATTAATATGAAAAAGATTGTTAATTACAATATTACACTCTTGCTATTGAGCATAATCCTAACAATCTCCCACTTGTGCTATAGCAAATATGTCATATCTCTCATGCCCATGTTCTCTAGATGCCCATCGAAACTCTTCTGAGGTAGAGCCTTTGTGAAGGGATCCGCTAGATTTTCTGCTAACGCGATTTTGGTAATCGTCACGTCACCTCTTTGAACAATCTCCCTTAAAAGATGATACTTTCTTTCAATGTGTTTACCTCTCTTGTGACTTCTTGGTTCTTTCGAATTAGCCACTGCTCCACTGTTGTCACAGTAGATAGTGATCTGCTTATTCGCACTAGGAACCACTTCCAAGTCAATCAAGAATTGGCGGAGCCAAACAGCCTCTTTGGCAGCCTCGCATGCAGCAACATACTCAGCTTCCATGGTGGAATCAGCAATACAAGATTGCTTGATGCTCCTCCATATAACTGCTCCTCCTCCAATAGTAAACACAGCCCCTGATGTGGATTTTCTGGAGTCAGAATCTGATTGGAAATCAGAATCTGTATACCCAACGGGAATCAAATCCCCTCCAGAGTATACAAGCATATTATCTCTCGTTCTCTTGAGATACTTGAAAATATGCTTGACTGCCGTCCAGTGATCAGGACCAGGTTTCGATTGAAACCTGCTAACTATGCCAACAGCAAAACAAATATCTGGTCTAGTACAGAGCATTGCATACATGAGACTTCCAACTGCCGAGGCATATGGAACTCTACTCATGAATTGCTCTTCATGCTCATTCTTAGGAACTTGTTCCTTAGAAAGCTTGATTCCATATCTGAAAGGTAACATACCTTTCTTGGAATCCTGCATGAAAAACCTAGACAAGATCTTGTCTATGTATGAAGCTTGGGATAATGCAATCGTTATATTCTTTCTATCCCTTATTACTTGGATACCTAGAATAAAACTTGCTTCTCCTAAGTCCTTCATATCAAATTGTTTTGCTAACCATTCTTTTACTGATGTCAATACACCTACATCGTTTCCAATGAGTAGTATATCATCAACATAAAGAATCAGGAAAACCAACTTGTCGCCCTTAATCCTTTTGTATACACAAGGTTCGTCAGGATTCTGAATAAATCCAAAACCTTTGACAGCTTGATCGAACCTTATGTTCCAGGATCTGGATGCTTGCTTTAATCTATATATGGATTTCTGCAACTTGCATACCTTTTCCATTTGGCTTTTTTCAATGAATCCCTCTAGTTGCATCATGTAGATGCTTTCGTCAAGACTTCCATTAAGGAAAGCTGTCTTGATGTCCATTTGCCAAATCTCTAGATCTAAAGATGCTGCAATGGATAAGAGTATCCTAATGGATTTAAGCATGGCCACAGGAGAGAAGGTTTCCTCGTAATCGATACCTTCTTTCTGTGTATACCCTTTAGCTACCAATCTAGCTTTAAAGGTTTCCACCTTTCCATCCATACCTCTTTTCCTCTTGTATACCCACTTGCACCCAATGGGTTTTATCCCTTTAGGCAAGTCTACAAGGGACCAGACTTTGTTATCGAACATAGATTCAATCTCAGATTGCATTGCCTTTTGCCAATGGCGACTATCGACATCCTCCATAGCTTCCTTGTACGTATAGGGATCATCGTCGTCCGGGAGATTCTCCACTGATTCTCCCAGACCGATGTATCTTTCTGGTTGTGTTCTAACCCTCCCACTATGACGAGGAATGGTAGGTTGTTGATCTTATGTTGGATCGGAACTTACAATTGGGTTAGGTTGTGTAACCTCTCGTGGAATTGTATCTCCTGACATCTCATTCAGGACAATTCTACTTCTAGGCACAAAATCATTCATATAGTCCTTTTCCAGAAATTTAGCATTTGTCGAAACAAATACTTTAAGATCTGAAGGACTATAGAAATAATATCCTTTAGTTTCTTTTGGATACCCTACAAATATACATGTTTCTGAACGGGACTCCATCTTTTCTGTCTTTCCTTTTAACACATGCGCAGGACAACCAAATATCCTTAAGTGTTGTAAACTAGGCTTGCGCCCAGTCCACAACTCATGCGGTGTTTTAGGAACAGACTTAGATGGTACATCGTTTAGAATGTATATAGCAGTTTGTAAAGCATATCCCCAAAAAGAAATAGGAAGCGTTGAATAACTCAACATAGACCTAACCATATCCAAAAGAGTTCTATTTCTCCTTTCTGCTACCCCATTCTGTTGAGGTGTACCTGGTGCAGAAAACTGAGAAACTATCCCATTATCAATAAGATATTGCTGAAACTCACCAGATAGATATTCTCCACCACGATCAGATCTCAAGATTTTTATGTGTTTCTCAAGCTGATTTTCCACTTCAGCTTTGAATGCTTTGAACATGTCAAAAGCATCCGACTTATGTCACATGAGATACACATAACCAAATCTCGAGTAATCATCTGTGAAGGTGATGAAGTACTCATATCCACCTCTAGCTTGAATGCTCATAGGTCCATATACATCAGTGTGTATCAATCCTAAACATTCAGTGGCTCTTGCACCTTTGGCAGAGAACGTCCTTTTGGTCATTTTACCTTCCAAACAAGATTCACAAGTTGGTAGATCATCAACCTTTAAGTCACTCAAAGGTCCATCACATACCAATCTTTTAATCCTATTAAGGTTAATATGACCTAAGCGTAAATGCCAAAGGTAGGTTTCATCTGTTGATAATTTTACTCTTTTATGATTAGGTTCCGTTATTTCTGTGTCTAACGAGTGAGAGATATTTCTATGTAAAAAGTATAGACCGTTTTCCAATGTACCTTGGCAAATAATTTTGTCATTCTTACTAATAATAAAAACTTTATTAAAAGTAATTGAATATCCAAATTTATTTAAACAAGAAACTGAAATTAAATTCCTCTTGAATTGAGGTACATAATAAACGTCTATTAAATCTAAATGCCTTCTAGAATCCAAATAAACTCTAATATCTCCCACTGCACTTGCAGACACTATCGTTCCGTTGCCCAAGCGCAAATTGATTTCATTCTTACTCAGCCTTCTCCTTTCTTGGAACCCCTGTAAGGAATAACAAACATGATTAGTGGCTCCTGAGTCTATGATCCAAGAATCTGTAGAATCAGCAAAAAAACATGTTTCAAGATAATTCACATTACCTTCTTCCTTCTTATTCTGGGACTTTGGGCAATTTCTTTTCCAATGTCCCTTTTCACCACAAAGGAAGCATTTCCCTTTGATCTTGGTTACTTTCTTGGTCTCCTTCTTGGTAGGCCCAAGTTGCTTTTTCTTCTGTTGTTTCTTGACCTTTTGACAGGGCCTTAACAGTAGCAACTTTACCAACCATATGAATCTCTTGACCCTTGCCTTTCACAAGGATCTTTTCGGCACTTTGAACATCTTGCATCAGGCCTTGTAAGGTGTATTCCTTTTTGTTCAAAGTGTAGTCCAATTTGAACTGATCAAAGGAATCTAACAATGAATTGACAGCCATATTAATCTTAGTCTCACCATCTATCTCAACGCCATGCAATTCAGCAATGTTGAGATGTGCTATGACTTTCATCATGTGATCCTTCACAGTCTGTCCAGGTTTCACCCTAAGATTCATAAAAGCAGTCACTGCCTCTCTCTTAGTCGTCCTAGACTTCATAGCAAACATCTCCTCTAGAGACATCATTATATCAGCAGCGGACTCCATTCCTTCATGCTGCTGTTGCAACACGTCGGAGATAGTGGCCATAATGTAACATTTTGCCATATCATCTGAAGTCTTCCACTGCTCATACTCATCTCTATACATTATGCTAGATTCATTATTAGGAGCAGGTGGTTTAGGAGTAGTTAGAACAAACTTATGTTTTTCACTTTGCAGCAACAACCCAATTTTCCTTTTCCATGTGACATAATTATCTCCAGTTAAAGTGTTGTCTTTCAGGATGTTTATAAGTGATGGGGTCATGATTTCTGAATAAAACAAAACATATATAAGTAAATAATCATGATAAAGCACTTTTAAATATTTATCTTGAATTAAATAAATAACTCAATCATAAAATTCAACGGTGATCCAACACCCATAAATGTTACGCCTCCTTTGGGAGTTCGCACCATTTACTAGTTAGACTAGGTCCCACCTAATTGTTAACATAACAACCAGCGTTTTCAATTTTAGCCTTGCAATTTTATTGACAAGAACTCTTAGGAGGATATCAATAAAATTACATTGAGTGTGTTACCAAGATATCGACCCTCAATTTTCTCTCACGAAAATCCTTCCTTGGGGAGTAGATCTCGTTTGAGTCCATTGTCTAGTCTATCCTTGTAAGGAAGTATGTTGCTAAATTCCATTCATGGACGCCCCTTGGGGGGATTACCAATAAATAATAAAGCTCAACTAACCTTGGAGGCCATAGGTGTTACAAAAACACCTTCTCCCACTCAATTATTTAAGGCGTGTGATTAAATCCCATAGAATAATTTACCGAGTTATCTAGATGCCAATTTAGATACCTAAATCATTCAATGCATGATCATACTAAAAGAGATATATGAGTGGCACTCCTATTCTATATGTCATGTTATCATACAATAACAAATATTGTAATATTTAAGCATAAATTAAATAGCAACAATTTTGGCCCATCTTAGAAAAACAAGTAAATTACAATTGTTTAGGAATACAAGATCTTCAAGTGGCCCATCAACCATATGCTCATCCTTCGGCCCAACCCCATGGGCGTGCACAACCCACAACCCCACAAAGGGGCTGCTGTGCGCAGCCCATGAAGACTCCCAGGGCTGCCGTGCACAGCCCACCAAGCTTGGGCTTGCCATGTGCAGCCCAATCCACTCCTAGGGTGCGCACGGTGCACGTTCTCGGTTCCGGTTGCTTTGTTTTTCTTCGTGTCTTCGAATCTTCAACACCTAAATATATTACGGCAGTATTTAAACAAATAAAATACTGCAGTTTTTTTTTTTTTTTTAATCACTGCAGTACTTTTTACAAAAAAAAAAAAAAAAAAAAAAAAAAAAAAAAAAACTGCACATAATAAATAAAAAAACTGCAGTAAAAACTGCACAAAATAAATAAAAAAAAATAAAAAACTTAACAACTACCAAGAAGGAATTATGGCGATAATAGACCACCCTTCTTGTTACAATTCCGAAACAAAAATTACATTGAAAATCTAGGACCAAAATCGAGCAATAACAATCCACATAAACATATATAAATCCATACATCCACATGTAATTATATATTCAAATACCTAGAGTGCCATCTCTTTCTAAACATGCATAATCACAATAAAAATAAATTGATCCACGTATATATACGTTAATTAATTAAAAGGGTTCAACCTAGGCTCTGATACCAATTGTAGGGAAAAATACCGTAGTACGCATACCGTAGTACACGCAGCGGAAGCGAGACTAAAAAATAGATTTAGTGACTTTTAAAATTTTTCCCTTTTATGAACCTTAAACCCTTTAATCAATTAAACATATATATTATCTAACAAAAGAAGAATACCTTTTGTCGCGTGATCCGATTGACTTACGTCGATGGTAATCCGCAAGATCTTCAATCCTAGCACGAACGTGGATCACCTAGGAGCTTGGTCTCCCTTTTCTTTGAATTGCAAACCTGTGAATGGACAAACAAACTTTTCTTTTCTTTGTTAGTCACAAAAACAATCAAAAGAAGACTAAAATTATTCCGGTCACTTTTGAGTTCTCAATCTAATGATCGAAACTCGCGTGAACCTAAATCGATGTTGTATACACAAGCTTATTGATGAACAAGCAAATAGTGTACCATCAAAGAATAATTTATTCACTCTTTTATGTTTTAGTAGAATAAAATAATCTCTCTATGAATTGAGAATAAGAAGAAAATAGAATCTCAAGCACCAAGCCTTAGGTTGGCCGAAATCTATAAGAGTGTATATATAGGTTGCCAAATTTTCTTCTCTTCTTTCTTTTTAGGGTGGCCGAAAATCCTAACCTAGAAGGGACTAGGGTTGCCGCAATTCTCAAGCCCAAAGGAGTTTGTATTGCACCCTAATTCCTATTTAGTTTAAGACTTCAAACCCTAATTTAATTCATAAATCTTTTATTCCTTTATTTGACTAAATAAAAAAGACTTCTTATTTGATTTAAATAAATAAAATTAATTATTTATTTTCTTTTCAAACAAGTCTTTTACTTTTAGTAAACTACTACAATAGTATTACTCTAGGAAATATATTTCCTATTCAGAAAAGATTTGTTTCTTAATTAAACAATTAATTAATAAATTAATTAATTCTTATTTAATTAAAACAATGAAACAAAATAATATATTAGGTTATAAAACCTTCTTGCCGCTCCACTTAAACAAATGGGCTATATATTATTTTCTTTATTTCATTTAATCCATTGGACTTTAAATAAAAAGCCGATATGTGAACCAGACCCATTCTTACTAAAAGAAACAAGCCCACATGTCATTCATTAATATATTAATATAATTGAGCAGCCCATTACATAAATAATGTGCAAATTATATTCTTAATATATTAAATGCAATTCTAGATGGACCCTTAAATTGGTCCGGTAGAATATATCAAGTGATCCATGCAAGTCCGTGTGGATTGGGGATCTTGGCGGGCCATCTAAATTTAAGCTTCAATAGACATAACCTAATCACAATCAACAAATGATTCACTTAGGTCCGATCCATTAATTTTAACTCATTCCACTAAAGAGCTAAAACTGAACTCTTAAATAAAGATAGAAAAGGAAGATGCTCCTCATTCATACCCTAGACAATCATATTGGAGAAAGTGTATCCTCGTGATTAATATCAGTAATCGCCAAGAGTTTATAGACCGCCTAAAACTCTCCAAGTTACCATATTTACTCATATGACCACGTTTTGAACTTGGATATTTTGACTTATCTAGAAGCCATGTTTTCAATAGACACTATCGAAAACTCAATGTTGAGATTTAATATCCAATTACCTCAAAACATCCATATGATGATATTATACTTTCATTTAATAAATGGAGCCACGATGTCCATATCTATAAATGAAGTCCTCTATCGATTAACAAATGAATATCACCAAACTATCGAGGATAGACTATGCGATATAATCGTACTCATTTATAACTCAAATGATATCACTTGCAACCATAAGTCCATCATTTATCTCAAGATTAAGATAGACTCTCCGATTGTCCTGATAATGAAAAGACTATTATCTATTGACGGTTCTAGATAAAGCTTTTCATTGTGACCCAGTTCAATGCACCCAGTGCACTAGATCCTTTTGCTCGAAGACACTCCGATGATTTTAGACTCATCATATCTCATTTGATCTCACTCAAATGCTAGCAAAAGAATTCTACAACTTTAACAAGATAAAGGTGCCCAACCTTTAATTTAAGTTGTGAACATTATTCAAGACTAACTAAAGAATTGTGTCTACCACATATATATCCAGATTTACGAACAATTCTTCTTTTCTCTTAGTCTTTAGACCTTATGATTATTTACTTTGACAATTATAATATTAAACTATAAATGTTATATGATTTGTTAAACCAGAAATCACTTTATTAATATGAAAAAGATTGTTAATTACAATATTACACTCTTGTTATTGAGCATAATCCTAACATCCTACCATATTACAATGATGACAAATATGAATAAATTTGAGAAATTTACCATTTGCATTTGCTTCCATAGCTTATGGCCTTCTCACAATCTTTCCTATTTGAAGTGCAACCCTTGATGCTCCACCTCTTGCATTTGAGGTTGTTGCTCCTTGATGTTGAACTTGTTGTGAACTTACATTGAACATCCTTAATGATGAAGAGGCATCTCTGATAGCTTTCATAGCTTTTCCTTGAGTGAGTGTACCTACATTTGTTTCAATGCTTGCTTTGACAAAAGTAGATTTGTTAGATGAAGGAGTCTCCTTCTCATTGATATAACCCAAACCTCTTTTGTCACATGGATGCTTTCCACTTTTAATGAGGGTTTCAACTTTGTTAGAACTAGATGACATCTTGCTAATCATATTATTAGCCTCATCAAGTTTCTCACGAAGCATCCTAATTTTAATGGTATATTTTTCCGCTATGTCATCACTAAACATAACATCTTTATATGATTTATCTAGCCATTGTTCATACTTTTTCTCTTGAGTTAAGTGCTTACTAATTTTGGCTTTAAGCATGTTTTCTAGCCTTTTAGCACTAACAAGAGAAACATCCCTTTGCTCAATTTCTTGCTTCAAAATGCCAAGTCTATTATTGCTATCTTTTAGATTCAATTCTAGATTTAGAATCTTGTCTTTAAGTTCATTGAATTCTTTTGAGCCAAAAGCATGATTCTCTAGCTTCTTGTTGAGGGACATATTGACTTTGGATAAACGTTCATTTTCAAAAATAAAATCATCGATCTTTTTCTCATCTAAGTCAATATGTTCAACAAAAGAAGCCACACAGGAACACACTTCCTTAATCATGATTATTACAAACAAAAACACAAAACACTACAAAGAAATGATCTATCTAAGTGCGTCTAGACACCCACTCTGATACCAAATGAAATTTCCCTTAAGTAGTAGTGCAAAATATACCTAGAGCGGGGGGGGGGGGGGAGGAATAGGTATAGACTCAAATTCTTCCAATATTAAAAATAACGCGGAATATAACAAAGAAAATGCACACTTGATTAGATTTAACAAATGAATTGATTTCACTAATACAAGAGTTAATCAATTTACAAGATATGCAATCAATGTAAGATATGTAAGATAAAGAAAAGTAAAACAAAAATGAACACAAGTATTTTTTACGTGGTAAAACCCCAAAGAGGAAGCATCCACGGGTTGATACCACAACAATCGGCAAAGCAATCCACTATGTGAAAAAGGACTTACACACGCAAGCTACCAACTCATGATATCCGCTCAAGCTATCAACTCCTAATCTACCCTCGGGCTAGTGAATCACCAAGCCTACTTCCTATCCGAGATGTGTCCTACACCTCTAGAAAGCAACTTCCTATCCAAGACGCTCACGTCTCTAGGAAGATTTCTTGCTTGCCTATCCGGATCCTCCCGACCCTAGACAAATCTCCTTGCTTGATTATCCGAGTCCTCTCGACTCTAATCAAGACTTCCTTGCTCTATCCACAAAGCTTCACTCACTTTGCTAGAGACTTCAACCTAATGCAAGACTATGATCTACGTGATGCAAATGATGTAAACACAATCAAATTAAGCTAGATGATCAATCAAGCTAAATGTACAAGTTCAATGATAATCTAGAATATGCTTTCAACACACAATCACAAAATTATCTAGAAATCAAGACATGTAAATCAATAAGAATAAGGTATGATTATTCAATATATCACACTAAAAACCTAGTTCTTAGATCATGAAATTAAACCTAGAAAATAACATGAGGCACATCATATATACTTTTTCTAGAATCAATTTCAAACAAAATCAAGTTTAGCACATATATGTTCAAGAGAAATCACAAAGCTAAAACTCAATTGAAAAATGATCAAACACCCCTAGCACATGATCTAACATCCTTCTCAACATATTTCATCAATCAAATAGTAAGAATCAAAGAGATGATCAAAGATGAAATAAAAAAGAAGAAGTTGAACAAAACAACCTTGACCACGTACTGAAGATCAGGCTACTGAGAAGAATGGCAAAGTCAGCTACCTCTGGAAATGCTTGGGGTTTGTAGCACTCATCAAGACCAACAATTTTGGCTTTTGGATCAATCGATTTCGAGTTTGTATGAGAAAATTATGATCAAAATACTAAAACTAAAAACTTGAAGAATTTCTGCAGAATTTTTGAAAGTGTTCTTGAAAATCTTCAAAATGTTTGGAGGGAAGAAGAGAGGATTAAATGGAGGAGAGAGAAGGAAAAAACGAGCCAATCAAGCATGGCCACATCACCCAGCCCATGGGGGGCGCGTGGGCCGCACGGGGGCAGAGAGCCCCTCTGGCCGTGGGGCCCACGGCTCACCCACGGCTTGGGCCACACGTGGCCTCTTGGCCACCTTCGCCTCTCGCGTGCTTCCTCACGTTCTTCAGCCGTATCTTGGGCATCCAAACTCCGATTTTGAATCCATTTTCGGATTACGAACCGTGACTCCCTCACGCACGATGACGACTACACAACTTTGAAAAATGGTTGAGAAATCATCTCAAAAAATGATGATGAAGTCAACTCAACGAATGAGAACAAAAAGTAGCGTAACTACATCGTTTGGACTCAAAACCTTATGAATGAGTAATTGAAATGACCGGAACTCAATAAGGAATCATAATAGAGCATATTGAAGTCCAAATACAAAAATACAGAAACATACAAACACTAATTCACACAAGCATGCCATATCAAAGAGATAGTCACAAAGCATGCAATTCTACAATGTTTATCTATTAGAGATCAATGCATGTGCATACTAAGAAGTGTGTGAAAGTGTTATATCAAATGTTTGAACTACGATGCAGGGACACACATGTATGAATTGTGTGTGTGTGCGCCTATGCCTTGCAAGAGGAAGAAGTATCTCGATACCTTAGAATCCAAATAAGCACATTTCCTCTTGAAGATGAACTTTGCATGCGACGTTGCTTTCTTTCTTTGAAGCTTGATCTAATCACGAAACACCTAAGCAACTAAGCAATACAAACAAAAAGTGTTTTGCAATGGAATCAAGCCAACACAAATCTAAGATCTTACACAACTCTTGAAGAAGATGTTAGAGGGCAAATAAGCCTTGGAAACGACAAAGGAGAATAAGCTTCGAGAATTGAACAAGAGACTCATACTTGAAGTAAAGACGCTTAGAGCTGAAGATGGTACTCTCAAGAGGCATAATGGCGAAATCTCATACAAGAACAAAGAACTCGAAGAACAAATTGAAAGACTTGAAGCCGAAAAGATTACAACATTGAAGGAGTTTGAAGAGACCAAGGAGGACTTTGGAAAGAGGATGCAGCTAATGCAAGCTGAAATTCAAGCACGGGACAAGGCTTTGGAGATAACGAAGAAGAAGGAAATTGACCACCTTGCAGAACTTGCAAGGTCTAAGCAAGAAAATGAGGGAATGAGCAAGGAAGTATTTCCATTCTCAAAGGAAGAAATTCCTAATTTGAGTCAAGCCTCTTCAAGTGCCAAGGTCAAAGAGCCGAATCCTAGCAAAGCAAAGAGGAGGAAGGCAAAAAGGAGGAACAAGAACCCTCCACCTCCACCTCCAACAAAGAACCACTAATAAGGTATCCTTCTTAACCCTATCACCATGTGCCACCATTGCCATACAATAGGTCACATTAGACCACTAAGCCAAGAGTATGAGAGGCATGGCACACAAGGGAATTTTGGAAAGAGAGAGAAGTATAGGCATGCTAGAAATGTATGGGTTGAGAAGCCTAGGAATATGAAGAGTCCACCTAGGATAAAGAAAATTTGAGTAGATTAACTAATGATGTAGGAGTAGTTGTAATCAAATATCTCATTTATGTATGTGTGTTAGTAGAAGACTTAACATGCTCTGTTTGGAATGATTAGAGTGATTGAGAGTTGAGTTTGTGCTTAGATTACCATTTCGGGTATGAATTTGGCTATTGGCTCTATAGAATGGGAAAGGCTTATGCATGACTTTGCTATGATAGCATTGGTTCATTGTTCTTGTGCTTAATAGGTCTAAACCATAGACACAATCACTCTTCCGACTTGGAGAGTGGTGATTTGATTTCGGGGCAATTCTTTAATCAAGATCATGATTTCGATAATCCCCTAATCAAAAGAACGAACCCTTTACTGAATTAATTGGTATTCACATGATAAACAATCCACATGATTTGCATATTGTGTTTGGTAATCTGATTTCCCATGTGTGTCTCACATCTTGCTTATCTCCAAGCCACATTTATTTTCGTAGCTAGGGTGTCTTGCCTCTAGGAGTAGATTAACTTAATTAGGAGTAGATTAATTAGATAGCCAAGACACCCGGCTACATTTCTATCTTAGTTTAGTTAGTTTGCATCTCCACACACACACACCACACCGCATTCCATTTACATTGTTTTCATAAACTCTAGAGCTAGATACAGTTAACGAATTCCATCTCTTTGTGGGAACGACCCTTGCTTACTTGCTATACTAGTTATTTGACTCGTTGCATTTGCTAGGTGATTAGAATTATAATATCTTTTCTCGATCCGTGGCGTCAACGGCTGCCCACGCGAAAATATACCTTTGGTGCTTCTTCTCTTGAGGTCCTGAGAGGGCCTTGGTTGTGCAAATCACCAACCATCAAATGCCTAAGCTACCCTTACATCAATCCCCAATATGTGGTTTGTCTACGAAATAAGCCAATCAAAATATGAGACCTTACAACTTCCATAACTTGTATTGCTAGTATCTCTTGTATATTGAACTCTCATTGTCTTGATTAAAGCAATTCATTTGTTAGACACACCAAGTGTGCACGTCATTGTTGTGTTAAAAAAGGAATTTGGAAGAAATTGAGCCTATACATATTAACTCCCCCCTCCCCCCTAGGTATATTTTACACTACATTGCTTAAGAGAATTTCAGCTTAATATTCAACAAATGATTTTAATTGCAGCAGACACCCCTATCTACAGTTGACATCCATACCATTTAATGGTTGATAGGGATTTTGTTAAAAAATGGTCTACAGTGCCCTTATACTATGCTTGAAAAAGTTTTAATTGCCCTCTACTTTTATTAAAATAATAATAAAACTATTAAAAAGTAATAATAATAAATTAATAAGTTCACTACCGGGATCATTCCGATGTTGAAGGATTCGCTCCTCCGCAAGGAGCAGACCGCACCTCGCGCGGACCTCTCGAAGGAGCAAGTTTGGGCCTTTGATGGGGAAAACCGAATCTCCATTAATTGATATTCAGTTTCCATTTTAGGAGAATGAGATCTGGATCCCCATTTTTGGAGGAGAACCAGATCTGGTTCAGATTTAAATAGAAATATTAGATCATGGTTCAGATTTAAACCAAAATATTTAGTTGACATCCATACCATTTAATGATTGATAGGGATTTTGTTAAAAATGGTCTACAATGCCCTTATACTATGCTTGAAAAAGTTTTAATTGCCCTCTACTTTTATTAAAATAATAATAAAACTATTAAAAAGTAATAATAATAAATTAATAAGTTCACTGCCGGGATCATTCCGATGTCGGAGGATTCGCTCCTCTGCAAGGAGCAGACCGCACCTCGCGCGGACCTCTCGAAGGAGCAAGTTTGGGCCTTTGATGGGGAAAACCGAATCTCCATTAATTGATATTCAGTTTCCATTTTAGGAGAATGAGATCTGGATCCCCATTTTTGGAGGAGAACCAGATCTGGTTCAGATTTAAATAGAAATATTAGATCATGGTTCAGATTTAAACCAAAATATTTAGTTGACATCCATACCATTTAATGGTTGATAGGGATTTTGTTAAAAATGGTCTACAATGCCCTTATACTATGCTTGAAAAAGTTTTGATTGCCCTCTACTTTTATTAAAATAATAATAAAACTATTAAATAGTAATAATAATAAATTAATAAGTTCACTGCCGGGATCATTCCGATGTCGGAGGATTCGCTCCTCTGCAAGGAGCAGACCGCACCTCGCGCGGACCTCTCGAAGGAGCAAGTTTGGGCCTTTGATGGGGAAAACCGAATCTCCATTAATTGATATTCAGTTTCCATTTTAGGAGAATGAGATTTGGATCCCCATTTTTGGAGGAGAACCAGATCTGGTTCAGATTTAAACAGAAATATTAGATCATGGTTCAGATTTAAACCAAAATATTAGATCATGGTTCAGATCTGGTTCAGATTTGTACTTAAATGTTAGATCTGGTTCAGATTTATACTTAAATATTAGATCTGGTTCAGATTTAAACCGAAATAAGATCTGGTTCAGATTTAAACCAAAATATTAGATCATGGTTCAGATCTCTTGAACCAAAATATTTACCATGGAAATCGATATGATCTCCATGATCTAATATTATATTTTATTTTTATATATAGTTTTTAATTAGTAAGTACATAAATAATTTATTATTATCTATCCAAAAATAGTTGATGCATTAAAAGATGATCTTACCCCTAAGAAACCAGTCAACCATTATCTTTAACAGGTTTTGACTAACGGCAAGGGGAGCTGCAGCAATTAAAGCCATTAATTGGATATTAAGCCTTTTTGGAAAAACTTAGGATATGTCATCGCAATTAACCCTAATCTGGAGCTACATCTCACCCATGGAGAATCTCTATTATATATATTTTTCTCAAAATTTTTTAAATAATTTTTATTGTTTGTGTTTTTGGATGAGTTTGTGATGGTAAAGAAGATGAAGGGTGGAGAAGAAAGAAGCAGAATTATTTTGGGTTGTGATTTGCTTTGTATTGAGATATAATTTGGTTTGTTTAGGGTTACGATTTGGTCTCTAAAAATTGAAGGAGAAGATGAAGTAGATTTTTTTTTTATTAATATTAAATTTAATTAATAAATTGTTAGGGCTGATGTGACGATATGTTCTGGGACATTTTTTTTTCATTTATCCAATAACAATTGAAAAATACCAAATTATCTTTCCCTAGTTAGTGACTAACTGTTCACAATTGTTTTCAATTCCGGGGCCTCTAACTCGGTAGCTGATTCGCTAGCTAAGAATGGTTCAAGAGGAGGTCAAGAAACGGTGTCTTGGAGTCTCCCTTGAGGGGGTTATTTTCTTTTTATGTTTTGGCTTTTGTTCTGCCATCCCTATTGTTTTTTCTTCTTTTGGTGGGGCTTTGCTTGTACTTCTGGTGTATTGCTGTGGTGTGGCGTTGGGTTGCTTTTGTCCCTTCTTCCCTCCACTTTTGTTTTTGTTTCCTTGTTCCTGTGTGGTGGTTCTCAATGGTTAGTCAATCGTTAGTTAATGGGTCAACGGTAAATTAGTGTTATTATAATTTTTTACTGATTTTAGTGTAATTATGCATGTAACTAGTGTAAGTTTGTGTAATTTGCCCATACAAAATGGGTATACAAATAATTTCTTTGGGTGGCAATATCTGTACCCTTTTAGATATTAAGGATATCTTCTCTTCGATTTGTGGATGGTGAGTTCCTGTCAATTCGCCATTCAGGGGCGTTTCTACGTGTAGGTTTCTTTTATAGGTGACTTGCTTGTTGTTTATTAGTTCGTCGCCGTTGCACGTGGTTTGATGTCGTGGATACTTGATTCCATGAATTACGGGCTTATGGCTAACGAGTCAAGTCAAACAAAATTACCTCGAACACAAGCAAAAACCCAATTCTTTGCTATTGCTTAATCATCCCAATTGTGCAAAACCCACATTATTTTAATGAAAAAAAGAACCCAAGTAGTTAACATTGTCTCTTTGTTATAATGCTAAAATCATCTACAAAGAAATATCATGTAAATTGGATTACAATTACCTTAATAAAAGTGCATCAGCATTTGGAATTCGATGAAATATAACACTGCAATGTGCGACACTCCATCTTACTCTGGTGCCATGGCTTGAGGCAATGAATGAAAGAGACCGTCGACTGGAAAAGGTAATCTCCATCAATGGAGATCAACTTTTGCGGTGGGAAGAGATTGTGTTTATGGTGATTTATGTTTTTTAATTTTTTATAATTTTAGTGGAATAAGTGACGTGTCAGGATTAGATTGGGCAATCTCATTTTTTTCTTTATTTGTTAACAACACTTAATAAAAAGACCAAATTACCCTTTAACCGTTAGTGACCACCGTTAGTCAATGGGTCAAGGGGTTGTGAGTGTTATTATGATTTTTTTCACCGATTTATATGTTATTAAGCATATAACCAGGGTAAGTTTGTGCAATTTGCCCTTACTAAAACCCTAATTTGGATTGAGCAGTATAAATAGGGGCTTTAAGGGTGGCTAGGGTTATATTGTAGCATCAAGAAAAGAACACTTCCTTTTCATTTTCTCTTCCTTTAGCCGCCACAAAAAATAATAAACTACAGTGTCTCTTATTCCTACGAACCACTCACTTTCCTTGTCCCTACATTGACCACTCACCTTTATTGTCGGATTATTAAAGCAATCAACGTACTGGAATTAAGAATCGAGAACATTCGATTCTAGGTATGATTCTTAAACTTTTCTTATTGTTTGTGATGTGATTGCATTGATCCTGAGTTAAAATAAATATTTGCTTTGTTTTTCTTTGATAAAAACATTTCAATTCATTTATAAAATAACTTGAAAATGTTGTTTTTGCAGGGGAAGAATAATCAATTGATTTATAGGAAAAGTTTAGAGAGCTAATAATGAGGAATGTTGAAAATATTCCTTCTGAAGTGATGACTTTAATTCTATTAAAGTTATCTGTTATATCTCTACTGCGATGCAAATGCGTTTGCAAAACATGGTATGCTCTAATTAAAAACCCTAGTTTTATTTCCACTCATCTTAAAAGTCACAACAATGATGATAGTCATCTTGTTGTCCGCAATTGTAACTATAATTGTGACCCTGCATATCCATTTTTATACGCTGTGTTCATTGATAAAACATTGAAAGATTTATCCTATCAAGTTCTTGATTCTCAATTACCCATACCTGGTGAGCTTTTTGGTCCTTACGATGGCTTGTTTCTTTTATACCAAAAAGAATATAATCGCATATATCTTTTGAATATCGCAACTAGAGAAACAAGAGCACTACCGCAATGTAGATTTGTTGTTCCTAATATGACCTTAGCGACGCGTTTTTATTTTGGATGTGGATATGATCCACTTAGTGATGATTATAAGTTGGTTTTCTTGCGTCAATTTTCCGATGAAAATGGTTATGATGATGTCTTAGACTCGCATGTTTCATTATACTCCTTCAATAATGATTCTTGGAGAGATTTACAAGTTGCTGAACTAAGACGTTATTTCTGGGTTGAATATTCTTCTCAAAACTCATACTTGAATGGAGTTTGTCATTGGTTAGCACTGAGAGAAATGGGTTCCAAATACGTCATTCTTTCATTTGATATCAGCAGCGAGATATTCCAAGAGATAGATTTACCAACACATCCTTTAAATGGAGGATGTTCAATGCTGGAGGTAGTTAATGACTCTCTCTATCTATTAACTGGAAGTTATAATCCTGAATTTGAATTTAGTATCTGGATGATGAGAGATGGATGTTGGACTATACGATTGACTTCTACTCATGACTATGAAAATGGACCGATGAGATATTGGAAGAATGACACCATTTTTATGAGTCATGGACTTGGTGCAGAGCACTTGCTCTTACTTGATCTTAACAGCAAAGAAGAAATCGATCTTGGAATTCCATGGGTAGCGCGTGATGATGTATTTAGGTACAACGAAAGTCTAGTTTCAATCAAACGAGAAAATGATTTCTCAGAAGTTTTTGACATTCCGTGGCATGTCTTTGGTGTTATTTAGATACATTTAATTTTAACTTGAATTGTATGGCAATGTTTTCTTTAAAATTTTAAATGATGGAATATTGTGGTACAAAATATATAGTTTCATTTGTAATTCTTGGTTTGTTTCTTTTTAGTTTCTATGTATTGTTGGATCGTTGAATATGGCTTATATATATAGTGAAATTAAAGCTTTTTTTTTTTCTTCATTTTTTTTTTCCAGAATAACGGAAGGATTTGTTATATATACATAAAGAATAAACTCAAGCGTCAATAGAGAAAATGAAGAAATTTATTAATAAGAGAGTAGATAAAATGACCACAAGTAAAGCCGGTTAATAGAAAAATGCATTGGACATTTGGGCATGCTTAAAATGTCTTCCTAAGCGTAGTCTTCTCTGATTTATTGTTATCAAATTCCTTATTCAATAATGCCTCTTGATTTTCAGAATTGTAATCACCTCCTAAAGCATTATTTCCAACTGCTACTTATTAATTAGTCATTTTACCGAATAATTAATAAATATTTATATATATATATTATAATTATAAATACACAACGGAGAAAAGCAAAGATGAGGAAACAATAAATACTTATATATTATAATTATTTAAAATAATATAGTGGTACAAAATCGTTTCATTTGTTCTCGAATTTGTCCACCTTCCTAACTGCGAGACACTTTGATATAAAACATGTTCTTCACCGATCATCATCATCATAACTTTTCTTTTTTAAATCCGAAAAGATCATAATTATCATAATTATATTAAATAACAAACAAATATTTTATTCACATAAAATTATAGCAATATCAGCCTCCAGATTGGAACTACAATGCCAAGATCTACAAAATTTGTTCACCGAAACAAGAAAATTCAACATAAATCATCACCGACAAAAAACCTCAATATATATCTATTCCATAGAAACAAAATTTAATTTGCTAAAAATCACACAATTGCAATCTGTGTGAAACAAAATACAATGGCACAATCCGATGGAGTCTTCAAATAACAAGGCTGCAAGTAAAAGTGAATGGAAACAATTTGCGATCTTCTTGAGAAGCAAAGAGCTGATTGATTTAGCTAAAACCCAAGTAAAAGTGGTCATACAAATAGTAGAGACACATCCTCAGATACAAAAGATAACAGAAATCCGACAACAAATTAAGTTTATTTTCTCTTTCTTTTCCTTCACGCATAAAACTTCCCAAGAAGCACTTTTACTTCAAAATTTGAAATTTACAGAAAATATCCTTCATCCCTAATCTCAATTAAAACCCCCAAAATCACATGAATATTTACACACAACAATGGCATGATTGAATTGATTATAAACAAAAATTAAGACGAAAAAAAGAAAATTTCAAAAAATCAACCTTAGAGAAATACTAACAGAGTTTACGTTCCCAGCCCAGGTGGCTCGATCAGGGGCTGACACTGTTTCACTTGCAATTGAAGCTGCCTTCAAAATGTTTGTCGATTTTCTCTTTGATTCCTGGAACTTTCTAAAAAAAAAATTGATTTGTAGATGAGAATAGAAGATAAGATGACCAAAGATGATGATTTTGAGAGAGAGAGAGAGAAATAAAAATGGAAAGCGAGTGTAATTTAAAAGTAAAAGAGACTTTTATATTATTAATTTATTATGCTTCCAATTGTCCAAAACCAAAAGTACAATTATTAAAAGTTCGTACAATGATTTATTTAAGGACGTGGGAATTTAATGGTTCCTTGACCACACGTCTTCACTGTATGACCCAATTCTTTTGCTGCATTGCATGGAGCATAATTTGTAGCAGCATAGTTCACACACAATCTCACTTCAGTGAGGAAATTGTCTTTACAATGGAGCATTACATTTTGCATCTTTGTTTCACTCCTTATTGCTCTTAAGAAACTTGATGTTTTGTAACTGGTTCCATTCGGTACTACATCATTTCTAATTAGAGCCGCCAGGATGTCAAACTGGTTTCCCAAATTTATAGCCGATTGGAAGTACTGTTTTGGAGTTATTGGCTTTTGTGTGCTACCATGTTTAGTCCACTCATATTTCCAAAAGTCTACATTTGTTTTGCTCGTGAAACTCGGCCAGTACTGGTTTAATTGTTGAACAAGAGTCAACTTTTGGTCACTTAACTACAAAACCAAAGATTAAGCAATTAATTATAATTAGTATTAATGGAAAAGAAAATGTACATAAGAATTCATCTAGCTAGAGATAAAACTACTTACGAATGCAATGCTGGCTTTGGGTTGCTACATTCTTTTTTAAGGTATTCCCGGCAGCATCCGTTGGCCAGATCCCATGTATTGTAAAGAACGATGCTGGAGGCTTGGTGCAGGTGGTTTCTATTAAACAGAAGGATGCCGGCCATGTCAGTACGAGCCATGAGTGATCATATTTTGGTGTAGGTGGTGGTGGAGCTAAACGATCAGTTATGGAAAAGAGGTAAACAAGAGCAAAAATAAGAGCACAGATAAGCTTCATGGTTGGCTGGTGGGTATATAAGAGATGGTGATCAATGAGAGATGGTGATCAAAGTGCATGGCTCTTATATAATATGTGATAGCAGGTAGTCGGTGTATATGTGAATACATGCTATTTCTATAAAAATAATTTTTTTTTTTCTGTTTTTTTTTTTTTTTTCCACATTTGCATAGCTTCTATTATCTAGCTCTATTAATTGATATATGATATTTTACAGATACTTAATTTGTATTAAATGAAAGAAATAAAAAGACTCAAATTGCACAAGATGAATGTTTGATAGAAGCTTACACACACAAATTGTCCACTTGGCATTCGTATGTGTTTATTTGTCAATTTGCATTTGATCGAGATTGAGTGAATGACACCGATACAATATGAAAGAAATCGAAATACTTTTCTATATAGGTATCCATATTAAAACAAACAAGGGTTTAAATTAAGTTAATGTTTATTTGTAATGAGTTATGTGCACGATCTTTTATTTTTGTTATATTAACGAGAGCTATCTTTTATTTCAAACACAAAAAATAAAAAATTAGAGCTATCTGCAGCTATCTTTTATTTTATTAATTTATCTCTTTGTTAATTTCCATGTCTAATATTATTTTAATCTATTTGTACAATCAAGTCTAATATTAATTTTTATTTTTATTTTTTTGGTATTTTCAGCACAAGTAATTAATTATTCAAATATCCTACTCAATAAATATATATCATCTAGATTGTTACGTTCTTGGCCAACACATGGAGAAGCTCCAAGTAATTTTACTTGTTTTACACCACCTAGCTCTTCCAATACTATTATTCTATAATTTTACATGTGAAATGATCTGTAATTATGGTTATGGAGTAGGTTGCCCCTTGTGTTGCAAGGTCTCACATGCATTAATTGAAGAGAGAATAAGAAGTGGGAAATCAACTCTCCTCAAACATAGTTTTGGATTGTTGAAGATTACACGGATGAGCAGATTTGGGTGGTGCGTTGATTAATTATGTTAATAATTAATCGAGTCTTTTATTCTTTTCTACATTAAAATCACTTAAACCCAATTATAGCTCAGTTTTTTATTGTTGCTACTTAATTTGTTTTATAGAGTAAGTAGTAGGCAAATACGTTGGACTTTTAATTAATATCATAAGAGTTAAACTACAATTATAGTGTTCTTGAGGGGGTGGGTTGGTTTCTTGTTTCTGTGGTGCGTGGGTTCTCTGTTCTGTTCTGGGTCTGTTGTTTGAGTGTTTGGTTTGTCTTTTTTGGGGTGTTTTTTGTCCTGTTTTGCCTGCCTTGTTTCTGCTGATTTGGCCTGGTTGTTTTGGGTTTTTTCTTTTGGTAATTTGGGCGTGCTCCTTGATCTCTGGTGGCTTGTGGTCTTCTTGTAACATTCTGGTTTTGCTTGGCCTTTGTTAATAAATTTTGCCTTTCAAAAAAAAATTATAGTGATAAAATTGTCATATATGGGAGATGTCTAACTCAAAAGATAAATATGGCTCCACTCATAATACAATTTCTAATAGCCTATCAAAGAGTATGATACATGTGTAAGTAAATTATTTAACTTTGATAGTTTATTTGGATATTGTATATTTGTGTTGCCTACTTTTTTATAACCATTTTATTTTATTTTAATGCGCATTTTATTTTGAATTTTTGAAATATTAATATCAACTTATATTTTGAATTTTATTCTATTTAAAATTGAAAATTGACCAAAAAACATAGAAATTTCACGCAGCAAGTTCTTTTATCCAGTCTACTTTATTAATATTAACACTTTATATAGTAATTATATTGAAAATTGGGACATCCCCTGTGATATTTGTATGACCCCATATGTATACATTCTATTATAACCCACAGCTGGTAAGATGATGACCAGATTTGGGTGGTGCGGTTGATTATGCTTTAAATAAGAAGTTTAGGCTTGCAAAATTTCTAATTGAGTGATGTAGACAAGTTTTGATCGGGCTAAGCTAGTTAAATTAACACAATTAATGTTTATCCATAGAAGTTTTTCTAAATAAACCTACTTAAAAGAAAATAAATACAGCATATCATAAGGATATGATAAATCTTAATAATTAAAATGTATATTCTACACAAATATAAAATTTAGAAAAATAACATCAAATCAAGAAACAATGGTGTAGATGAACAAATATTTTTCATTTGATGATTAATCAATTCTTAAAATATAAAGAGTATTTTATCTATATGTTCGATCATGTTATTGTTTATACATCATAAATCTAACTATCATGAGAAATAATTACATAACAATCAGATTATGAGAATTAAGTATATAATTCAATTATTCTTTACTGAGTTTAGATTATCTTGTGCCAAAAATATAAATTATTATAAATTACTTTAAACCAAAATAAGGTTTTCATATAAATATATTTGCTTTCAAAGGAAAAGTTTGAGAGCAAGAAAATAAAAAGTTAGGCAAACATAAGATGACAACAGATGTTATAAATATAGGCTAGGTGTTCTCTATTGGCATCATTGATAACAATTAATATTATAAAAAGTAATAACTAATAAGAAATGAGAACTATGGTCGGACAGTAAATAAGTAAGTATCCTAGTTGTTCAAGACTCTTGCTCTTGACGAATTCTCTTATTCTATTAACAGAAGACACAGACATAATCAGAGGCAAGGTGTGTCAATATAAGCCCACCAATACCGTTTGTACATGTGGCTCAATACTAGCCAATGTGGCATTCTTACACACACAAATTGTCCACCTGGCATTTGTATTTGAGATTGAGTGAATGACACCGATACAATATGAAAGAAATCGAAACACTCTTCTATATAGGGATCTATATTGAAACAAATAAGGGTTTAAATTAAGTTAATGGTTATTTGTAGTGAGTTGCATGTGCACGATCTTTTATTTTATTAATTTATCTCTTTGTTAATTTCCATGTCTAATATTATTTTAATCTTTGTAGAATCAAGTTTAATATTAAATCATTTTTTTTTTTTTGGTATTTTCAGCACAAGTAAATAATTATTCAAATATCCTACTCCATAAATATATATCATCTAGATTGTTACGTTCTTGGCCAACACATGGAGAAGCTCCAAGTAATTTTACTTGTTTTACACAATACTATTATTCTATAATTTTACATGTGAAATAATCTGTAATTATGGTTATGGAGTAGGTTGCCCCTTGTGTTGCAAGGTCTCACATGCATTAATTGAAGAGACAATAGGAAGTGGGAAATCAACTCTCTTCAAACATAGTTTTGGATTGTTGAAGATTACACGGATGAGCAGATTTGGGAGGTGCGTTGATTAATTATGTTAATAATTAATCGAGTCTTTTATTCTATTCCACATTAAAATCACTTAAACCCAATTATGGCTCAGTTTTTTATTGGTGCTACTTAACTTGTTTTATAGAGTAAGTAGAAGGCAAATACGTTGGACTTTTAATTAATATCATAAGAGTTAACTTCAATTATAGTGATAAAATTGTCATATATGGGAGATGTCTAACTCAAAACATAAATATGGATCCACTCATAATACAATTCAATTACTAATAGCCTATCAAAGAGTATGATACATGTGTAAGTAAATTATTTAACTTTGATAGTTTATTTGGATATTGTGTATTTGTGTTGCCTATTTTTTTTTTATACCCATTTTATTTTATTTTAATGTGCATTTTATTTTAAAATTTTGAAATATTAATGTCAACTTATATTTTGAATTTTATTCTATTTAAATGAAAATTGAAAATAAAATAGTTTAAAACATATTATTTCATTTTAATATTCTATTTGGATATGGTGACTTCTCAATTAATTTTATATCATTTTTAAATATTAATATAAAATTTTATTCTATTTTAAAATTAAAGGTTTCAAAAATAAAGTTGAATTGAAAAAAGAAAAAAAGAAAAAAAAATTTAGGAATAGGTACACTGTTTCTTTGACTAATTAATTCTAAATTGCTCTAAAATACTACAATTTACAATTCATCAATGCGGCTAAATAGTTTTTTTTTCTTTTTTCTTTTTAAGGAAAAACAAACAAATTAACAAACAACATAAAACATGTTGAAAACTTAGAACAAGATCCACTACACCTTATTTATTTAAAGAAGAAAAAAAAGGTTCTTGAATGAAATCAAATAAATTATTTTAAAATTGAATATTGGTTTCAGAAGTTGTATTAATGAAGTTTAAGTTGAATTAAACTGAAAAGCCATAGAGATCTTATTTCGTCGTTGAATTTGATTACCATCCTAACCTATCAATACATTGTCTTTGACCAAAAAAATAGAAATTTCACGCATCAAGTTCTTTTATCCAGTCTACTTTATTAATATTAACATTTAAAAATTTTGAATTATTATTATCAACTTATATTTTGAATTTTATTCTATTTAAAATTGAAAATTCACACAGGTAGTTTTTTTTTATCCAGTCTATCTTACTAATGTTAACATTTTATATAGTAATTATATTGAAAATTGAGACATCCCCTGTGATATTTGTATGACCCCATAATCCCATATGTATACTTTCTATAACCTACAGCTGGTAAGATGATGACCAGATTTGGGTGGTGCGGTTGATTATGCTTTAAATAAGAAGTTTAGGCTTGCAAAATTTCTAATTGGGTGATGTAGACAAGTTTTGATCGGGTTAAGCTAGTTAAATTAACACAATTAATGTTTATTCATAGAAGTTTTTCAAAAAAAAAAAAAAAAAAAAAAAACCTATTTAAAAGAAAGGGTTAATAGCACTAGTATCCCTTGAACATATAGCGAAATCGCATAGTGCCCCCTGAATTTTTTTTCCTGGCATTAAACCCCTCGAACTCCCATAAATAGGCAAAACTGGACGGATCACTAACTTCCGTCCATTTTTTGGTCACATGCTCTTCACGTGCAGCTACAGTTAGGGGTGAAGTTGGAATTTAAAAAAACAATTAAATTTTAAAAGAAAAATAATTACATAAAAAAATATTACATATATATTAAAAAAAATCTTAATCTTACGGTGGAGATTAAAAGTTAAAAATAAAAAATTAAATTTTTTTTAAAAAAAATTACAGGAAAATAGAAAACTGGAAAGAAATAATTAAAAAATATATATATCTTTTCATTCTTTTTTTTTTTTTTCTATTCTCTCTCTCTCTCTCTCTCTCTCTCTCTCTCTCATTTCATCTGTCACGTGAATTGGGTTTGGGGTTTGGGTCCTTCTTCCTTCTTCCTTCTTCTTCCTCCTTCTTCCTTCCCCTTTCCATGATGTGGGTTTTGGATGACCGGCCTTCATCCTGGTCGACGATCGATGGTCTCCCGCCACTGGTCGACGCCGGCGTGTTGGTCGACGACAACCGGCGTGGATCGCAGGCTCCAAACGTGGGCTCCAACCCGTCGAAACACATCGACCCGTGTTGACGATGGGTCTAGTGCGGGTCGACGATGGGTCTAGTGTGGGTCGACGATGGGCTGGTGTAAGGGATTGGGTCTGGTGAGACCCACAAACCCAACAAAAACCCAGATCTTGCGTCATGGAGAAGAAGAAGAATTGAAGATGGATTTTTGGGTTGTTGTTTGAAAATGAAGAAGAATATGTTGTTAATGTTTGGGTTTTTTTTGCTCTAATGAAGATGGAATTGAAGATGGACGGTGAAGAAGATGATGTTGATGTTGTTAATTTTATTTTACTTTTTTGATTAGGTGGAGATCCAGATTTGATCTCCACCTAATCAAAAAAATTTCCTTTAAATTTTTTCTTTAAATCAGGACGAAATGACATAATTGACCTTCGTACGGACCCACGTGAAGAGCACGTGATTAAAAAATGGACGGAAGTTAGTGTTCCGTCCATTTTTGCCTATTTATGGGAGTTCGAGGGGTTTAATGCCAGGAAAAAACATTCAGGGGGCACTATGCGATTTCGCTATATGTTCAGGGGATACTAGTGCTATTAACCCTAAAAGAAAATAAATACAGCATATCATAAGGATATGATAAATCTTAATAATTAAAATGTATATTCTACACAAATATAAAATTTAGAAAAGTAACATTAAATCAAGAAACTATGGTGTAGATGAACAAACATTTTTCATTGATGATTAATCAATTCTTAAAATATAAAGAGTATTTTATCTATATATTCGATCACGTTATTGTTTATACATCATAAATCTGACTATCGTGAGAATTAAGTATATAATTCAATTATCCTTTACTGAGTTTAGATTATTTTGTGCTAAAAATATAAATTATTATAAATTACTTTAAACCAAAATAAGGTTTTCATATAAATATAAATTTTAAAAAATCTCTTCTCCCAGGGTTTTTTCTCTGAAAACTTAGTGTTTAGAAGTAGGCGGCTGGTGGCTGGTTTTTATTACGGGTGCCTTGTGGGTTTTTGTTTGAGTTTCTTCGTTTCAGTTTTAGGGGTTTTCAGATTCTCCTCTAGAATTCGTAGTGTTTTTTCTCGTGATAGTGGAGGTTGGGGTTAGAAGTGCTCTCTTGAGGGTGTTGAAAGAGTTGTTAGTATAGATTTTGATGGGATCTATGGACCAGGAAGAGATTGCAAGACTTTGTGCTTCCCTCTCTATTAAGAGTACGGAGGAAAAATTATGGAGTGTAAGGGATACTTTGAAGATTTCAGTAGGGAAGAAACTTGACCTATGTCTTGTGGGGAAGATTTTATCGAATAAGCGGGTTAACAGGGACGCTTTTCGTGCTGTGATGCCGAGGATTTGGCAAGCCAGTATGGACATTGAAGTGGTGCAAGACAATATCTTTCTGTTTTACTTTCGTAATCAAGGGGACCGGTTTAGAATCCTTGCAGGAGGGCCATGGTGTTTTGATAACTGCCTTCTTGTGATGGAGAAGTTATCTGGGGTTGGTGATATTAATAACCTAGCTTTTAATATGGTGGATTTCTGGATTCAGATACCTAATGCGCCTCTACTATGTATGACAAAGGAGATGGGAACTTTCTTGGGTCAGCTTATTGGAGTTTTGGTTGATATTGATGTTGGGGTGATTGGCGAATGTTTTGGAAAGTATATGCGCCTTAGAGTTTCTATTGATGTAACTAAGCCCTTAAAGAGGTGTTTGAGGGTTGATTTGTCGGACAATGGGACAGAAACTATTTTACTTCTACGTTATGAAAAGCTGCCGGAATATTGTTACCACTGCGGTTTACTTGGCCATTCTCATAGGGAATGTCACAAACGTGGGGAAGGGGGTAGCAGGGACGTTGACCAAGATTTTGAATTCGGACCTTGGATAAGAGCTACGAATCCGCCAGGTCAGAATCGAGGGATGTCTCAATCGCGGGTTCAAGACGACATATATGTCTCTAGAAATAAAGCTTTTGGAAAAAAAGATCCGATTTTCAATAGAGATCACGTTCGATTTGAGAATGGGAGAAGTTCGACGCACACGAAGATTGGTGGGGGTCAAGATGTGGAATCGTTATCTCACAATAAGGTTCTAGGGAGTGAGAATGGTCCATCAGTAACGGTGGCGCCAGATGTGATGGTTAATGATCGTGACAGTGTGTTTTCATCTAGGGGTGTGGCTTCAGAGAGAGTGGACGTGGAGAGAGTTGAAAGGGATGTGGGAATTGATAATGGCCCACTTGTGGATGTTCCTTTGCATGGGAATTATGGGGACGTTAACATGAAATCTAAGGGAGTGAGTGCTGTGAAGGAGTGTAGTTTGGATATTAGTGGGATTATGCTGGTTAATGGCATTAACGACTGTTGTACCCGATTGTGAACTCGCTTATATCCGATTACTCCCCTCGATATCGGAGTTATACCTCCGAGGTTCAATACTCGGAGTTAATCCCAGACTACTATTTTCATTCGGACGTCAGTTCCACCGACAGGAAAATACCGAATATATTATCTGATGTCATCGTCCATGACAGAATCGTACCTGACCACGCAGAGACAGCTGTCGGACCTTACCACTGAGTCCTTGACACGTGCCTGAGATGTCAGAGGAGGGGCTATATAAACCCTCATTTTTACCATTATGGAGAGTTTTTTTCAATTTTCATTTTTCCATTTCTAGAAAGCATAGAACATCGTGTAATCCCTTGGGAAGTGGTAAGTTACTTCCACTCTATTCAATAAAATTACTATTCAATTTCACTAACTTACTGTTGGCAACTTCTGAGTGTTTTAATTCCATTACAATCATATCCCGGAGGTTCATTTTTGACCCCAACAACGACAATGTTTTGTTGAATCAGAATGTGTGTATTAATGGGGCAGAGGTCTTGTCGAGTGTTTCGAGTGCAGGTACTAAGAAAGGAAAATGGAAACGGTGGGCTAGAGAAGGTGGACTGAGGGTTAAAGGTCCAGCGGGAGAGTTTTATTTTCAGAAAAAAAAGGGAGGGTGTTAGTCATGAGTTGGATCCGGTTATTGCTACTAAAAAACAGAAGAATGATGGTGCTTTTGATCTTGAATCAATTGAGATATCGGCGAGTCGGGAAGAGGACCCGGCTTGCTGGACTCAATGAAAACATTGTTTTGGAACGCTCGGGGATTAGGAGGCGGCCGAGTGTTCTGTGTCCTGCATTCGTTGATGCAGGTCAATCGGCCTGATATTGTTTTTTTAATGGAGACGATTTGTGATCACAAAGCTATGGAAGGTATTTGTATTAACTACAAAAAAAAAAGGGCTATTGGGATGATTTTTTTTCGTCCCAATAGCCCAAAAAACGTCCCAATAGACCTATTGGGACGAATTTTATTCGTCCCAAATTCCGTCGCCTCAGGTGGGTCGCAATAGCTTCTTTGGGACAAAAATTGAAATTCGTCCCTTAAAACTACCTATAAGGACGATTTTTGTTCGTCCCAATTGATAAGGTATAGGGACGAAAATATTCGTCCCAATAGACAACTTGTAGGGATGAATTGTATTTTCGTCCCCTTTGACAACCTGTAGGGACGAAATATTTCGTCCCTTTAGATAATTTTTCGTCCCTTTAGGTATCCTATAGGGACGAAAAAAAAATTAAAAAAACTGTTGCTTCAGCCACGCACCACCCACACACCCACTGACCCACAAGCCACCCACACAAATCAATTTTAATTGTTGTCCTGAAGGTGAGTCGAACCCTGCACACACACACCCACCCACCCACGCCCAACCACTTTGCTGCTTCTTTGTTTGTGATAACTAAAGCATAATGTTTATATATAACCTCTACTTCTTTTTAATTTTTTATTAATTGTTTTTCGATCAAAATTTTATTTGTAGATTGATTCCACTAACTTAAATTTTATTTTTATATGATAAACAAATTGATATTAAAAAACATTTATTATAACATTTAATTAAACTATTTTGTTCAAATCATATATTGTCAGATCAAATGGTCAATTGTTAATCGTACTCGGAATTAAACATGACTCCGGTTTTTGATTTGGAACCAACGGTTTCGATTTCCGATTCAGGTTTACAAAATACTTGAAGAATAAAATGAAAAGGCTCAATAATGGAAGATTCAAAACAAAAAAAATCTCCGTAGCGCCACTAAACTAATTATCCAATGATGTTCAACCTCCATTAGAGATCTGTTAAACAAACCTCTATGAAGAAGATGAAAGAATAATAAAATAAAAAAATAAAAAAATAAAAACTTCAAAGTAAGAGAATGTGTGTAAAGTAAGGGCATTTTTGTCCGTTCACCATAATAGGTGCCTTTTAAACTTAAGTTATTAAAGTGGTGACTTTCTTACAAAAACACTTTAAAAATGTGGCATTTTCCATCATTTTCAAGTTTCAATTTTTGATTCGGAACCAACGGTTTCGGTTTCAACAGTTCGGTTCCGATTCCAACGGTTTAGTTCCTTTTTTAAAAAATAATAGAAAATCTTTCAAAACTAATAGTTATTGATCCTTATGAAGAACTTATTAGGAAAAAACAAAATTCATCTCGATAGAGAACCACTTTGGACAAACAAAATGATCCATATTGCATCATTTTCTAATTTATATGGTAATTTAATTATTAATCTATCTTTAAGGAAAAAACTTCAAAAAAAATAAATCAAGAATTTTCAACAAAATTAATTAATTATTATTATTTTAAATAAAAAGAAAACCTTTTGAGACGAAATTTATTTCGTCCCAATAGGCAGTCTATTGGGACAAATTATGTATTTCATCCCAATAGATATCCTATTGGGACGAAAGAAATTCGTCCCTAAAGGTCAACAAAATTTATTAACCATTATAATTTTAAATAAAAAGAAAACATATTGGGACGAAATACATTCGTCCCAATAGGCAGTCTATTGGGACGAATTATGTATTTCGTCCCAATAGACATCCTATTGGGACGAAAATAATTCGTCCCTAAAAGCCTTACCACATTAGACAAAATACATTCGTCCCAATAGGCAGTCTATTGGGACAAATTATGTATTTCATCCCAATAGACATCCTATTGGGACGAAAATAATTCGTCCCTAAAAGCCTTACCACATTAGACAAAAATTGTCCCAATAGACATTTTATTGGGACAAAATAAATATTCGTCCCAATAGAATGTCTATTGGGACGAATTATGTCCAAGATGGTAAGACCTTTAAGGACGAACTTTTTTTCGTCCCAATAGGATGTCTATTGGGACGAAATATAGAATTCGTCCCAATAGACTGCCTATTGGGACCAAAAAAAAACGTCCCAATAGATTTTCGTCCCAATAGGCCTTTTTTCTTGTAGTGATTAGATTAGGTTTCGATGCAAAGTTAGTCGTGGACCGAGAGGGAAACAGTGGTGGATTATGTCTTTTTTGGAAGTCAGAAGTGGACGTAGCTTTACTTTCTTATTCAAGATTCCATATTGATACAATGGTGACTTTACGGAATAATATTAAGTGGAGGTTGATGGGATTCTATGGGCACCCGAATTCGACTCAACGTTTTCATGGCTGGAATCTTTTAGGAGACTTGCAGGGATGTCTTCCCTTCCGTGGTTGGTTGGGGGAGATGTCAATGAGATTGTAGGGTTGTCTGAAAAGTCGGGGGGAATTGTGAGACAAGAGACTTTGATGGAAAATTTTTGGGTTGCGCTGGAGGATAGTGGTTTGAAAGACTTAGGTTACTCAGGACCCCGCTTTACGTGGTCGAATAGGAGGGATCCTGAGCATCTTATTCAGGAACGATTGGATCGGTGTGTTGGCAACGTGGAGTGGCTAGATACTTTCCCTTTCTTTTCCGTTAAGCATCTAGACTTTTGGAAGTCTAACCATAGACCTATTCTTCTTGAATTATTGGATAGGGAGGTTTCGGTGGGTGGTAAGAAAAGGTTTTATTATGAGAGGTGCTGGGTGGAGAAGGAGGATTTTGCAAGTTTGGTTCAGGAAAGTTGGTACAAGGATGATGGTCGTAATAGTGTCAGTAGGGTGGTGAATCGTTTGGCTACTTGTGCCTCGAGTCTGCAACACTGGAGTGGTCTGAATAAGAGGCTTTTGCAAGCTGATATTGTGCAGAAGAAGGAGGAGTTGGCTTTCGTCACTGAAAAGCAGGCTGTAGTGGACTGGGGTGTGTGTAGAAAGGTGGAAGGTGAGCTTGATAAGTTACTGAAAGTGGAGGAAGTGTTCTGGAAACAACGCTCAAAGGTGACGTGGCTGAAGGAGGGAGATCATAACACTAGGTTTTTTCATGCTAAGGCCTCAGCTAGGAAGAAACGAAATTTTTTAAATGGTCTTTTGGATGATAGTGGGACTTTACGGGTGGGTTAAAATGAGATGGAAGTGATAATTTCCTAGTATTTTACCGAGTTGTTTACTAGTGCTCAACCCTTTTGTCACCAAATGGACTATGTTCTGAATTCGATGGAGTCTTTTTTACTGTTGCATTTGAGGGAGGAGATGGATAGGCCTTTTACGGCTGAGGAGGTAAGGGTGGCTTTATTCCAAATGCATCCGGATAAGTCTCCAGGTGTTGACGGTTTCCCTACTGAATTTTTTCAGCGCTTTTGGGATGTGGTGGGTGTTGATGTTACTAAATTGTGCCTTGATTGTCTTAATGGTGGTAAGTCCGTGGAAGAGATTAATCACTCATTAATTTGCCTTATTTCGAAGGTGAAGAATGTTGAGAAAATGACCGATATTAGGCCAATAAGCCTTTGCAATGTTGTGTACAAATGCATTTCTAAGTCTCTTGCTAATCGTTTACGCAAGGTGCTGGGTGTTGTGATTGATGATACGCAGAGCGCTTTTATTCTGGGAAGACTAATAACCGATAATGCCATGGGGGGCTTTGAGTGTTTGCATGCGCTTCGGAGGAAGGTTAATGGGAAAAAGAAGGGTTTTATGTCCCTAAAGTTGGATATGTCGAAGGCCTATGATAGGGTTGAATGGAAGTTTGTAGAAGGAATGATGAGATGGTTGGGTTTCTCTGAAGTTTGGATCTCAAAGGTTATGAATTGTGTGTCTACGCTTTCTTACTCTTTTATATTGAATGGGAAAATTAGAGGGAATATAAAGCCTTCTCGGGGATTACGTCAGGGGGACCCTTTGTCCTCGTATCTTTTCTTATTGTGTGCGCAGGGCCTTTAAAGTTTGATTTCTTTAGCTGAGAGGTGTGGGGATTTTGCGGGTTTTCAGTGCAGTAGGTGGGGCCCAAAAATCACACACTTAGGGGTCGTTTGTTTTTTTGTCTGAAGACTGAATAGTCTTGAATTTTTTTGAAGACTGAATGGGGACTGAAATCTGAACCTGAATGACATGTTTGTTTTTTTTTTTTTTCACATTTGAATGTATTGTCAACACGTTTGTTTTTCAAAAGTAAAATTGTCTGAAAATAAGTAATTTTACATTTATACCCATGTTAAACAATTATACATATAATATGGAATAAAAACAATCCGAAAATAATAATTATATATGAACACATATGATCATGATCTTCTTCTTCGATTACAAACAAACTTCATTTTTATTGGAAAGAAAAGGTTTTTTTTTTTTCAAAAAATAAATGGGGCAACAAGAAAATTCACATAAAACACTCTCTATATATATATATACACCCTGATATCATAAAATAAAGTATTGATATTAAACACCAATATGAGAAATGATTAGGGTTCTTTTTTATTTTTAAAGCTATTTAAAATAAGCAATACATTAAAATAAAGATTTCTATAACATATATAATTATGATGAAATTGGAAATATGTTATATATGTGGGATAGTATCAGAAGAAAAGATTTTGGATTGCATTTAATTTGATTCAGTGATTTGCAATTAAGTGAAAAGTCATGATTTTTTACTTTTTATTTTCAGTTGTTTTTTGGTATTTTAAAGTTATTTGACCACTTAAAAAAACAAACAAAACAACTTAATAATTATGATTCAGACCTATTAAGTTTTAAGTGGAAAAAACAAACGACCCCTTATTCTTTGTGGACGACAGCCTTTTATTTACTAGGGCAACTTTGACGGAATGTTCCAATTTAAAGAGGCTGTTGGGTTATTATTCGGTGGCGTCTGGGCAGTTAGTGAATTTTGGAAAATCGGCCGTTTGTTTTAGTAAGCAGATTTCGAGGGATAATAGAAAAATCTTGGCTCCAGCTTTAGGTATGGAGATTGTAGAGCAGCATGATAAATATTTGGGTCTCCCCTGTGTGGTGGGGAGAAATAAGCGGGTGGTTTTTGATGGGATTAAGGAAAGGGTGTGGAAAAAAATTCAAAGTTGGAGTAATCGGTTTTTCTCAGGTGGTGGGCACGAAGTGCTTATTAAGGCGGTAATCCAGTCTATCCCGGTGTATTCAATGAATCTCTTTAGACTTCCAAAGTCTCTAATTTCTGATCTTCATAGACTTTGTGCTAAGGCGATGATTGCAAATCAATGTTGGCGTATTATCAATAATCCTAATTCGTTGGTCTCTCAGGTGCTTAAGGGGTGTTAGTTTTCAGAGACTTCTTTCTTCGAGGCAAAATGCAGTCAGTCAGGATCTTTTCTCTGGAAAAGCTTGGTTTGGGGTAGGGAGTTGGTTTCTAAAGGTTCGAGATGGAGAGTTGGAAGTGGGAAGACGATTAAGGTGTATAAGGATAGATGGATCCCTCGGGTATCTACTTTCAAAATCTCCTCGCCTCCGGTCTTGAATGAAAACATTTGTGTTGATTTCTTGAAGCTGGTGGATGGCTCTTGGAATAGTGCGCTGGTGAGGAATTCTTTTTCTGAGGAGGAGGCTGATGCAATTTTAGGCCTGCCGTCAAGTAGTTTTCTTCTGAAGGATAGTCTCCTTTGGCACTATGATATTTCGGGAAGTTACTCGGTTCGTAGTGGATATTGGCTGGCCATAGATGTGGAGTCTTAGGCTGGTGGGTCTGGTTTGAGCTCGTCGATTTCGTGGTGGAAATTTCTTTGGCGGCTTCACATCCCTCCAAAGGTGAAAATTTTTATGTGGAAGGCTGTCAATGACTGGATTCCTACGTCGGTTAATTTAAATTCGCATGGCATGAAGATAGCCCCTGGTGCAAATTGTGCTCCTCGAAGGCGGAAACTTCAGTCCATGCGCCCTGGTGCTGTGTGCATCTTCATCATATCAGAAGTGGTTGTTTGATTGGAGGTAATGTTAAGGATATAGCTTCGATGTCTTTCTTTGACTTTGTGCTGTTTTGTAGAGCCAAGGTGGATGTCAGGTATTTTGAATTTTTGTGTATTGTTTGGTGGAGGGCTTGGTTTATAAGAAATCAGGTGGTGCATAATTTATGTGTGTTGGCCGATGCTGACTTCCTTGATTGGGCAAATAGTTTCATTCAAGATTATCGTGCTACTCTTGACTTGGACAATAATAATTCTGTGCTTTAGTGTGTGGTGCCGAAATGGAAGGCTCCACCAATTGGTACTTACAAGATTAATACAGATGCAGCTGTGGATAGTCAGGGAAAGGTGACGGGGATTGGTGTGGTGATTAGAAACCACTCAGGTCATGTTATGGCGTGCCTGTGTAAGTCAATTAAGGGAGTCCTTCAGCCGCAAGCAGCTGAAGCTGATACTGTTTTGAGTGGCTTGCGGTTGGCTATTGAAACTGGCTTATGTCCAGCTTTGCTGGAATCGGATGCGTTATCAGTTGTGAAGATGATTAATGAGAGGGTGCTTCCCTGCGCGGATATTGTTGTTGTGCTATATGATATTCTTTTTGAGCTTAGGAATTCTTGTTTTATTTCTATTTCTTTTGTCCCTAGGTTAGCAAATTGTGTTGCTCATATCCTCGCCAAGTTGGCTATTGGTTCTGAGGGTGAGTTTGTTTGGCTGGAAGACTACCCCCTTGCGGCGCAGAGTCTTGTCATGGGCGAATGCCCCCTTCTTTTGTAAGGTTTTGTTTTAATGAATTTTCTTTCAAAAAAAAAAGAAAAAGGTTTTCATATAAATATATTTGCTTTCAAAGGAAAAATTTGAGAGCAAGAAAATAAAAAATTAGGCAAACATAAGATGACAAAAGATGTTATAAATATAGGCTAGGTGTTCTCTATAGGCATCATTGAAAACAATTAATATTATAAAAGTAATAACTAATAAGAAATGAGAACTATGGGCGGACAGTAAATAAGTAAGCCTGGTTGTTCAAGAATCTTGCTCTTGTTTTGTTGCTCTAAAAAAAAAGACTCTTGCTTTTGACGAATTCTCTTACTCTATAAACAGAAGACACGAAATCGGAGGCAAGGTGTGTCATTGTGTCAATATAAGCCCACCAATACCGTTTGTACATGTGGCTTGATATTAGCCAATGTGGCATTCTTCAATGCATTACGAGGGGCACACAAAACTCCAGGTGTGCAGAATCCAAACAAATCAGCTAGCTATTGTTGGAAAATAGGTGATGTTGAAGCGCATGTCTAATATTCACCATAAAACAAATAATGCCAACTAGTAGAAAAATAAGATAAGAGAATTTAATCACACAACATAAGATTTTACGTGGAAAGCCAAAAACAGGGAAAAACCACGGCCTTCGGGACAACAAGACAAAAATATAACTATGTCAAAAATTGTTACGACTACCCAGACCCGACCCTAGGGGGAGTCCAGTGAGGTAGCTGCCTAGGGTCTCGATCTTTTAGGGCTCCCAAATTATAGTTAAAATAAAATTGATTTCTAATATAACCAATACATAATTTTAAACAACAGGCCCATAAATTAATGTCTAATTGGCAAGAATATCCCCTGAACTATACCCGAATTGACAATGTACCGCCTATACTTTTTTTTTTTGGCAGTAAACCCCCTGAACTATCATAAATTTGCAATAGCCAACGGAACCCTAATTCCGTCTAGGGAAAATTACACTAAGTTCCCCTGATTATTTATATAATTGCATTAAACCTGAAAAATATAATAATATGACACGAATACCCCTCAAACCAAATTTTTTTAAAAAATTAAATTTAAAATTGAAATAATGGTTAAATAATAATAAAATTTAGAATTTTATTATAAAGACAATTAAATAAATATAGAAATGAAAAAATTAAATTGATTTAACAATTATTTAAATTATCTTTTTTTTTTTAAATATCCCTAAATATAAAACCCAGATAAATATTTAAATTATTTACGAAAAATAAAAATAATGGTTAAATAATAATACAATTCCCTTTCAAAAAATAATAATAATACAATTATGATTTTTTTTTATAAAGAAAATAAAATCTTTAAAAAAATTAAAACATCTTTAAAATTTCTATCATCCATCTCAGAGATGGACGGTGGAGAAATATTTATTAAAATAAATTCAAATAAAAAAAGCATTTTTTAAATAGACTGATTGATCTCAATTACAAAATAATAATAATAATAATAATAATAATAATAATAATAATAAGCTTCCCCATTAATGAAGATATGAAGATCCATCAATGTTCTTTTTTTTATAATTGGATTTCGTTTATTGGTTTGTGAATTGTGTTTTTTAAATTAATTTTTTAACTTAATGAACATAGAGAAGAAAAATCCTTCAAATAAAAAATTTTAAATAAATATTTTTAAATGAACATCGATCCATCTAATTAAATGAATATCTGTTTCTCCATCCAATCCTTAAAAAATTCCCTTCTCTAAAGAAATAAAAATATTTAAATTTGCAACACCTAGAAACCAAAAATTAAAAAATTTAATTTTTAATTCTTCTATATGTGTTTTTAATTGGATAGATGTGCAATTTTTTAAAATTTGTATTTGTATTATTATTATTATTATTTTGTAATTCAGACAAATCAATCTATTTAAAAAAAAGAGAGATAAATCAATCTATTTAAAAGAATTTTTTTTATTTGAATTTGTTTTAATAAATATTTCTCTACCATCCATCTATGAGATGAATGGTAGCGATTTTAAAGATATTTTAATTTTTTAAAGATTTTATTTTATTTATAAAAAAAATCATAATTGTATTATTATTATTTTTTGAAAGGGAATTGTATTATTATTTAACCATTATTTTTATTTTTCTTAAATAATTTAAATATTTATCTGGGTTTTATATTTAGGGATATTTAAATAAAAAGATAATTTGAATAATTGTTATATCAATTTAATTTTTCCATTTCTCTATTTATTTAATTGCCTTTATAATAAAATTCAGAATTTAATTATTATTTAACCATTATTTCAATTTTAAATTTAATTTAAAAAAAAAATTGGTCAGAGGGGTATTCGTGTTTATTATATTTTTCCGGTTTAATGCAATTTTATAAATAATCAGGGGACCTTAGTGTAATTTTCCCTTGACGGAATTAGGGTTCCGTTGGCTATTGCAAATTTATGATAATTCAGGGAGTTTACTGCCCAAAAAAAAAGTATAGGGGGTACATTGTCAATTCGGGTATAGTTCAGGGGGTATTCTTGCCAATTAGCCTAAATTAATTTAAAATAAACCCACTGAACATATAATTTCTTTTAAGAATGGCCCACCAATTAAAACCCATTTATCATTCCTATCCCAAGTCAACATGACAACAAGAAGTGCGAGTTAAATCCTATTCCTAGCAACATTAGTAAATAATTATCTTTTATACCTCCTAAAAAAAACAACACTTCTCTTATTAGACAATTAGACCTTGAACAAAAATTGAAAATCAAATTAAGGTTCTTCAAAACTCTCTTAAATCTTGATATGGAAAATCAGATTTCAGATACAAAATCTTAACTTGAAGCTCCGTAAGTAATTGAATCAATACATTTTTTCCTTTTTTTGAAAAACCTCTTTTTGTTAGAATTGAAGAAGGTAAAGGAATCAAAAATCTTGTAACTTTGTAAGTGAGTGTCCGCATGACTTGGTGTCTGGTGGTGATGATTGACTCTGTTTTGTTGATTTTCTTATTATTGTTGTTAAGCATCAGGTATGTGTCGAAAAAGATTTGCTTGGCCAAGCAAACTGACCAGTTCAAACATACAGCACATCAAGAGGTAACTTTATTCTAAATCTTTCTTTATTTTTTTTATTTATAATTTCAATAGATTCTACAGAGGAATGAGGGACGGGGGCTTAAGAATTTTCAAATTACTTTACTCCCATTGCTTTTTCCTTATTTTTATTTTTATTTTTTTATGTCCTCACAACAACCAAATTAATGTAGTCAATGGATTCTGGGAAAGTTTGGTATTTGATCCAAAAACAATAAGTGAAAATTAGGATAAAGTTTAATGTTTTTGGGATACAATCTAGATATATTTTCTAACAACTTGCACGCTTAGTGCATTAGTATATTGATTGCAAAGTTTAAATGATATATTTTTTGATGCAATCATAAAAATTTTATTTTGATAACTTTTTATTTGTTATTTTGTTTTGTTATAGTCCTGAGTTTGAGTTATTATATTGATTTTTATAAATATTTATTAGAAAAAAAAAATCTAGTAAACATACATATAGTATCGAGGGTCTCATTTTCTATAATTCGCCTCAGACCCCAAAAATCCCATGGCTGGCCCTGCAACTACCCAATTCCAATATGATTTCTCTAAACCCAAACCCCAATTGCAATCGAGTCTTACCGAGCCCAAAATCACAACCGAGCTTACATCACAGTTCTCAGCTCATAGCGCTCACCAGGTGCTCCCCGAGTGCACCCCCGAATATCCTCTAGATCTCCCACGAATATCCCCCCTGGATCTCTCCTCATATCCTAGATATTCTTTGAATCCCTCCATTGATATTTCCATGGATCTCCTACCGGATCTCCCCCTATCCCATGGGTCTCCCGCCCCCTTGACTAATAGACAGCCTCATATTATGCCAAATCAATTATCTTCATAATCAGTCAACTCTTGGACCAATATCAATGCACATAATTTTTGTCCACATCACTGCTTTTCAAAATCAATACATGATCCCTTTATTCTTGGTTGTATATGTAATATCTGATTGTAGGCTTGATAGTTGTAATTTAGCTGTTGTATTTTTTAGTTTGAAAATCGCTTAACTTATGCCTTGTAAACAATATATAAAGCAATAGTCATAAACTCTAAGATTCATCTTTTGAACTTAGAAAATTCAGCCAATTTTCTTGTATTATTTCATGGTATCAGAGCATTAAGTCTAACGACTCCATTTGCAACTAATCCATATTAATCCTTCAACTTTAGCCTTTTCTGGGTTTTCTTTTAAAATTCAAAATATGCAATCTTCCAGTACATCAGTTGGTGTCATGGTACCCAACCTTGCTCATATAGTTTTGATTAAACTTGACAGAAATAATTATGTTCTTTGGCTGGCTCAATTCTTGTTCTTAGGAGCCAAAATCTAATCGGTTCTATCGATGGAATAAAACCTTGTCCTACGAAATTCAAGATCGATTCCTCTGGAAAAGATACAACTGAAATTGACCCAGCATACACAGAGTGGCAATAAAAAGATCAACTTATATTAAGTTGGATCAACGCATCATTAACACCGAGTGTTCTTTCAATGGTGGCTCTATTATCAACTTCTCATGCAGCTTGGAAATCCCTTGAAAAGAGGTATGCATCTCAATCTAAAACATGCATTTTGCAATTGAAAAATCAACTCCACAACACTAAGAGAGGTGATCTATCAATTTCTGATTTTGTCGATAAAATCACTCATATTGTTGATAATTTAGCTCTTACTGGAAAACCTGATGATGATGATGATCTTATTACTATAATTATGAATAATGTTGGTCTAGCATATGAGGTGACCGTAAATTCGGCACAAGCTCAAGATACTTCCATTTCCTTGGATGATTTTATTGGTCTTCTATTAAGCACAGAAATGCAGCTTAATGAGCAAAATTCAGTTTTATCTGAAAGTATAGCTACTACCTTTTATGCTCCCCAATCTAAAACAAACTCATCGCATGATCGAGGTAGCTTTAATTCGCAGCGCTCCTCTCAAAATCATCAACGACTAGCGCGTTCCCTGAATCCTTCTCCACAATCTAATTCATCTCCATCTGACAACCGACAAAAATGTTAGATTTGTGGTCGTTTCGGACACACTGCAATTAATTGCTATCATTGAATGGATCATGCATATGAAGGTCATGTGCCTACCAAAAAAGTTGCAGCTATGGTTGCTTCTACAACTATGAATAAAGATGATCAAGTTTGGTACACAGATATTGGTGCCTCCAACTACATCACATCCGATCTTTCTAATTTATCTATACAAACTGAGTATCATGGCAATGATCAAGTTGCGGTCGATAATGGTTCAGGTTTGCCTATATCTCATATTGGTTCTTCTCAACTTCTTCATAATTTCTCTACTTTTAATATGAATAATATATTACAGTGTCCTTCTGTTTCTACTAATTTATTGTCTGTTAATCAATTCTATCGTGATAATCATTGTTATTTTGTTTTTTTTACTCTAATAGTTTTTTTGTTAAGGACACAAAAACGGGGAAGACACTTTTCCATGGCAAGAGTGATCATGACCTTTATCCTATGCAGCTTAGTCATTACAATTTAAATAAAAGAATTCAACATTTTGCTTTTGTTGGAGTTCGAGTTGCTCATCCAGTTTGGCATCATTGGTTAGGACATCTTGCTTTACCAATTTTAAAGCATATTGTCTCTCAATGCCATTTGCCTCTTAAAGGCACTTTTGCTAGTAATTTTGTATGTGAGTCATGTCCTATGGGAAAATGTTGTTGTTTACCATTTCAAGCATCAAAATTTGTTTCTCACTCATCTTTGGAATTAGTTCATTTAGATATATGGACATCTCCATGTTATTCAATAAAATGATCCAACTATTATATTCTATTTGTTGATGATTATTCTAAATATTCATGGATTTTCCCGATGTGTTTAAACATGAAACTTTTGATTATTTTGTAAAATTTAAAACACATGTTGAAAATCGGTTTTCTTGTCAAATAAAATCTTTTCAAACCGATGGAGGTGGTGAATATATTAGTAAATCTTTTCAAGCTTTCTTAGAAAAACATGGTATTTCTCATAGATTATCTTGTCCCCATACTCCGAAGCAAAACGGTATTGCCGAAAGAAAGCATCGTCACATTATTGACACTGGTCTCACTCTTTTAGCTACTGCTAGCATGCCACCTCAATATTAGGCTAATGCTTTTAATACTGTTGTGTTTTTAGTTAATCGTCTTCCTACAAAGGTTTTAGAAACTATTTCCCCATATGAAAAACTTTTTTTTCGAGCTCCAAATTATGAAATTCTTCGTGTTTTTGGTTGTGCTTGTTTTCCTTATCTTTGTCAATATAATAAAAACAAACTTCAATTTCGATCAAAAAAATGTGTTTTCTTAGGTTACTCACTCAATCACCAAGGATATCGATGTTTGGATCTTGATAATGGATGAATTTATTTATCTCATCATGTTATTTTTGATGAATTTTCTTTTCCTTTTAAGAATCATCAACATGTTTCTACATTGTTTGGAAAATCATATGACTCTCCATTAATAATTCCCATTAACTCATCATTTTCCTCATCGCCTCACATCACACCTCCCACATCCATATATGTGCCCAACTCAAATGTATCCATATGTGAACCCCTGTTTTAGATCACCAATTGACCTCCACCAATGATGAACCACTTATTTTAGATTTAGATCAACAATTGACCACCATCATAGAAACTGACCAATCACCAAATTATCATCATACAACTGATATACCAATTCCAACATCCTCGTCTACCCATACTATGGTTACATGAGGAAATGTAGGTACTCGTGTTCCTAATAGAAAATATGCTTTAACAATAACTCATATGCCTGAACAGGTTAAACCTTCATGTTTTAGTCAAGCTATAAAACAAGTTGAATGGCGTACATCTATGTGTTCAGAATTCATTGCCTTGCAACAATGTGGTACTTGGTCATTGGATGAGCACACTTTAGATATGAATGTATTATCAAATAAATGGGTGTTCAAAATAAAGAAAAATTCTGATGGGTCTATTGAACGCTACAAAGCTCAACTTGTAGCTAATGGGTTCAGCAACAAGAAGGAATTGACTATACAGAGACTTTTAGTTCGGTTGTGAAACATACTACTATACGAGTTATTCTATCTCATGCAATTCATCAAAAATGTTCATTTCTTCATGGATTCCTAAATGAAGAAGTTTACATGTGAAAACCAACCAAAAGGCTTTGAGGACCCTTTATTCCCCAATCATGTTTGTCGACTTCATAAATCGCTCTATGGTTTAAAATAAGCACCACAGGCTTAGTTCAACCGTTTTTCTGACTACCTTGAAAATCTTGGTTTTGTTGAATCTACAGTTGATTATGCTCTTTTTACATATCATGAAAATGAAGTTACCATTGTTTTTACTAATCTATGTGGATGATATTCTTATTACAGGCAATAGTGAATCTCTCCTTAAGGAACCTATTGCAAACTTGGGGAAGTTGTTTGCTATGAAAGATCTTGGTAACTTGCATTATTTTCTAGGCCTTGAAGCTGATTTTACTGCATCTGGTTTACACTTAACATAATCAAAGTATGCCTTAGACTTGCTTTATCGAACTAAAATGGAAGATGCCAAACCATATCATTCTCCAGCAACTAGTGGTAAGAAAATGGACTTGAATAATGGTGATCCACTTCTAGATCCTTCAGATTATAGAAGTATAGTTGGGGCTTTGTAGTACTTGATGTTAACAAGACCTGATTTATCTTTCTCTGTTAATCAAGCGTGTCAATTTACGCATCAGCCTACCACCACTCATTGGGCTGCTGTCAAACGTATTTTACGTTATGTTAAGGGAACATTTGATCATGGTTTATTTTTTCAACCATGCTCATTACATCTTGAAGCCTACTCTGATGCAGATTATGCTGGAAGTCCAATCGATCGATGATCTGCTGGTGGTTATTGTGTATATCTTGGTCATAATCCAATCTTATGGAGTGCTAAAAAGCAACCGACTATATCTAGAACAAGCACAGAATCTAAATATCGTCAACTTGCTAATACCGTAGTGGAAATTTCATGGTTACGGTCTCTTTTAAAAGATATTCGACTTTATCTCTTTACACCTCGCATTTGGTGTGATAATATTAGCTTGATTTCTTTGGCTTCAAACCCAATGTTTCATGCAAGAACAAAACATATTGAAGTCGATTATCACTACATTCGAGAGAAGGTTGTTCGAAAGGAACTTGAGGTTTGCTATATACGAACTAAAGATCAAATTGTTGATATTTTCACCAAAGGATTGTCTAGCTCTCGTTTTACTACATTGAAAGACAATTTAATGGTCCACCAACGTCCTATTAACTTGTGGGGTGGTGTAATAAACAGCCTCAAGTTATGCCAAATCAATTATCTTCATAATCAGTCAACTCTTGGACCAATATCAATGCACATAATTTGTGTCCACATCACTGCTTTTCAGAATCAATACATGATCCCTTTATTCTTGGTTGTATATGTAATATTTGATTGTAGGCTTGATAGTTGTAATTTAACTGTTGTAATTTTTAGTTTACAACAGTTAAATCAATACTATATGTAATAAAGGGATCAATACATGATCCCTTAATTTTATTTTACCCCCTCCCCCAGACTGGGTAAAATTAAATGTGGATGGTGGAATGAGGATTGGCTTGGGTTCTATTGCTGCTGGAGGGGTCTTTAGAGACCATCAGAAAAACTGGTGTGGTGGCTTTGCACTAAATAAGGGAGTTGGCAGTATTATTGAGGCAGAGCTTTGGGGTATTTTTGAAGGATTAAAGTTTGCTTGGCAAGCGGGTTTTCGTAGGATGGCTATAGAAACTGACTCTTATGATGCGGTTCTTCTTCTCACTTCATTTGTTCCTCCTAATCATCCCCAAATGAGTATCATCTAAGCTTGTAGAGATCTCATAGGGAGGGAGTGGAGCTGTTATGTTCACCATGTCTTTAGAGAATGTAACAGAGTTGCTGATGGTCTTGCTAGAATTGGCCATTCCTTAGATTTGGGTACCATCTTCTTTGAAGAGCCTCCTCCCTAGATTCTTGGTTTGCTGGAAGATGATTTTAAGGACTCTTCCTTTGCCAGAACCTTCCCTAGTTTTTAGGTTGCTTGTGTTTTTTGTTCTGTCGGGCTTTTAGCCCTCCCTTTCACCAAATATATATATATATATGGGAGAAACAACATCAACAGCCTTCTCCTTAGACATTTTGACAGAGGAAGGAGTAGCCTCCATCTTTTCAAATCTAGAAAGCCTTCTCCTCCGTCTTTTCCATGTTTAGCGATCTCTACTATTTAATATTTATTATTTGAGATTGCAAGGGTGAGATTATGGTTCTGGCCGGTTTTGTTGTCCCTTTGTGCTTAGATACTTGGCTATGGTGTATTTCATGTTTGTGTGGAGTCAGATTGCAGAAAGCAAACACGGATTCTGTTGTTTGCCTTCCTTGGATCTTGTTTTAACCAAGTCAACTCCCTATTCTGAAGTTGGAGACCTTGTCTCTGACATTTTAGAATTTGTTGAGGCTTTTATCCCATCTTTGAAATTCGATTAACTTTGAGTTTTAGAGGGAAATTTGTTTGCTTGCAGCAATCTGACATTGGCTCAATATGCACTCAACTCTGATGCTCTTGTTTGGACTGTCAAGTTTGTTTTGGTTGATGTCGATAATATCTTTTAATTAAAATACTGATAATTTAACTTAAGGATAATTTTGGAATTCTAAAAATATATAAATTTAGGGTGTACATACAGTTTTAGAGGGGTGCAAACATCGCCGCTCTTTTATAAAAGATGAAGAAGTAGATTGGAGTTTTTGGGAGCCCCAGCATTTTGTTGGATTTGCTGCCCTCATGGGCCGGCCCTGGCCCCATCATATTCCTTGATCTTGGAATAAATTGATATTAATGGATTAATTTGTAAAGTACATAGAATTATCTATTCTTATTACTTTTTTTTTTCTTTTTTTCTATCTCTTAATATTAAAAAAAGCTCTATTGTCTGGTAGAAAAACCATACCAAACACGATCTGAAATGAGTTTCCGATATCTAAGTTAAAGCTATTATATATATATATATATATATATATATATATATATGATGGCACCTCTGTCTCTAAAATAATAATGCTTGAGTGTCTATTGATGGAGTATTAGTACTGTTGAAAGTAGAACCTGTTGAAGTAGATCCATCCCATGCCTCAAATAATTCATGGTCCCAATACACCAAGCTCCCCGCACCAGGTTGAACGTTATAATTTTTTTCCGTAGCTCGAATTCCTTCCAACACCATTGCCACTTCTCTCATTGTAGGTCTTTGCTTCCCTTGCAGGTTTAGGCATCTAAATGCAAGGTTAGCCATTACCATGATCTCTTCTTCCTTTCCCAGCTTTACTTGAGCATCAAGAATATCACACACTTTGTTCTCCTCCATGGAATTAATGAAATATGATGCCAAACTTCTACCTTCTTCCGTCACTGTTGAAAATATTGGTTTTTGTCCTGTTAGAAGCTCGACCAAGACTACTCCAAAGCTATAGACATCACTTTTATCGGTGAATTGATTTGATCGGAAGTACTCGGGGTCAAAGTACCCAAAGGTCCCTTGTACTTTGGTGGTTAGATGAGTATCATCAACTGGAATTGATCTCGAAGTTCCAAAGTCGGCTACTTTAGCCCTGTACTTATCATCCAAGAGTATATTAGAAGTCTTGATGTCTCGATGATAAATGGGTATAGAAGCTGACGAATGTAAGTAAGAAAGAGCTCCTGCAATTTCTATTGCAATTCGTAAGCGCATATCCCATGTGAATGGAAGATCTTCATTTTGCTCATGAAGGTAATGGAAAAGAGTTCCATTTTGGATGAATTCATAAACTAACAAAGGAACCTCTGTCTCCAAACAACACCCCAATAATTTAACCACATTTCTGTGATTAATTTGTGAAAGAATGACCACCTCATTAATGAATTCTTGAAGCTTGGCTTTATCAACTACTTTGGATTTTTTGACAGCAACAATTCTTCCATCTGCCAACATTCCTTTGTAAACAGTACCTTGGCCACCCTGACCAAGTATTCTATCAATGTTGAAATGGTCAGTGGCCTTATCTAACTCCTTTGAATTAATAAGTTTGCTTGTGTCAACACTACCATCAAATGTAGTTAATTGTTGCTTCAACAGCAAACCACCATTTTGTTTGAAGTGCTTTTCTTTGAGCTTGATCTTGTTTCTTCTCTTTATCATTTTGTACAACAACCATGCTCCAATAATTAGAAACAAACTTCCAAAGCTTGTGCTCAGGCCTGCATAATTATTAATTTCAAATTATATCTTATTCAAACTGATGAGTACTAATACCATTTATTAGACAAAAATGGCTACCTATTATGATCATCTGAAGCTTCAATTTATTTTTGGCGGTGGGTGATGGGTAGCAATTGTAGCCCCCTTCATAGTTTTCACAATATTTTTCAGGCCCGCAAATGGTGGCATTTTCAGCACACTCATCAATATCTGACATGTATCAAGTCCAATATAATTACAGTTAATATGGAGCATATATTGTTAAAAAAACAAATTATAAATTAATTGTACAAGTACTTGAAAGAAGAAAAAGATATATTTGTACCTTGACATCCTTCTAGAAGATAAGGATTTCCTTGGAAACCCAGTAAGCATTTACATTGAACAGTTGGATAGTCGATACTAAAACAACTACAACCATTCCTTTCACAAGTAGAGGTTAACTCGTACGTCTTATTGGATTTTGTACTCTCAAAAAGATTGAACGTTAGAGCAGGTATGCTCCATTCCAGCACCACTGGAACGTGGGTGAGATGTTTAATATCTTGAGGATTGTTGTCTTGGAGCCACTGGCGTTCCACCTATTAGAAAGCCCACATGTGAAGTTAGAGAATATATATGAGAATGAATCAGCTCAATCGCATTTGAAGACATAAACAAGTAAAACAAATATATATGAAAGATTAACACTATGACTATACCAAAGCAGAATAATAGGGTCCATTTTCTGGGACACTGCTTTCCATATATGGAGAAAATTCTTTGAGAGGCGATTTCACTTGATCCTGGCAATAATCATTATTTTGGTTGCAGGTAGTAGAACATCGAGCAATGTCTAAATCATCACTGGCCATCAAGAAAAAGTTGCTGCAATTTCCTATACCGACTAAATTGTTTCTTAATGGAGAGAGGATAAAGGAGGTTGATTTAAGAAGATTTGAGCTAGGAATGGTGGTTATATTAGACATATTGTAAACTGGGAAATTTATGCGAACGGTACCGTCTGTTGAAATATTAAGCAGTTCTAAGTTGATGTCATGGAGGTATGGCGTACTGTGATTGCAGTCCACTTTGAGTGTAGTGTCCATTGAACAACCCCATTCGATCCCAAATGGAAATGGAATCGGTACGTTTCCACATGTGGATGTGCAATTTGTTGATGATCCTGCAGGTTGTGCTTGTGCCAATGCCATTACTGGCCATAGTATTAACAAAATGATCTGAAACTGCACCAAAGGTAGGATCATTGATCTGAAACTGTCTCTGACCTCTTGTATTTTTAACTTTTGCTCTGTGTTTAATTATTATGAAATGTTGAATTTAAATAAACAGATTCAGCTGATCCCTGTCCTTGCAACTAATAGCAGAAAACTGCAACATTTGAACATTTCTATATATCCAAGTTGCCAAATGAGAAATTTTATTATTCAAACAATAAGGGAAAAGGAAAGCACACCAAAATTGAAAGTGTTATTTATTATTAATTTATTATTATGGAAAGGAAAGTGATACCGACTCTCTTTGCTCTAGCAGCCATACTTGACAATCGACAACGATACGACTATATTGAGATAAGACTATCGAGATAAATAGTTTTAGTGTTAGAATTTTTTTAAAATTTTATTCATACAAAATTCTGATTAAAATTCATAAAAATCAATATGATTTCCTCAAAATCCTTATCAAAATTAAAATAAAGAATCCCTTATTAGAGATTTATTATATATATATAGTTTTCTATTGTCATTTCATCCTGATATAATAAAATATATCATGACGAAGAATGTGGACCATTAGATTTACATACTTTGACTCAAAATGTATGCACTTGTTAATACTTCTCCATAATCTCTGGTCCACATTTTTCGTCCTGATATAAACTGACAGTAGAAAGACTATATATATATATATATATAAAAGCTTTCGAATGTGATATCCCAAATTTATTCAATACCCGAGATTCTATTTTGGCCGTTGGATTGAATCAGCTTAAATGAATGTAAATTAATTTTTTTAAAAAACACTCCTTTTCTCTCTCATCTTTTTCCCTTTACGCGTTTTTTTTTGGCCGTATATATATATATATATATATATATACATATATATATATATATGGTCTTTCGATTGTCAGTTCGTTCTGACAATAAATATATCAGGACGAAGAATGTGGACCATCGATTATGGAGAAGTTTTGACAAATGCATACACTTTGAGTCAAAGTATGAAAATCTAGTGGTCCACATTCTTCATCCTAATATATTTATTGTTAGGGCGAACTGATAATAGAAAATCTGTATAGATATATATATATACATATATATATATATATATATAAATTCTATTATCAGTTCAAACTGACAAAAGTTATATCAGTTCCTTGCATGTGGGCCACTGGATTTAAATACTTTGACTTGATTGTATGCACTTGTCAGTCAAAGTATTTAAATCCAGTGACCCACATACAAGGAACTGATATAACTTTTGTCAGTTCGAACTAATAACAGAAAGACTGTATATATATATGACAATATCTATTAATTTAGGACCAAGTATATATATATATATATATATATATATATATATATCAAGTCTTTCTATTATCAGTTCGAACTGATATAAAATATATCGGTTCCTTGCATGTGGGCCATTGGATTTAAAAGATGCTTTGACAAGTGCATGCAGCCAAGTAAAAGTATTTAAATTTAATGACTCACATACAAGGAACTGATATATCTTTTGTCAGTTCGAACTGATAATAGAAAAATTGTATATATATATGACAATATCTATTAATTTAGGACCAAGTATATATATATATATATATATATATTTGAAAACTTTTAGTTTGACACTATTCATTGACCTTAGATTGTTTTTGACATAATTCCCAAATTTATCCCTAAAATTAGGGATATAATCATTTCCCCTCTGTAGTTTCCCTATTAGACATTTTGCTCCCTCTAATTCTAGTAATGACCATTCTTCCTCCTGAAAACTAAAATATTAGACATTTTTCCCCCAACCGTTAGGATTTTCGTTAGACTAGTACTTCGACTGTCAAATAGCAAGGGCAATATTGTAACTTCACAAAGGAGGACATGAATGTGAATTAATTTTGGAAGGGTAAAAAAGGAAAAAACAAAATAAGAATTAATGATTTAATAATTACAAAATAATTGTGCGGATGAAATGTAAAAATAAAACATTTATTTTAAAAAACATTAATATAAAGAATAATTAAATAATATAATAATATAATTGTAAACAAAAAACTAAAACAATATTTAAAAAAATCTCCACCGTCCATGTATGAGATGGACAATGGAGATTGAATCTGGAGATGAACTATGTTGAATTGTTTTCATTTTTATTTTTTAATTACTAAATTGTTTTTTTTTTTTTTAATTATTGAAGTTTTTTGTTGCTTTATTTATTTATTATCTCCACCCTTCATTTGGTGATCCATCTTTTTAAATTTTATTTATTTATTTTCAATTATGTTTTTTTTCTTTAATTCTTATTTTAAAAAAAAGGGTATCGTTAGGGGTAAAAACATATTTTCTCTATAACTTGTGTGTTCAAGTGTAATAAGGTCTTTCAATTAATTTTTTGGCGGTCAAAGTACTAGTCTAACCGAAATCCTAACGGTAGGGGGCAAAACGTCTAATATTTTGGTTTTCAAGGGGAAGAATGACCATTACTGGAACTAGAGGGGGCAAAGTGTCTAATAGGGAAAACTACATGGGGGAAATGATGATTATATTCCCTAAAATTATGATGTTCAGAATTATCCATTCTCAATAAGTTAATTTTTTTCCAAAGATTTTCTCTTTACAATCCAATTTTATCTTTTGACACTCCTTTTATAAAGAAACTCCACCTTAAAATCTTAATTTTATTTTTTAAAAAAATTCTAAATACATTTCATTTTGTTCTAGAATTATCCTATTTATCTTTTGACACTACCTAAATTGAAGACACTTCATTTTAAAAAGTTAAATTAAATTTCTAAAGGCCTTTTAATATTGAAAAAATTGAATTATTTGACAAAAGCAGTAAATGTATTTGGTGAAAAGTCTAAACCACCATTAGGTTGCGTTTGGTAGGCGGGACGGGATGGGATGGGATAGGACGGGACAATGTGGGATAGTTTCTTCTTGTCCCACATTTGGCACGACTTTAACATGGGACAGAATGGGACAAGGTGGGACAAAAATCAATAAAATCTGTCCCACCCTAGGACAACTTGTCCCATGGTATGGGACAAGTCTTAAAAAGTTTACCTTTAATATTTTTTAAAATTACAAAAATATTTTTTAACATGGATTGAAGAAAAAAGGGGAAAATACGAAATTGGTTTGGTTTATGAAGATGATGATGAACTGGGTTTATGAAATCGGTTTGGTTTGTGAAGATGATGATGAACTGGGTATGAACTGGTTTCGGTATTGTTGATTTAATTTTGGTATTGTTTCGATTTTAAAAATAAATATTTAGTAAATTTAAATTTTTAAATATTTAGTAAAATGACGTGGCATGATCTCATCCACTCATTTGTTTTTTTATTTAATATATTATTAATTATATATATCAAATTACCTTTATAACCTTTGGCCCTAATTACCCTTTCTGCCCCCACCTATGAATTTACCTATTTACCTTCGTTGACCCTCGTTGACTTGACGGAACCATAACAGAATTGGACAGTAGGGGCTGGAATTCATATTGTCAGAATACAGATGGACTGAAAGTTACAATACTAAAACACCGTAGACTAAACCCAGATTAAGGCGAATTACAGGGACTAAAATACGATTTTCCCTAAAAATTACATTAGAAATTTGTTTGATATTTCTCTAAATCTTCATTCATATCTCCAAATCCAATAGCTCACATTCTCCGGGAAGAGCAAAAACCACTTGTCTATTTTTCGCTAAGATTGTTGATCTCCTTCTACTCAATCAGAACATATCCATTTTAATTCGTAGGCCTCAAAATGATGCCGGTGAAGCATCTATGACTGGCGGAACTCATAATGATAATGGTCAAGCAAGCACGAGTGAAGAGCCTCGGAACGAAGCTGATCAAGCAAATACAATTAAGTCAAGAAGATAGTTTAGGATTCTACTGTTAGAGTAGTAGCTGACACTCAAAGAGGAAGAGCTATTGTCAGCTCTAGCAATGAAGAAAGAAGAAATGATCAGCTGTGCAATAGTACAACAATGTACTCTGGTCTAGCATTTTGCACAACTGATACAAAGCATAATCAAGGGATTGATCGAAGCAAAACAAAGCATAGCTAGCTCAGAAATGAAGAAGGAAAAGAGCTGGAAAATTAGTTAGATACAGAAGCTGATGTAACAACCTTATCTATTTTTAGTTAGTTACAGAAGCTGATGTGTCAGCTTCTCCTTGCTCTGCTTTCTTGATTATCAGGAAGTTAGTTACTGAGTCCAAGAGCAATATAAATATTCCCTTGTATCATCTGTATAATGTAATCAGTAGAGAAAAGAAAATAAAAATAGTCTGTGTACCTGAAGCTTTCTTCAGAGTTCATCAATGGTAGTTTTGCCTTCAGTTCTTCATTGAATCATTCTATCAAACACCTTGAGTACACTCTTCTTTATCTCTTTATCTCTTACCTCTTACATGGTATCAGAGCTGATGACTCACGTCATGGCTGAAAATCAATCAAACAGCACATCTTCAACAGAGTTTCACAACAGCTCGTCATCAGCATCAACAAGAAACATGGATTTCTCATCTCTAGCTAAAACTCTGAGTCTCAATCTAACCTTGAAGCTGGATCACACAAACTACTTCTATTGGAAAACACAAGTCCTGACAGCCATTGAAGCCTTGGATCTAGAAGGCTTCATTTATGGTGAAAAGATAGCTCCTCCAAAGCTGATTTCAGTTCATAATAGTGATATCACAGAACAGTAAGAGAATCCAGAATTTCTTAACTAGAAGAAATCAGATAAACTCTTAATGAGTTGGCTCTTCTCAACCTTGACTTAAAGTGTTCTTGGACAGGTAACTAATTCTAAATCCTCATTTGAAATCTGGTCAAAGATTGAAAGGACCTTTGCTCAGAGATCTATGGCCAAAATCATGCAATTGAAGCAACAATTGCAGTCTCTCAAGAAGGGATTTGACTCAATTAGCGATTTTGTAGTGAAGTTAAAGGCTATTGGTGATGCTTTGACTGCATCAGGAGAGATTGTGAGTGATAAAGACCTAATTATGAGTCTCCTAAATGGAGTAGGTCATGAATATGACTTAGTTGTTACCCTGGTTTCTTCTCAACAAAATGTTATGTCTCTTGAAGATGCTCAATTCCTCTTCCTGATGCATGAACAAAGGATTGAGCATCTCAATACATCTGCTCATCTAAGTGTTGTAACACCTTCACCACAGTTTGCTTCAAACACTTCTAACTCCTACAATAGAGGGAATGGCAACAGAAATGGCTTCAATAACAGCTATAGAGGAGGCTATCGAAGGAGAAATAGAGGTGGAGGAAGATCTGGTGGTAGAAACAATCAGAGGCTTCACTGCCAGCTTTGCTCAAAACTAGGACATGGAGCTTGGCAATGCTATAAGAGATTCGATCAACAATTTCAAGGTGGACCAAATCAAGGAAACCAAGGAGGAGGTCAAAGTTTTCAAGGAAATCAAGGAGGAGGTCAGAGTTTTCATTCTAATCAAAATGGACAGGCCTTTATCACACAACAAAGCTCGAGTGGTGGCTATCAAAATCAGGGAAATTATGATCAAGGAGGTAACTACAGCAGCTGACCAGGCCTGGTACCTAGACAGTGGTGCCACAAATCACGTGACATCCAACCTCAACAATCTCTCCATCAAAGCTGATTACAGAGGTAATAACAAGTTGTGTGTGGGTAATGGTGATCAATTAACTATTTCTCACATAGGAAACACTAGAGTTAAGTCACATTGCTTACCACAACATGATTTACAATTAAAACAAGTGCTCTGTGCTCCAGCTATCACTAAGAATCTTCTTAGTATTTCTAGATTAACTAAAGACAACAATGCTATAGCTGAATTCTCCTCTCTTGGTTGTGTTATTAAGGACCAGAGAACCAAGAGAGCACTTCTTCAAGGATCACTTAAAAATGGGCTCTATGAGTTGAAACTGGTGGAGGCTAATCCTCAAAGTCTTCATCTTCTCAACTTAGTCTCTAAGTTTGCTTTTAATGTACCAGTAAATAAATTTGGTTGATTTCAATGCTTTAATAGCTGCCAAGAATAGCTCTGTAATATGACATGCTAAACTTGGGCATCCAGCCCCTCTTGTTTTTCAAAAAGTACTAAATACATTGCATTTTCCTTTTAATATGCATACTTTACATTTTTGTGATTCATGCAAGCTTGGAAAACTTCACAAGCTACCTTTTCAAAAAGCTATTCACACAGCTAAGGCACCTTTAGAGCTTGTTTTTACTAATGTTTGGGGACTTGCACCTATGATGTCTAGTGATGGATCTAGGTATTATATTACTTTTGTTGATGCTTTTACAAGGTTCACATGGGTCTATCCCTTAAAACTGAAGTCAGATGCCTTGCAGACCTTTATTCAGTTAAAAAAGCTAGTAGAACTTCAATTTGACATAAAAATCAAATGTCTACAAGCTGATATAGGTGGTGAATATCAACCTTTTATACCTTATCTCTCTAACTTAGGAGTTCAGATCAGATTCTCTTGTCCATACACCCATCAACAAAATGGGATTCTTGAAAGAGAGCATAGGAATATAGTGGAAATGGGTCTCACACTGCTAGCTCATGCAAATTTGCCTCTCAAATTCTGGTGTGAGGCTTTCACCACCGCTGTTATGTTGATTCACAACCTTCCTACTCTAGTTCTACACTTTCAATCACCTTTTGAGAAGTTATATCAAAGAAAACCGAACTACAATTTTCTAAAAGTTTTTGGGTGCTCTTGCTTCCCATATCTAAGAGATTACAATAGACACAAATTGGATTTGCATACAAGCAAATGTTTCTTCATTGGTTACAACTTGTCCCATAAAGGTTATAGGTGTCTTCATCCATCCAGAAAGATCTACATCTCAAGGCATGTTATCTTCAATGAGATGGAGTTTCCATATCAAAGTTTGTTCTACACCAATTCTCCTTCTCCATCATCTAGCACTTATGGAACAACAATACCACTTGCAAACTTGTTTCAAAAGTTTGCTGATACAAGTGTCCCTTCTTCAACTCATCAGCTTAGTCATTCAACTTCTCAGCCTACTGTGTCTGAGCATAATGAGACACCAACATCCAATCTAGCAGAATTGTCTACTGAGCAGGAGTCACACCATCAAACTTCAACATCCATTTCTTCTATTAGAGATCGTGTGTCACCTCAGCATGTGACTCAACTAAATCAGCATACCATGGTCACAAGAATCAATACTGGATCTCTCAAGCCTAGATTGTTCTTGACAGAGTGCAGTCTCCCTATGAGTTTTCTTGCTGAAGGTGAACCTAACACTATCAAGTTAGCTATGTCTGATCCTAAATGGCTTACAACTATGAAGATGGAGTTTGAAGCTCTTCAAAACAATCATACATGGGTTCTAGTTCCTGCTTCAGCTGATATGAACATAGTTGGGAGCAATTGGGTTTTCAAAACTAAGTATAATCCTGATGGCTCAATCCTTAAACACAAGGCAAGGTTAGTTGCTAAAGGGTTTCATCAAACTGCTGGTGTGGATTTCCTTGATACCTTCAGCCCTGTTGTGAAACCATCCACCATTTGTGTTATCTTTGCTCTAACAGTCTACTATAATTGGGATATTCAACAGGTGGACATAAACAATGCTTTCTTGAATGGAGATCTTCAAGAGCATGTGTTCATGAGGCAACTTGAAGGTTTTGAAGATCAAAGATTTCCAGGACATGTATATAAGTTGGTCAAAGCCTTATATGGGCTCAAGCAAGCTCCTAGGTCTTGGTTCCAAAAGCTTAAAACTGCTCTTGTTGATTGGGGTTTTCATGGCTCTACTTTGGATTCTTCTCTCTTCATCAAACATTCTAGTAATGATGTTCTCTATCTCTTAGTATATGTTGATGATATACTTATTGCAGGGAACAATGCTAAATCAGTGAGTCTTACCATATCACATCTTAATAAGGTCTTTGCCTTTAAGACTCTAGTATCGGTTAACTACTTCCTAGGCTTTGAGGCTCATCGAGATGCTACTAGTATTTATCTAACACAATCCAAATATATTGTTGATCTATTGAAAAAGACAAATATGTTTAACTGTCACCCATGTGCTACACCTATAAGTTCTGGCTCCAAACTCAGAAAAAGTGATGGGGAGTTGCTTGAAAATTCTATTGTGTACAGAAGCACTATAGGAGCCTTATAATACCTATGTTATACTAGGCTTGATATCTCTTTTAATATAAACAAGTTGAGCCAATTCTTAGTTGCTCCTTCTCAAGCACATTGGCAGGCTTGTAAAAGAGTGCTTTGCCATCTTAGAGGAACTCTGCACAAGGGTTTATAGTTCAAGCCCTTTACTTCTCTCACATTGGAAGCTTATGCTGATGCGGATTGGGCAAGTTGCCTAGATGATAGGCGCTCCACAAGTGGTAATTGTGTATTCCTAGATGGTAATCTCATATCCTTTTTGCTCGAAAAAGCAACAAGTGGTTGCTAGATCCAGCACAGAGGCTGAATATAGGTCAATGGCTAATATAACTACTGAAATCTTGTGGCTCCAATCTTTGCTTCATGAGCTACATATCCTGCTGTGCTATGGTGTGATAATATTGGGGCGAATTCCCTTTCTCAAAATCCTGTCTTTCATGCACGTACAAGGCATGTTGATATTGACATACACTTTATTAGAGAAAAGGTAGCAACTGGCATTGTAGAACCCAGATATGTTCCTATAGAGTACCAAACTGCTGATGTTCTCATGAAGGCTCTCACCATTGAAAAGTTCAACTTTTTTTGTTCCAAGCTGAACTTGGTTGACTCACCTCAGTTCAGCTTCCGGGAGGATGTTAGAGTAGTAACTGACACTCAAAGAGGAAGAGCTACTGTCAGCTCTAGCAATGAAGAAAGAAGAAATGACCAGCTGTGCAATAGTATATCAATGTACTCTGGTCTAGCGTTTTGCACAGCTGAGACAAAGCATAATCAAGGGATTGATCGAAGCAAAACAAAGCATAGCTGGCTCAAAAATGAAGAAGGAAAAGAGTTGGAAAATTAGTTAGATACAGAAGCTGATGTAACAACCTTATCTATTTTTAGTTAGTTACAGAAGCTGATGTGTCAGCTTCTCCTTGCTTTGCTTTCTTGATTATTAGGAAGTTAGTTAGTGAGTCCAAGAGCAATATAAATATTCCCTTGTATCATCTGTATAATGTAATCAGTAGAGAAAAGAAAATAAAAATAGTTTGCGTACCTGAAGCTTTCTTCAGAGTTCATCAATGGCAGTTTTGCCTTCAGTTCTTCATTGAATCATTCTATCAAACACCTTGAGTACACTCTTCTTTATCTCTTACCTCTTACATCTACTACTCAAACATTTAATTCTTTTATCTTCAACTTTAATTTGTTTTAAAAAATATTGTTTTGCTGCACTCTAAAATTTAATATCCTGATTGCACAGGTTTGCTTTGCCTATACTATTAGCAACCGTGCGTATAAGGGAGTCTACTCACCAATCGTGATCCATCCTCAAACAAATATCGGATCCTCTAATACTTTAAGATGGAACCGTCAACAGGATCTTTGTATTCAAATTCTTCCGCATGGACAACATTCGACTTCACATTCCTGTATGAAAAATATTTTAAGATCCTCAAAAGAAATTAATGGGTAAAGTGGCAACAATAGATACTTTCTTTCTACTAATTTGAGCCATTTTGAAAAATTAATGACCATTTAGAGACCGCCTCACTAAATCAGTGACTCTAGAAATCATTGACCCTTTGATTTTTTTTTCTCTCTTCATAATAGATCTGATGTGGTTGCAATTCGATTTTTTTTTTATTTTTTTTTTTAAGGATAGTAATTATTTTTTTAATTGCTATTTTTTTCCTTATATATATATATATATATATATAAATTTATTGTCATTTAAAATTAAATTTATCCTAAATATTTAATTAAAAAATAAATTATTTTAATAATTGACACTTAAATAGCAATTTAGACATTTTGTAAATTTTGACCGGTCAACCGTTAAATCTAACGGTCAAACATTTGGTCAATGACACTTTTTTATATTTTCAGTAAAAATGCAGTCGTGTTGCACTTCATCAAATATCATGGTATATTATTGTAATTTCCCCTAAAAAAATCAAGTGATAAAAAAATGAAACATTAATCAGAGATATGAACAGTAGATTATCAACTTCTAAGCCAAGTCATGATTCAAGCATATGCTCTATGCCTACTTTATTATAGAAACAACTACAATATATACTTTTGCGAAAATCCAACCTAAACACTAAAAAATCCAAACCATTACTCATGACAAAGGTCGTTTTGGTGTATGAAAATCGTTTGTCAAAAGAAATTTATAAAGTCCTAACAATGTGCTTAAAATGTTTTCAAAACAAGTATAGTGACAAGCGAGGTATCGTCTACGGAGATCGAAGGGCAGTAATGGTCAAATTTCAAAGGTAAAATACTAGAAATGCTTAAAGTAAAATTCAATGGTTTTGTTGGAGAATTAACAACTAAAAAGTGTAAACCGTGGTAGTCAAAAATGGCCTTTGGGCTGAATGCTAAAGGCCCAAACCTTTTTTTGCTTAATTCAGTCCAAGCCCATCTATTTTTTGGGCTATCAAATAAAACCTCTATTTTTTGGCAGAAGTTTCATATCTTGTGATGAATTCTTCATGGCATGTTGCAGGTTCTTTGCTTCATGACATCATTGTTTGCATCGGTGTTTCACATGTATGTACTTGCCACTGTGGTTGGTTTGTTTGCATGACATGTTCTCATATTAGGCAATCAAAAAATTTCAAGATATGTTATGATAGATTGTTGTGGCTAGCTGCTCTAATTTAACATGAACTTTGTTTTGTTGATGACCTGGAATGATGAATTGAGTTGTGAATGGGTGTTTGATTCAGGTGTATTACAGCTTGTTGGACGCAGATGCTTGTTGTGGTTCTGTTGATTTCGTAATGCAGACTATATGAATGTATTAGCTATTGGAAGTTAAACATGAATTTATAGTAAAATATATACATGAACCTTGGAGGATTTAAATACACATTCATCTAGAGGTTTGTAATCATGTACTTGGAGGATACATGTATTTGGAGGGTTCATGTATTTAGATTATCTATGTAGTAATTAATGTGATGCATGTATGAGTAAGTTTTTTGTATTGTAGTTATGAGAGTGATCTAGAACTCTCTATTGAGTCATATAAATAGCTTACTTGGTGCTGTAGGCATTTGAGTAAGTGTGAGTAAAACTAAAAATACATTAGAGTGGTGGTGTGATACAAATATTGTATCAGTTGACAGAGTTAATAGAATCTTTATTCCTCCTCAAAATATCTTCTTATTGTGTTTGAGTGAGTTCCCACCATCAAAGTTTTCCAACATTAGCTATGTTTTCACAGGCCACTTCATCGCTTGATGTCTTGATCTGCACTTTAAGATGTGGTTTATATCTGAGTGCTGGTTGTCAAAATGACTGAGTTAGACTAGTCTTTGTACTTATCTGAGGAACCTATTTGCTGTTTGGGCTTTTAAGTATTAATATAGTTCTAGTAAGTACTAAGAGTTAAATTTTCAAGTGTTGCACATTGTGTATGGTTGCTCTTCTGATTTAGATGCTAAATTTTCTTAATGGTAGTAATACAGCTTTTATCTTCGAGCGTTCTCAATGGGTAGTGTGACGGAATGTACAATTGTGATACATGCTGCGTGTATTATGTCCGTGTGATATTACATTATTACTAGTACAGGCAAATGGGATTCTTAAGTTTATGGAAATTGAATGATGCAATTATTTGTGTACTTGTGTTATTGTTATTTAGTATAACAGGAACTTTGTTACTCTTTGCTTATTTAGTTCAAGTTGAAGTTTTCTGATTAATGTTGTTTGTTAACTCATCACATCCAAGGATGGCTTAAAATATTTAACAGCTTTGCCAGTGAAGATATTGAGATCTGCTTGTTGAAATAGCCTCAATTCATTGTTGTCCTGCGACCTCCCTTTGATTTTTATTTTCTGACCTTCTATACTGGTTTTTTGGCTGTGTTCGTGAGTTGGTTTGTCTTTGTGGTGGTGTTTACAGGATAATTCTATCTGAAATGATTTTTTAGAAAGTGCTAATATCTCAGTCAAAAGATTTTGTTGTGAGAGCAGCAAACTTTTGTAACATGGAGGTGATGTGATTGACTCGAAATTCAATTTTCATTGGTGCTGATGATGGTTGGGAAAATGTTTATGTTACTAGATCATGGTTTTACGTGCCATTTTAGAATATTTTCATGGTGTTACTAAATCATGATTGTCCTTAAAAATTGCTCTTTGAAACAAGGTGAAGCGTTATTGTTATTTGGTTGTATCATCTGACAAGCTGATTGATTATGCTTTCCAAGAGAAATTTGTTTGGTTGTAATGGCATCGGTGCTCTTTAATTTTGAATGGTTATCTTTCTAGAGTGCAAGTTTGATATTCCTGGTCGGGTACAAGTTCCACCCATAATATGAAGTTAAAATTTTGTTTGTTTTGACTGAAATTTATGTATTTCAGTACTTTAGGGGAGCCTTTTGTGACTGAAATTTGGTGTAATAAATGTACGTGACTAGTCGAGGAGTGATTATAGATCAATTGAGTGGAAAGTTAGTGTGAGGTGTTATTACTCGTTTAGGAACTATGGAACCCAATTTGATTCTTGTTGAATAATTGTCTGTAAGAGAATCCACGATTTCTGGTGAATTACCTTGTAGAATTTATTATCTTGTATGTGCATAAAGTGATGTGAGATAGTTAATTCAGTTGTGAGATATTGATTTTCCTTTTTATAAATGTTAAGAGACAATGGATCAACCAAGATGCTAATTATGTTTTTGTTTTTAGATGAATCAATAAATATGCGATCAGGTTTAACTTAACATGAATTTGTTTGAGCTAGGTATCCAAGTAATTGGTGGTTTTGTTTTCCTAACCATTTGTGGATTATTTGTTGTTGTTTATTATTTTGGTGTTTTCGGGAAGGAAACAAGCCGAATTGGTGGTTGCCAAAGGGGTCCCACCGGCATAATTTCGTAGACTCCCATGTTTCATTATACTACTTGAATAATGATTCTAGGAGAGGCATGATGAGGGACAGTTCAGGGAGGGTCGTGGGTCTCTGCTATGTTTTTATAGGAATCCAGGATGCTATTACTGCTGAGGTTTTTGCAATTCACAAAGCGGTTTCCTTGTGTTTTCATTCTCAGTCTTTAGTTGGTAAAGAAATCGACATTGTTAGCGATTCTAAGGTGGTTGTCGCTTGGATAAATTTTGAAGGTATGGGAAGCCTGAATCATGTCAACACCGTTTATGATATTCGGAATAGTTTGCTTTTGCTTGGCAATACTCGCATCCTTTTCAATCAGAGGGCTAGCAACTCTTTTGCTGATGAGCTAGCCAAAAAGGGGGCTGCTATAGAGGGGGACATATATATATATGCAATATAATTCAAGAACCTATTTCAAAAAAAAAAAAAAAAAAATTTAAGATTTTTTTTTTATTTGGCTTCTGGTGCATATTGATTTTTTTAACAATAAATTGAATTTGAACTTTATTTGCAGAACATGCAAATTTATATTCTTTGATAAATTTTTTATTTTATTAAATTAAACTTTGTTTGCAGAAGAATATACCAAATCTTATAAAGAATGGTGCATGTTAAATTACATTTTTTAATTAGTATGAGTATAAATGTAAAATTACTTATTTTTAGACAATTTGATTTAAAAAAAACAAACATGTTGACAATACATTCAGATGTGAGAAAAAAAAAAAACATATCATTCAGGTTCAGATTTTAATCCCCAATTATTCTTTAGAAAAATTCAGGACTGAATAGCCAAGAGACCGAGCAACATAAACAGCACAAAAGAAGGAGCAGAGCAGCATCAAAAGACCGCAACAGAGGAAACAACACACAAACTCTATCGCTGAACTGACAGGCCAGCAAAAACAAACCAAAAAAACAACAACAAGACCAAAAAAACCCCACAGCACCGCAAGACCCCAGCCAACAAAAATGCCAAACCCATAAGCACAAAAGCTAACAGCTGCAAAAAACCAAAGGAAGGTCTGGCAAAGGCACCACAAAACAAAAGGCAAATCAGCAATCACTCCAAACAAGGACGTCTTTACCATGTTCCGAGCCATTCTTAGCAAGAGTATCCGCAAAGGAGTTGGAATTTCTAGGACAAAAATCCACCACCACCTGATCGAAACTGTTGTGCCAGTTGCGAATAGCAGAGATCATACTCTCGTGATTACAATTTACCTATGCACTGCCTGAAATCCAACGCACAGCAGTCGACAAGTCAATCATGATGATGAGAGGTCTTGAAATCAGCTCAGACTTAGACCCAAACAACTCACAAGCTTTCAAAATTGCCAATAACTCCACCGATATTGCATCTTGGATTCCCATATAAGAAGAGAAGAGACATAGAACTTTACCCATATGATCTCTTAAAACCCCTCCTATGCCCGACTGACCTGGACTACCCTTCGCCGAGTCGACAACGTTAAATTTTAAGGCCTTAAAAGGGGGTGGAATCCAACTAATCGTCTTTTGAACCTTTTTCTTTGAAGCCTCTGTGCAGTATTCTACAATATTCAGCAGAATATGAGTAATTGGAGCCGTCGATCCACCACCGAAGTGTTTAAACCACCATCCTACTCTAAATCTCACCATGTCCATAGCTTTAACGAAATCCAGCAGAGTCTCCTTAAAAATCTTTTGGTTTTGGACCTCCTAAATTGTCCAAACAATCGCACAAAACAACGATCTCCAAGCTCTAGTCAAAGAAGACCCAGGATAGAGACTTAACCAGCCTTTCCACCATTCCATCAGAAAAAGAGGCAGGCAACATTGAACACCCCACCATTTCATGCCATTCAACCACAAACTCCACGACCAACCACAAGATAAAAAAGATGATCTATTGTTTCCTCTTTGACATCACAAAAAGGGCACATCATGTCATCACCAAGATGCACCCTGAATTTGCCTAAAACATCTCTAACAAGGATTCTACCATGAAGGAGTTGCCAAGTAAATAGTTCAATCTTTGGCGGGCAAAAACCAAGCCAAATGTATTTGAAAACCGACTGCTGTCCCTCTAGCCCATCCTCCAAACAATGTCGAAATGACTTGACCGAAAACTGACCCGAGGAATCCAAACTCCAAGACACAGTGTCATCAACAGAGTCCAGCACCTTAACATTCGAGAGGCAACCTAACAAGCATTGCCATTGTTCAATCTCCTAGTTATAAAGATTTCTTCTAAGCACAATAACCCATTTCCAATCCAAACCTTCCCTTCTCCAATAATCTCTAACACAACCCAACTTGTTTAAAGCTAACAAAAAGATTCTTGGGAAAGCCTCCTTAAGTGGCGTACCTTCCACTGATAAATCTGTCCAAAATCTGGCCCTATCACTTCCCACCAACACATGAATCCCTTTGAGCAGAATCCGATTCGTGACAGTACCTGACTCCAAAAGATTGCCAACTGACCTTGTGAAAACTGAATTGTTACCACCACAAGACCAATCCTACCTCAAAACATCCCTCTAAATCCCATATTTAGCACATAAAACCCTCTTCCATAAAGGCTTATCTTCCGCTCCAAATCTCCATACCCATTTCGCCAACAAACCCTTATTCAACCGCAACACCAAACCAATTCCAAGACCACCATTACCTTTACTCTTACACAACAAATCCCATTTTAAACAATGCATTTTTTTTAGCCCCCACATTTCCCCAAAAGAAATTCCGTTGAAGTCTTTCGATTTTATGAGCAAAGACGACCGCCTTTGTTAAGGAATAATTTTTTCCATGATGCTAGATGATTCTCAATCTTCTTAACAAGAACATCCCAAAAGGATCTGGATCCTGACCGGCCACCAAGAGGGAAACCTAAATACGATATAGGAAGCGAAGCCATCGCACATCTGAAAATATTCACCCAATGCATATTCAGAAGAATATTCTTCCCAATTTCAATGATACCAGTTTTTTGGAGATTCAAACGCAGCCCCGAAGCCAATTCAAAACACCTAAGAATCCTTCTAGCATTCTGTAAATACCTCTCCTTCCTTCGAAGAAAAAGAATGGTATCATCCGCAAACTGAAGATGCAAAATATGAACCTCACCTCTGCCTAAAACCGCCCCTTTTATCATATCTAACTCCTCTGCTTTACTGAAAAGAGCACTCAAGCCTTCAACCACCATATTAAACAAGAACGGAGAGAGGGGATCACCTTGATATACTGCAATGTGTGACACCCCATCGTAGTCTGGTGCCGTGGCTTGTGGCAATGACTGGAAGAGACTGTCGACCAGAAAAGGTAATCTTCACCGATGGAGATCAACTTTTATGGTGGGAAGAGATTGTGTTTATGGTGATTTATGTTTTTTAATTTTTTTTTAATTTCAGTGAAATAAGTGACGTGTCAAGATTTGATTGGGCAATCTCATTTTTTTTTCATTATTTGTTTAACATCACTCAACAAAAAGACCAAATTACCCTTTAACTATTAGTGACCATCGTTAGTCAATGGGTCAAGGGGTTGTGAGTGTTATTATGATTTTTTCACTGATTTCGATATAATTAAGCATATAACCAGGGTAAGTTTGTGCAATTTGCCCTTACTAAAACCCTAATTTGGATTGAGCAGTATAAATAGGGGCTTTAAGGGTGGCTAGGGTTATATTGTAGCATCAAGATAAGAACACTTCTTTTTCATTTTCTCTTCTTTTAGCCGCCACAAAAAATAATATACTATAGTGTCCTCTTATTACAAACCCCTCACTTTCCTCGTCCTTACATTGACCTACAAATCAAGATAAGAACGTTATTGTTGGATTCTCAAAGCAATCAACGTACTGGAATTAAGAATCGAGAACATTCAATTCTAGGTATGATTCTTATTTCTTAACCTCTTCTTATTGTTTGTGATGTGATTTCATTGATCTTGAGTTAAAATAAATATTTGCTTTGTTTTGCTTTGATAAAAACATTTCAATTCATTTATAAAATTCCTTGATTTTTTTTTGTTTGCAGGAGAAGAATAATCAATTGATTTATAGGAAAAGTTTAGAGAGCTAATAATGAGGAATGTTGAAAATATTCCTTCTGAAGTGATGACTTTAATTCTTTTAAAGTTATCTGTTATATCTCTATTGCGATGCAAATGCGTTTGTAAAACATGGTATGCTCTAATTAAAAACCCTAGCTTTATTTCCATTCATCTCAAAAGTCACAACAATGATGATAGTCATCTTGTTGTCCGCAATTGTAACTATAATTGCGACCCTGCATATCCATTTTTATATGCTTTGTTCCTTGATAAAACATTGAAAGATTTAACCTATCAAGTTCTCGATTCTCAATTTCCCATACCTGGTGAGCTTTTTGGTCCTTACGATGGCTTGTTTCTTGTATACCAAGAAGAATATAATCGCATATATCTTTTGAATATCGCAACTAAAGAAACAAGAGCACTACCGCAATGTAGATTTGTTGTTCCTAATATGACCTTAGCGACGCGTTTTTATTTTGGATGTGGATATGATCCACTTAGTGATGATTATAAGTTGGTTTTCTTGCGTCAATTTTCCGATGAAAATGGTTATGATGATGTCTTAGACTCGCATGTTTCATTATACTCCTTCAATAATGATTCTTGGAGAGATTTACAAGTTGCTGAACTAAGACGTTATTTCTGGGTTGAATGTTCTTCTCGAAACTCATACTTGAATGGAGTTTGTCATTGGTTAGCACTGAGAGAAATGGGTTCCAAATACGTTATTCTTTCATTTGATATCAGCAGCGAGATATTCCAAGAGATAGATTTACCAACACATCCTTTAAATGGAGGATGTTCAATGCTGGAGGTAGTTAATGACTCTCTCTATCTATTAACTGTACGTTATAATCCTGAATTTGAACTTAGTATCTGGATGATGAGAGATGGATGTTGGACCATACGATTGACTATGACTGGTGACTATGAAAATGGACCGACGGGATATTGGAAGAATGACACAATTTTTATAAGTCATAGAATTGGTGCAGAGCATTTGCTCTTACTTGATCTTAACAGCAAAGAAGAAATCGATCTTGGAATTCCATGGGTAGCACCTGATGATGTTTTTAGATACAATGAAAGTCTAGTTTCAATCAAACGAGAAAAAGATTTCTCAGAAGTTTTTGATATTCCATGGCATGTCTTTGGTGTTATTTAGATACATTTTAACTTGAATTGTATGGCAATGTTTTCTTTAAAATTTTAAATGATGGCATATTATGGTAGAAAATATATAGTTTCATTTGTAATTCTTGGTTTGTTTCTTTTTAGTTTCTATGTATTGTTGGATCGTTGAATATGGCTTATATATATAGTGAAATTAAAGCTTTTTTTTTTTTTTTTTTCTCAGAATGGAAGGATATATATATATATATATTAATAAGACAGTAGAGAAAAAAAAAATGACGACAAGTAAAGCCGGTTAATAGAAAAATGAAGTAAAAAAAATAAAAATGAAATGGTTGGCAGGAATGGATTAGATTTTGCAAACCACATTCTAATGGGAATTATAAAAACAAAATGAAATGAAGCAATTCTGATTACATGATCCAATCGACAACAAATTGTTGGAAAAAAAATAAATTCCGGATACAAGGTGTTAAATTCAAGTACTTAACTTAAAAAACAGCATTGATACAAGTTAAAAATTACATTAGAAAATTGTCTGATATTTCTCTAAATCTTCATTCATAGCTCCAAATCCAATAGCTGATCACATTCTCCGGGAAGAGCAAAAACCACTTGTCTGTTTTTCGCTAAGATTGTTGATCTCCTTCTACTCAATCGGAACATATATATCCGTTTTCGTAGGCCTCAAAATGATGCCGGTGAAGCATCTATGACTAGCGTAACTCATAATGATAATGGTCAAGCAAGCACGAGTGAAGAGCCTCGGATTCTACTACTCAAGCATTTAATTCTTTTATCTTCAACTTTAATTTGTTTTCAAAAATATCGTTTTAAAAATTAATATATATCCTGATTGCATAGGTTTGCTTTGCCTATACTATTAGCAACCGTGCGTATAAGGGAGTCTACTCACCAATAGTGATCCATCCTCAAACAAATATCGGATCCTCTAATACTTTGAGATGGAACCGTCAACAGGATCTCTGTATTCAAATTCTTCCGCATATATGGACAACATTCGACACATCTGAACGTATCCCCTTCACATTCCTGTATGAAAAATATTTTAAGATCATCAAAAGAAATATAAACATTCAACTAGGAAAAATCTTGTTTGCACATGATCAACATATATTACTACTGCATATCCATTCATGACTTTATACAAGTAAGCTCTCCAAATTAAGCTCATCATCAAATTCAAACAACTCAAATTGATCTCTCACAATTGGAGGTAAAACTTTTGGTACATGATCATGAAAAGAAATTTAAACATTCCGATGGAGTATGGACTCTTCAAATGCAAAAGCCCTGCAAACACAAGGCTGCAAGCACAACCACTGATATTGGTTGTGAGTCTAAAATCACGTACTAGTAAAAAATGATCACAGTTTGCAATCTTCTTGAGAGGCAAAGAGCTGATTGATTTAGCTAAAACCCAAGTAAAAGTGGTCATACAAATAGTAGAGATACATCCTCAGATTCAAAAGATAGCAGAAATCCGACAACAAATTAAATCTTTAAACTATTACCTAATAAGTTTATTTTCTCTTTCTTTTCCTTCACGCATAAAACTTCCCAAGAACTTTTACTTCAAATTTTGAAATTTACAGAATACATTCTTCATCCCTAATTTCAATTAAAACCCAAAAATCACATGAATATTTACACACAACAATGGCATGATTGAATTAATTATAAAAATAATATATATAAACAAAAAGGGTTAATTGTCGAAAATAGCCTTTCCCAACAACCAGTTTCTAGGAAATAGCCGCTTGGCAATAAAATTGCATATATAGCCGCTTTGCCAACCCCATTTACAACTATGCCCTTAAGTGGCCCTCAAGTGGAAATTCCCCAAATACCCTCCTTAAATGTTTGAGCAAATAAAACTTGATCAAGTTTACTAAATTACCCTCCCATTCTGATTCCCCACAAAATGACTGAATTACCCTCTCATTTCCCACAAAACTAACACTATTGAAAAAAAATTGAAACTCTGCTTTGTGCGAATACAAACGGTTACAACAACAACAACCAGAAAACCCAAAGTGAGAGGAAGGAGAAGCAGAAGGTCGCCGTTACTCTTGTTGCCATCGCCATCGCCATCATAGAAACTCTGCTCTGTGTGAAATCGCAAACCCAGACAACAACAAACCAGAAATAGAGAGAGGAAGGAGAAGCACAAGGTCGCCGTTGTCACCGTCGTGTCGCCGTCGGCATTGAAGGAAGCACCCAAACTCAGATAACAACAAAGAAATCGTAAACCCAGACAACAACAAACCAGAAATAGAGAGAGGAAGGATAAGCAGAAGGTCGTCGTTGTCCTCGTCACTGTCGCTGTCGCCATCGGCATTGAAGGAAGCACCCAAACCCTAGAAAACGCAAACCAAATTGAAGGTACTAATTTGTTAAAAATTGTGTTTTTTATTGGAGTTTGTTCTTGTATGTGTTTTGGGATGGTAGATTGTTCTGTTGTTTGTGTTTTTGACGTGTTTGTAAGTGTATTTGGAGGGTGTGTGTTATGTTTGAAGGGCAAGCATTATTGATTGATTGCTATGAACTACATTGGAAATGTTTTGTTTTGGGTATTGGGAGGGAAGAAAAACGTTTGTAGACAGTAAATGACTTATTTTGCATGTAGAGCGTAATGCATGTATTTTGTGAGCATGTATGCATGTATTTTGTGAGCCTTGGAATCAGTTACTGATATTGAATGAGAATGCATGTAATCTGTGAGCCTTGAACTGATGATAAATGCATAATTTTGAGCCTAGGACTTATTTTCATAAGCCCGGGACTGATGTTTTCCTTGTGTTTTCATTGTTTAGATGCCGAGGAAAAATTCTAATGCAAACTTGTGGCGGTTCCCAGACCATGAGAATTGGGTTCCCGTGAGAGTAAACAGTGGAAGTAAACAGTATTTGATTACAAACTTGAAGTTGGTCCTAGATAAATTTGGGTTGGAGGAAAAATTCAAGGAGGACCCCTTCGGCATATGTAAGGTTTATGATTTGTATTGGCTTAATTCCATTGCAAAACACTCTATGATTGTATTAGTTGTTGCTTAGGACATTATTTGAAGAAAGGAAGCTCAAAGAATGAAGAGCAACGTCTAGTGCAAAAGTCGTCTTCCAGAGGTGAAAAACGTCAAAGGTAAATCTTGACTTCCACCCTCTTGCAAGGCGTTAGCGCACACACACACAATTCATACATGTGTGTCCCTGCATCGTGGTTCAAACATTTGGTATAACACATTCACACACTTCATAGCATGCTCATGCATTGATCTTGTATTGACAAACATTGTGAAATTGCATGCTTTGTGACTATCTCTTTGATATGGCATGTTTGTGTGAATATGTGTTTATTTGTTTTCATATTTTGTGTTTAGGACTTGAACATATTCTTATTTAATGCCTTATAGAGTTTCGGTCGTTTCGGTTACTCATTCATAAGGTTTCGAGTCCAAACAAGTTGACTATGCTACTTTTCGTTCTCATTTGTTGTGTTGACTTCATCATCAGATTCCGAGATGATTTCTCAACCATTTTTCAAAGTTGAGTAGTCGTAGTCGTGCGTGAGGGAGTCACGGTTCGTAATCCGAAAACGGATTCAAAATAGGAGGTCGGATGCTCAAGATATGGGCCAACGAACCGAGGGAGCGCGCGAGAGAAGTGTGAATCACGTGTGGCCACTTGGCCAGCCCGTGAGGGAGGCCGTGGGCCCCACGGGCAAGGGAGCCCTCTGCTCCCGTGGGCCCCACGTGCCCCCCACGGGGTGGTGATGTGGTAGCACGTGATTTTCTTGGAAAATCTCTCCTTTTCCCTCCTTTTAAGCTAACCTCCTTCCATCCACACTTATCCGATTTTTGAAGAACACTTGATCATTCTCGCATCAGTTTTTCTACAATTTTTGTTTACTTGTTTTGATCATATCTCTCTCATACGAACTCGAAATCATTTGATTCAAAAACCAAAATTGTTGGTCTCGAAGAGAGCTACAAATCCCAAGTATTTCCAGAGGCAGTTGACTTTGGCATTTTTCTCAGATGGTCCATTTCCAGTCCGTGGTCAGTTTGTATGTTTCAACTTCTTCTTTTTCAATTTCATCTTTGATCATCTATTGATTCTTTCCATTTGATTGATGAAATTTGTTGAGAAGTACGTTAGATCACATGCTAGGGTTATTTGATCATTTGTTAATTGAGTTTTAGCTTTGTGATTTGTTTTGAAAATATATGTGCTAAACTTGAGTTATCATAAAATTGATTCTAGAAAATATATGTGTGATGTGCTTCATGTTATTTTCTATGTTTTATTTCATGATCTAAGAACTAGGTTTTTAGTGTGCTAAATCGAATATTCATACCTTTATTCTTATTGATTTGCATGTCTTGATTTCTAGATAATTTTGTGATTGTGTGTTGAAATCATATTCTAGACTATCATTGAACATGTACATTTTGCTTGATTGATCATCTAGCTTAATTTGATTGTGCTTGCATCATTTGCATCACTTTAGATCATAGCCTTGCATAAGGTTGAAGTCTCTTGCAAAGTGAGTGAAGCTTTGTGTAGAGCAAGGGAGTCTTGACTAGGACATGTGGTCTGGATAGTCAAGCAAAAGTCTTAGCTAGGAGTGTGGTACTCTGGATGGTTGAGCTAGGAGAGCTTAACTAGGATCTTTGTGATCCGGATAGCTAAGCACGAAATCTTCCTAGAGACGTGAGCGTCTTGGATAGGAAGTTGCTTTCTAGAGGTGTAGGACACATCTCGGATAGGAAGTAGGCTTGGTGATTCACTAGCCCGAGGGTAGATTAGGAGTTGATAGCTTGAGCGGATATCATGAGTGATAGCTTGAGTGTGTAAGTCCTTTTTCACATAGTGGATTGCTTCGCCGGTGGTTGTGATATCAACCCGTGGATGTTTCCTCATTGAGGTTTTACCACGTTAAAATCATTGTGTTCAATTTTGCTTTACTTTCTTTTATCTTCCATATATTACATTGTTTGCACATCTTGTAAATTGATTAACTCTTGTCTTAGTGAAATCAATTCATTTGCTAAATCTTATCAAGTGTGCATTTTGCCTTGTAATTTTTCACATTATTTTTAATTGGAAGAATTTGGAGCCTATACCTATTCACCCCCCCCCCCCCCCCCCCCCCCCAGGTATATTTCACTACTACATTAAGGGAAATTTCAGCATATATTTGAAATTGAAAGAACCGTTGACACTTTACGGGCAGGTTATTCACAATATTTTGAAAAGAGAAATCAATCACCCCAAAGGACAAAGAGAAGATGAGATGTGGTTTAGGTTGGGAAATTTGAAAGCCCGTTTCGGTCAAGAAAAATTTTGTTTATGCAGCAGGTTGAATATGGGACAGCTGCTTGAAGGTTTTGCTAACAACAATGAAGTACCAGAGGATTCGATGCTTAGAAGAATTTTCAAAGGAAAAAGGCCGACTGCAGAGGTATTGTACGCCACTTTGAGGAAAATGACATCCAAACAGAGTGAAGATGAGTACAAGATGTTGAATATTTATATGGTGAGCCAATTCTTTGGCACGGATGACGGACGGACCACAGCCATCCCGAGGTGGCTGTTTACATTAGTCGAAAAGGAAGAAGAATTCAAAATTTTTCCATAGGGTTCTTACATATTCAGTTTTACATTTTATTTTCTTAAGGGTGTACTGAAGGGACGGTTGTGCCGACTGAGAGGTGAAACAAAGAAGGAAGACAAGAAGGGGAAGCTGCAGAAAATTATGAATGCTGTAGAAGAAGAAGAAGACTTAGAAGAAGAAGAACAAGAAGAACAAGAAGAAGAACAAAAAGACAAGAAGAAGAAGAACAAGAAGAAGAACAAGAAGTTAGTAGAAGTGAAAGGGAAACGGAAACGGAAACGGAAGCTGAAGAGTGTTGAAGAGAAGAGTGTGGAAGAGAAGTAAGATAAGAAATCGAAGTATTATACCTACAATTTGTCCGGGTTCCCTCTAGCACTTCAGGTAAGTTTTAAAAAAGGAAATATAACATATTTTTAGCATAGCAAAACTGTTATTGTGTTTCCCGTTTCATACTTTGTTGAATTGTTATTGTGTTTCCTATATTGATATTAGTTAGTTGAAATTGTATAGGTATGGGCCATGTAGATGATAATTCGTTTTGATGATTTCGTCGGAAAAAGAGTTGGTACGGGGTATCCACGGTTCAGTAGATGGCAATTTGATGGAGGGATTCAATATATTGAATTATCATTCAATTCAACGGTGTGTACTTAATGACCCTTTCTTTTTAGTTACATAGGGATAATTATTTTTGGAAATTCAGTAATAATTGTTTGTTCCCAATATGCAGATGACTTTATTTGTTTGGGAAGTTGAAAAGTATGAAAAGGATACAAATTACTTCAAGTCATTGAACCTGAAACGCGTGTGTCATCCACTAAATATAAAGAAGAGGGAGAAGTTGGCTCTTGCTCTACATCCAAGTAAAGTGGAAGAAGAGGCTGTTGGTGGTGATGACAATGAAGTTGATGATTATTAGACAGGTTACAGTTACAGTTACAGTGACGATGATGGGATTGACGCTTCTGTTAAGAAGCAAGAGATAGGAGGTGCTGTGAGGAAACTAGAAGTACATTTTCAGGTGAATATTCCCCCCTTCTAAGAAGCGTATATTCTCTGATGGGAATCGTAAGGTATGATTCCATCTACACTATTTGGTTTTAGACTTTTAGTAAACTATTCTTGTATGTATTGTAGTATTAATTATTGCATAATCCAGGTGCCTTCCACAATCCCAGAATTATATGCAGAATTATGTGCTGCTATGGTTGATAGCGAGCAACGTATCGTTGCCTTTTGTAAAAATGAATTTGCAAATATTAGAAATGAGATGAAGGTTAGATGCATAAAGTTGTTGAAAAATATATTATTATTTATATATAATAGTTTAGTTGTTAATAATATCCACTAATTTATTGATGTTGATGTTTAGAAGGGTGCTGAGCAAGATGATAAGGCTATTGGTGATGAGGCTATTGGTGGTGATAAGATTTCTAATTAGGAGGATGTTGGTGGTTATAAAGCTGTTGATGATAAGGCTGTTGGTGGTGATAAGTTTGGTGATGAGGAGGATGTTGGTGTTGATAAGGCTGCTAATGAGGAGGATGTTGGTGGTTATAAGGCTGTCGATGATAAGGCTATTGGTGGTGATAAGTTTGGTGATAAGGAGGATGATGGTGTTGATAAGGCTGCTAATGAGGAGGATGTTGGTGGTAAGGCTGCTGTTGAGAAGGATGCTGGTGATAAGGCTGATGTTGAGAAGGATGCTGGTGATAAGGCTGCTGGTGATAGGGGTGATGTTGAGGAGAATGTTGGTGATAAGGCTGCTGTTGAGAAGGATCCTGGTAATAAGGCTGCTGTTGATGAGGATGTTGGTGATAAGGCTGCTGTTCAGGAGGATGTTGAAGAAATGACTAAGAAGCAAGATGTTGAGGAACATGAGGCTGTTGTTGAGGCTCTTTTGGCTGTTGGGTCTACGACAATCGAGGGTGATGGGATAGTCGAGGTACATTCTATAAATATAATAGTGGTTTTGTCATGTATATCTATAACATAAGGATAATAGTGTTTATGTTATGTATATGGTCGAGGCCTGGGAACAATTCTGTTCGGCCTGGGAACAATTATCTTAGGGTTTAGGGAACAATTCCCGTAGGCCTGAGAACAATTCTGCTCGGCCTGGGAACAATTCTCTTAAGGTTTAGGGAACAATTCCCTTACACCTGGGAACAATTCTATAATAGTGTTTTTGTCATGCATATGAATATAGCAATGATTTGTACTTTACTACATATTTAATTGGCTTGTAGGACTCGAGGGAAAAATCTATCCTTGACTTAGAACAATATCTATCCTCGGCCGTGTGTTTTATTGGCCAGAACTTCCCAGTATTGTGGTAGCATTTACTGAGACGGACCCTAATGTTGAATATAGAGACGTTGACAAACAAAGGGCTCGAAAGTGGTCAAGGTATCTAGATACCTCGTACACAGATCCGATGCCCAAGAAGACAAAGAAATCAAAGTCAAACGAGGAAGATATAGACTTAGTTGAGTTCACGTCTTTCTTGAAGAACAACGACCAAGTTAGGCAATATTCCATTCCTGTAATCTGTTATATTGGCATGATTTCAATGTATTCATTTTTTAATATTTGTACTAATGTTATGTATTCATTTTTTTTCATAGTTTTTATACGGGACAAATCATTCCCATGACGTGTCGACATTTTCAAGACCTGGTCAACGTCAAAATGTGGATATCATATTTGGTAACATAATTAACTATCTATTTCTTCCTAGTTATTAAGGCTTCATGTAACTTATTTCATAACGTACATCACTGCATATACACGGCACATTCATAGTTACTTTGATACCCTATGGAGGAGGCGATCGAGCAGTGAGCTTAACTATGTGCAAAAGATTGGATTTGTGAACACATCTTTCTTCGTAAGTATCACCTTAGTTATATGATACGGTATTTGAAAATGTGTTAATGAATGTATTTTTTAATGACAGACTAGCATAAGCAAGCTATGGGCAGATGAAATGAAATTGTTGGATAGCTTGAGGGACATAACCCTATTTGAGAAGGAAGACCAAGAAAGAAGTCAGCCAATAAAAACTAATTCTCCTCCTTCTCCTCAAGGGAAAAAAGATCGAAAAAAAAGGGTCAAGAAGGCCAGTGATCCGTCTCCAAAAGCTGTCAATGTCTGGGAAGAGTACCTAGAATTCCTTCCTTTAAATTACCAGCCAAGTTCAAACATCTTGAGACATGTTACAGGGCATCAACTTCTATACCCTCAACCTTGGTGGCAGTTGGATTCAGTAAGTTGTTGGAAATGATGTTGCGTTGTCATTATCTAATTCCTTAAATAATTTGTATCTATTGTATATACAGGTGCTCATTCTGTGCCACGTTCACGGCCATTGGTTGTTATGCCATGTACTTCTAAAGGAAGGAAAAGTCATGGTATATGACTCATTGAATGAACGGAGGAGCGGACTTAGTCATCGGCTGAAGGAACTTCGTGGCCTACTTTACCTGTTGCCATCTATGTTGAAGCATGCCAGTTACTACCAACAAATCAAGATGGATCCTCATGGCACCCCATTCACAGCTGAAAGCATGCACAGTGATCTCATTCCACAACAAGATGATGGGTATGTTTGACATATTTATTTACTTTTTATGCACTTTATTTACTTTCTTAAAGATACTAATGTTTGACATATCCCATCATTTAACAGAGCAGTCGTGATGCCTTTTTAATGAAGTATGCCGAGTTGATTATGGCTGGAGTACCAACTCCATGGAAATCATTTTTTGGACAAAAGAATATCAAAAACATTCGAAAGGCCATTGCAATTGAGATTTACACAAATGGTCAACTCCGTAACTCCCCATAGACTTGTACAGCTTCGGAATCATGTACAGCTTCGGAATCATTTATTTAGTCTGAGAATGTTTTGTGCACTTTAGAATTGCTGGGAATGTTTATGATATATATATATATATATATATATATATTTTGCCTAGGAAAAATCTGTTAGGCCTGGGAACAACTCTTCTAGGCCTAGGACGAATGTTCCCAGGCTTACGATACTTGTAGTCACCAACAATGGTCCCAATCACCATCGTTGTTACTTGATGTATTTATCCAACAACTTTGATGCACATTAGATGATCTTGAAAATGATCTTCACTGTAATGAGAGACTCATTCACATTAGATGCATATTTATATATGGGGATATATATATATATAAACTGTGAAAAATTTTGTTAGGCCTGGGAACAATTCTTCTAGGCCTAGGAGATTGCATCCCATATCAGGAGAACATACCGTATAAAAATCCTAGGCCTGGGAACAACTCTCCAAGTCCGTAAGTCCTTAGCCTTAGAACAACTCGCCTAGGGGAATTTGAGAAGGCCCACGAGAGTTGTTCTCAAGGCTAAGGACTTAAGGACATGGAGAGTTGTTCTCAAAGCTAAAGACTCCAGGCCTAGAAGAGTTGTTCCTAGGCCTAGGAGAATTGTTCCTAGGTCTACGATAGTTGCTCTCAAGGCTAAGGACTTAAGGACATGGAGAGTTGTTCTCAAAGCTAAAGACTCTAGGATTAGGAGAATTGTTTCTAGGCCTAGGAGAATTGTTCCTAGGCCTATAATAGTTGCTCTCAAGGCTAAGGACTTAAGGACTTGTTCCCAAGCCTATGAGAATTGTTCCCATGCCTAAGAGACTTGCTCCTTGTTCCCAGGCACACGAGAGTTATTCCTAGGCCTACGATAGTTGCTCTCAAGGCTAAGGACTTAAGGACTTGTTCCCAGGCCTAGGAGACTGGTTCCAAGACCCGCAATAAATTGGTGGCTTTTCATTTTAAACAGCTTTACACCGGTTCATTTCATTTTAAATGTAAAGGTTACATTGGTTAGTGTACCCACCGTTCATTTAAGGTACAATGGTCCATTGGTCCATTGGTTGCAATGGTTCATTCTTCAATGAAATCAGGTGACTATATAAACACCCAATCTCAGTTAAATATTTTCCTCCAAAAAGTATTCAATCTTCCTTAGTTGTTATTTGTTTTATCACTTCATTTTTACACAAAGAAATGGCAGGAAACAGCAGGGGCAGTGACAGGATAAATGCCATTTTGGAAGTAATGCATCAACGGGTTGCAATCGTAGAGGAGACCGTCATTAACGAGCGTGAAAATGCAAAACGGCAACGTGATGATTATACTGTTTTGATGGGGAAATTTCAGAATCTAGAAGCTAAAATCATCTACTCCAAAGTTGAGATTGAAGCAAAGAACAACGGAATCAATGGACTCTACCAACTTGTTGAACATTTGCAGAAGAGGTTGATGGACTTCAACATTCCACTATCACCTGAACAAAAACAAATTTCAATAATATTTATGTTCTATCTTTTTTTTTCACATGCTGTAATGGTTTTGTTTAACAAGTTTATGGAAGTAATTTGTTTGTTTTAATACGTTGTACACATTTCACAAACTGTCATTATATTCCTTCATTAGTCTACACTAAATATACCAGCAGAACAGAACAACATCCACATACAACCATGAATGGAAGTGAATAGAAATAAATAAATAAACAACACCCAACAAAATAAAATAAAAAATAGATCTTTCAAACGATCTTGCCCACTATAACTCCCAAAATAAACACAAGTAGAAATATAAACAGAATGACACCAGTCTTTCACTCTTCTCAGATACTTTCTCTGTAACATTGACAGAAGATTCAGGGCAAGAATGACTTGAATGTACGGAATGTCTACTTATCGCTTGATATGCCTCATCGGTTGAGTTAAACTTCTTGTAAGATGCTCCTGGAAAACCAACTACTTGTTCATGACATTCAGGCCAAGAACTGAACACACCAGTTTTCCTTCCTTTGAAAACCACAAAAACAGAATTCTTCCCCATTGGTGTTCTCTTACTTTACAGATATCTGTAAATCGAAAAAAAAAAAAAAGATTTTGTGATGGGAGAAGGAGATGTTAGTTCTGAGAAGAAGATGAAGGAAGAAGGATGATGGGAGAAGGAGATGTTAGTTCTAAGAAGAAGATGAAGGATGAAGGAAGAAGGACGATGGGAGAAGATGAAGGATTTTATATACTCACATCAGTAATAAGAAGGATTTTTTGTGTGTTTGACTAAGAAAGATGAAGGATTACTGCCAGTGGGATACAGGCTGTAATAATAAGAAGAAGAAGATATAGTGGGATCCATCTGTAACCCACTACCAACAGATGACGTGGTGAGCAAATATGCATGGTTCCCTAAGCCTAGGACAAATTTGACAGGCCTAGGAACAAATTATGTTGTGCCTAGGAATAGTTCCTAGGCCTTACAGTTTTCGTCCGTATACGAAATTCTGAGGGCACCGCAATAATCTCAACGATCAGCACTGTCCAACGATGAAGGGGTATCAATGGACATATGTAAGTGAAGTTTCGATATCATTGATCGGTGAAAAAAGTACATCGCTACCCATTACACTACATTTAGTAAACAACCCTTTCAAATATAAACCCCTAAGTGCCTAAGAGTTCTTTCACAAACTTGTAAGTTGATCTCGTTGCTTGAATTGATCTCCCGTGTTACATTTACACTTCCTAAATCGATTCCGATGGGTGCACACCGCTTTTAAAAAACATCTTATGCAATCGGATAAAAAAAAAGAAATTTAAAAATATATATATTTAAATCAAAATTAAATACACCATGGGCCTAGGAGTTATTCCTAGGCTTAAAGTACCGATTCCTAGGCCTTATAGTTCCTGGGCTTAGTTCCTTCTTATTAGCACCAATACCGATGAAGACTGATGACGTGGCAACGATAGACAACTGAGCCTGAGAAACAATTTACAGGCCTAGGAACAAATTAGTTTGGGCCTAGGAATCGTTCCCGGGCCTAAGAGTTTTCCTTCAAAGACGAAATTATGGGGGCCATGCAATAATCTCAACGATCGGCACGATCCAATGATGAAGGGGTATCAATGGACATCTGTAAATGAAGTTTCGATATCATCGATCAGTGAAAAAAGTACGTTGCTACCCATTACACTACATTTAGTAAACAACGCTTTCAAATATAAACCCCTAAGTGCCTAAAAGTTCTTTCACAAACCCGTGTTACATTTACACTTCCTAAATCGATTCCGATGGGTGCAAACCGCTTTTAAAAAACATCCTATGCAATCGGATAAAAAAAAAAAAGAAATTTAAAAAAAATATATTTAAATCGAAATTAAATACACCATGGGTCTAGGAGTTATTCCTAGGCTTAAAGTACCGATTCCTAGGCTTTACAATTCCTGGCTTTAGTTCCTTCTTATTAGCACCAATACCGATGACGACTGATGACGTGGCAACGACAGACAACTGAGCCCGAGAAACAATTTACGGCCTAGGAACAAATTAGTTTGGGCCTAGGAATCGTTCCCAAGCCTAAGAGTTTTCCTTCAAAGACGAAATTATGGGGGCCACACAATAATCTCAATGATCGGCACGGTCTAACGATGAAGGGGTATCAATGGACATCTGTAAGTGAAGTTTTGATATCATCGATCGGTGAAAAAAGTACGTCGCTACCCATTACACTACATTTAGTAAACAACCCTTTCAAATATAAACCCCTAAGTGCCTAAGAGTTCTTTCACAAACTTGTAAGTTGATCTCGTTGTTTGAATCGATCTCCCGTGTTACATTTACACTTCCTAAATCGATTCCGATGGGTGCACACCGCTTTTAAAAAACATCCTATGCAATTGGATAAAAAAAGAAATTTAAAAATATATATATTTAAATCGAAATTAAATACACCATGGGCCTAAGAGTTATTCCTAAGCTTAAAGTACCGATTCCTAGGCCTTACAGTTCCTGGGCTTAGTTCCTTCTTATTAGCACCAATACCGATGACGACTGATGACGTGGCAACGACAGACAACTGAGCCTGAGAAACAATTTACAGGCCTAGGAACAAATTAGTTTAGTCCTAGGAATCATTCCCAGGCCTAAAACATTACTCCCGGGCTTAACTCATCTTCTGTTTTCAAGATCAATAACAGCAGCCCCAGCCAATAACAACAGCAATATCAGCAGCCAATAACTGTTTTGGTTCAACAGCCATCAACACAAACACAAACACAAAATCCAATGTTCATAGCCAACACACTTAGACTGCAGGCCCAGCGGCATTCTCTTCATTCGTGTCAGTCAAGGTAGGTTTAAGTGGCTTGTCCTGGCACTTCTGTTTGTTGTGACCTTCTTTCTTACATATGCTACATGATCAGGGTTTTTTGGCTGGTTTACTTATGCTAGATGATGGTTCTGGACAAGCTGATTTATTGTGTCCTTTTTTTCCACACTTTGAACAAGATTGTAACTTTCTTTTCTACCCGGCGGATGGTATCCTCAACTTCTTTGGTCTTCCTGGCAGCTTTTTGTTCTTCCATGGCAATACAATACGGTTCCGGATTGCATCAGGAATGTCCCAAGATTCGGGATTCGGAACAGGGTTCACAACCATTTCATAAGCATGTTTAAGATATCCTGTTGTGTAACGATCAGAAGCCATTGAGTTGATTGACGTACCTTTGAACCTAGGCCATAACACACCAACAAACACAAATTAAAGTTTGTAAAATAAACCATAACAGATAAATGTACTTACTTAAAGGACCGGGAAGCATACCTAGCAACTGTTATTGCATGAGAACACGGCAACTCATCTAAATCCCATTGACGGTATGAGCAAGAACTGTTATCAAGGTCGATGATTCTAGGAATCCATTTGTCGTCTACCTTAAATATTTTGTGGTGAATGGGGTGAATCTCAGACTTATTCGTTGTATCTGTCAAATCTTTGATGTGTTCGTCTGCAAACGTTGTCAAGTATGTAGACATTTCACGTGTATTTTTTCGATGATCGTAGAACCACCTTTGCAACAAATCTCTGATATATTCCACCATTGCTGTGATAGGCAATTTTCGGACCGCAACTAGACAAGAATTCATTGACTCGGCAATGTTGGTGGTCATAAAAGAGGTCCTTTTTCTAGGGCTATGTACACGTGAAAACTTCTCTACCCCAACGGCCAGGAGCTCATCGTAAACCTTAGGACAGGTTTCTTTCAACTCACCCATGAAACGGTCAAAGTCCTCGATACGGTATGCATACGCAGCATAGTAGTAAAGCCACATCACATCATCCCTCTGCTTGCAAAATCTTTTAAGATTTTATGCCAAGTGGTACGCACAAATCCCATGTGCTGCATCTGGGAATATGGCTTCCATTGCATTGAATATACTATTGTGCTGATTCGATACTAACATCACATGATCCAGATTTTGGATCCCTTTACGGAGTTTCTTCAAAAATCAAGTCCAAGACTTTGTGCATTCAAAGTTTGCAAACCCAAATGCCAAAGGGTATATCATCCCGTTTCCGTCTTTGCACACCACAACTAACAAAACACCCCTAGTCCTAGCCTTTAAGTGGGTAGCATCGATGCAGATAACGGGCCTAATAACAGAATTGAACCCCTCTATAGAGGCTCCAATTGCCATGAATGCATATTTCAACCGGTTTCTCGAGTCGGTATTGATCTTTGTCACAGTACCAGGGTTCGCTTGTTCTAAAACATAAAAATAAGACGGCAACCTCTGAAAGGATTCCCACGGATCACCGAATACCTGACTCAAAGCGTGCTCCTTCGACCTGTAGGCTTTGTTGTACGAGAGGTGTATGCCATGCTGCTCCCTCATCTCAAAAACTATATCTTTAGAACGGATTATGCACCCGGGATCACGATATTTACTTGCATACAAATCCCCTATCACGGCGGCACTTACACGTTTCAATTCAACATTGTAGTTGTCATTTCTCTCATATGTGTGCTCATTAACAAACGCCTTCACATGCCAATAAGTCCCCCTATTCGACTTCCATGCCCGAAGAACCCATCCACAATTTCTCTGACTACATTGCGTAGTGAATCGTGTATTGGAAGATCGTGAAATCCTGTGCTCAAACCTCTCTCCAAATGCATACGACCGTACATCGCTCTTCAATGTAGGCTTGTCCTTGAACATCTGTCCTTTGTATAATGGACCTTGGTCCCCTGGATTTTGAAACACATCCACTGATCGAACGGCTGGTATTGAGTAAAGATCTAAACCTGATACTGTCCACCTTGTGTTCAGGGGCGGTGAAGAACTGTTAGGTTTTCCACTCATCCTTTGTTCTTCTGTTACAAGAACTGTTGCTACTAGCCCACCATCATCATCACCACCACTCTCATTTTCTGTATCACTAGTTTTAGAACTATCAGACCTTCTAGAACTATCTATGCTTTCAGAACTATCCACAACTGCTTGCTTGGTAGTGGATGCTGGCGTCGCTTGGTCATTTCCTGCTGACGTAAATCTGGGTGAAGCAACCGGATTATTGCTGCCACTAACTGATTTATAGTTAGGAGTACCCCCCGGAGATCGTGGATTATCGGTGGGTTTAACAGGAGAGACCGTACATTCTGATTGGATTGGATTTTGTGGAGGTCGAAATTCATGTTTGTTGACAATTTCAACATCAATTGTGGCCCAACCTTTTTCCTTATGCATAATCACAAACTCTATATCGTCATCACTCATAATAGACAATGTAACTTTATCAACCCCCGTTTCCACATGCGAAGTTAGCTTCAATTGAATTTGGTCTCTACTAACCCCTGTCCGCTAGTATATCGTTTCCACCAATTCATTGTATGCTCCCTTGTCTTTTTTAGTTAGACGTATTGAAAACGAAATAGGACCGGCCAATGTGTTACCCTTCCAATGCTCACTGCACTGAACTAACACCCAAGACATGGTATCCTTAGACCCTGAAAAAAAAAATTCAGTCAATAAAAGTATAACAATTACTGTCATTCAATTCAGGTCAGTGCCTAGGAACAATTCTTTTAGGCCTAGGAATGGTTCCCAGGCCTACAACATTCCTCCTGGGCTTAGTTCATCTTAGAACATCTTCAAAAGACTCTTCTAATTTCACTCTTTAAATGTCTATTTGCTTACCTATGTGGCAATTTGAAGAGTGAAAAAATAGGAGCCCATCCAAAAGACTCTTTAATTAGAAATAGGTTTATATTATTTTAATAAAAGCACTCAAATTCCTCCCCCCAACAAGTCTAATTACTAGGGGTGGGCACTAAGTTCGGAACCGAACCGATTTGAACCGAACCAAACCGAACCGTATCGAACCGAAAAAAGGGTGTTCGGTTCAGTTCGTATGTTTAATTCGGTTTAAACCGGTTTAAAAAATTAAAAACCGAAAAGTTTCCAGTTTAAACCGGTTTTAGTTTTTCAAAATTTGTTTGAACCGATTTAAACCGCCTATATAAAGTTAAAAAAAAAAACCTAATGTTCTTATCTTCCCTTGTTTCTTTTCGCCGACCCTCTCATCTCTGCCTCTTATCTCTTCCTCAACTAGTCAACTCTGTTCTCTCATCTCTCCCTCAACTCCACATCAACTCTGTTCTCTAATCTCTTCCTCAACTCCACATCCGATCTGCTTGTGAGCTCATCCAAGGTTTGTCATCTCATCTGCTCATCTTTGACCGACTGTTCTCTCATCTCAACATCCGATCTGCTGGTGAGCTCACCCAAGGTTCGTCACTTTCTCTTGTCTTCTTGTCTTCTTTCACTTCTCCTATGGTGGACTAGTGGTTGTCTTCTTGTTTTTCTAATTTTCTTCTTGTCCTCTTTTTTTGTTTCAGATCTCATGTGGTGGACTAGGTTGTCTTCTAATTTTCGATCTGCTCTTCAGCTCGTCCGATCTGCTCATCGTGGTTGTTGATTTAGCTTTCTTTATTTCTTTCTTTGATTGAGTTAGCTTTTCTTTCTTTTTAGACTTGATGTATCAATCTGTGATTGTTTGTGTCTATTTCGAATCTGTGATTGTATGTGTGTAATTATTTATTGACTTGATGTATCAATATGTGAATGTTTATGCCTAATCTGTGATTCAAATATGTGTTGTAAATTTATTTATATTTTGTTTGTGGTATATATATGTTTATAGACAGTAGTCACTAGTCACGGTACCTTTCATTTTCAATTTTTCATTTACAGGAATTAGTAATTACATCTTTGGTTGAGTTGAAAGGAACAAGAGAGAGAGAGAGAAAGAGAGAGAGAGAGATGGTTTTAATGGTATGTTTCATGGAGTTCTGGGAATAAAATTGAAACTGGTAAAAAATAAACCAAAAGGCCCAAAACATATTACAAAGATTCATCAAGACCATAAGGCCCATTAGGCCCAATACCGAAATGAACCGAACCGAACCGAACCGAACCGATTAAAATCAGTTCAGTTCAGTTCAGTTACCATTTCTTATTCGGTTTAAATCGGTTCAATTGTGGGTGAATCGAAATATTTTCGGTTCAATTCGGTTTTGCCCAAAACCGAACCGAACCGTGCCCACCCCTACTAATTACCCTCCATTTTTTTCAAGTTAGAAATAATAATATGTTATTATTAAATATTCAATATTAATCTCATTTTAAAGATCTAGATGAGACATTTCTAATGATATAATTTTCATGATGATAAAATTTATAAATTAGAACTTATTATATATTAATTGAATTTAATTAAAAAGATAAAAAGATATAGATGTCAAATATTAAGGATGATTTGATATAAAAAATAATGTAATAATAATTGAAGAGTGGGAATTTGCTCTTCAATATTGAAGAGGGAGAAGTAAAATCTTATTTGAAAAATCTCATTTGAAGAGTCTGTTGGAGCCAAATATACTGATGTGGCTCGTTTGACTTTAACAAATATCTCATTTGAAGAGCCTTTTGGTGATGCTCTTATGTTTCCAATCTCCACAATCAATAACAGCAGCCAATAACAAAAGCAAAATCAATAAATCAATAACAGGGGCCTGTTTTGGTTCAACCAACCAACACAAACAAATATACATACACCATCAACCAACAACAATAGCAAAACCTCTTTTGGTTCAGTAGCGATCAACACAAACAAATATACATACACCATCAACCCTCACAAAATCACATACAAATTCCCTAAACCTTTTCCCCACCAAAACATACAACATTATTCACTAGAGTGTATTTCTTCTAATTATTCATGTGATGGTGAGGACGATGTGTGCACCCAACAAAACGAAATACCTTAACTACAACAATACTGCCCCTCTTAAGAGCTTGATGTGGCATTTCATCAAACACCTTAACTAAACCCAAAAATACTACATACACAAACCCCAATTCATGGGCAACAAATCCAAAACCATCAATCCCTCATTTTATCAAAAACGTCTCAAACTTAAACAACAATAAAAGACCGAGAGATTCAATGACATTGGAAACTTAAGTGTGATTACGGGACTTACATTGACTGTGTATTCTTGACAGTGAAGCTCGATTGAAGGAGGTGGCGGCACTGTTAAGATTCCGATCGCCGTCGCCGTCGACGTCGAGATTACGGTCGGTAGCAAGATTCCAGCGGAGAGGACCCAACTTCGATGGAGTAGATTCCGGTCGACAGGAGAACAATGGGTTTTGAAATGGGAAGAATGACTGACCCAACTTCGATGGAGTCAATTCCGGTCGACAGGAGAACGATGGAGAAGACGACCCAATTTCTGAAAGTTTTGGTTTTCTTTAGTCAACTGAAGGAGAAGAAGAGAAGGGCAGTTTCGTCCTTACACAATGTAAGAGGGTAATTTAGTCATTTTGCACAGTTTAATAGTGGAGGACATTATTGTCTTACAAAAGCTATTTCCTAGAAAGTAAATATCAAGAAAGGCTAGATATGCACTTTTTTTCTCAATGGGCTATTTTCTAAAAATGATTGTTGGGATGGGCTATATTTGCAAGGACCCCAAACAAAAATTAAGACGAAAAAAAGAAAATTTTAAAAAATCAACCTTAGAGAAATACTAACAGAGTTTACATTCAAACCCCAGGTGGCTCGATCAGGGGCTGACACTGTTTCACTTGCAATTGAAACTGCCATCAAAATGTTTCTCCATTTTCTCTTTGATTCCTGGAACTTTCTAAAAAAAAAAAATTGATTTGTAGATGAGAATAGAAGATAAGATGACCAAAGATGATGATTTTGAGAGAGAGGGAGAAATAAAAATGGCAAGCGAGTGTAATTTAAAAGTAAAAGACTTTTTATATTATTAATTTATTATGCTTCCTATTGTCCAAAAGTACAATTATTAAAAGTTCGTACAATGATGTATTTAAGGACGTGGGAATTTAATGGTTCCCTGACCACACGTCCTCACTGTATGACCCAATTCTTTTGCATTGCATGGAGCGTAATTCGTAGCAGCATAGTTCACACATAATCTCACTTCAGCGAGGAAATTGTCTTTACAATGGAGCATTACATTTTGCATCTTTGTTTCACTCCTTATTGCACTTAAGAAACTTGATGTTTTGTAACTGGTTCCATTCGGTTCTACATCGTTTCTAATTAGAGCCGCCAGGATGTCAAACAGGTTTCCCAAATTTATAGCCGATTGGAAGTATTGTTTTGGAGTTATTGGCATTTGTGTGCTACCATGTTTTGTCCAATCATGTTTCCAAAAGTCTACATTTATTGGCATTTGTGTGCTAGCATGACTGTGTATACATATATATATACAGATTTTCTATTGTCAGTTCGTTCTGACAATAAATATATCAGGACGAAGAATGTGAACCACTAAATTTATATACTTTGACTCAAAGTGTATGCATTTATCAAAACTTCTCCATAATCTATGGTCCACATTCTTCGTTCTAATATATTTATTGTCAGAACGAACTGACAATAGAAGGATGTATATATATATATATATGTATGTATGTATGCTAGCAGATATATCATTAATTAATTTATTAATTGTACAAGATGAATGTTTGATACAAGCTTACGTACACAAATTGTCCACCCTTCTTATGTGTTTATTATTCGATTTGCATTTGAGTGATTGAGCGAATGACACGGATACAATAATATGAAGGAAATCAAAACACTTTTCTATATAGAGATCCATATCAAAACAAACAAGGGTTCGTATTGAGTTGATGGTTATTTGTAGTGAGTTGCATGTGCCCTATTATATGATTAGTGATGAGTTATTGTCGATTTGCATTTAAGTGATTGGATGAATGACAACTAATGAAGGAATATGAGAGCTATCTTTTATTTTATTAAAATTTTTCATTATTCAATTCAGTGAATTTTATTTGAACAAAAGTTCTTTTGAATTACCTACGGAAAGTAGTTTTATCGAATCAACGCACTAATATCAATCATTATTCATTTTTTTCGAAAATTCGTGTACTTCCAAAAATTGTTTAATGTTCAATCTATGTAATAAAATAATGACTATTAGATTAATTAAGTTAAATGCTCATACCTACTGGATTTTATTATAAGAAGATAGAGTTTTATATGTATAATATTAAAGTATCGTTTAGTTATGTTATGATTAATTTTTATCTTTGTATGCATATTTGAAAAAATGTGAATAAACAAGGTAGCAAATAGTGATAGATTTTTAAATGAATGTCAATGAGAATTAATATTCATAAGGGGAAATATCATTTGGGTCCCTAACTTATTTTGAAAGATAAATTTTTAAACGAGTTTACTTTTTTATCAAAAGTTTCCCTGACTTTTGAAAAGTATATCAAATAGGTCCAGCCGTTGGTCAACTATCAGTCAAACTTAACATTTGTAGGGGTATTTTTGTCTTTGAACTAAGAACTTGCCATGTGTCACAAAAATAGAAATAAAATAAAAATCAATAATATATAACACAAATTTAAAAACTCTAATTAAAAAAGTAATCTTACATAATAAAAAATAGAAAAAAAAAATTAAAAACTTATATAATAAAATAATATTAATATTATTTCTCTGATCACTAATCCCTCTCCTCCAAAATCAAACACCAAAAAACATCAACACTGATCCAATTCGCTCACCGCCTATCTCTCTCTCTTTCCCCGATTCATCTCTCTCCCTCTCTTCTCGCTCTCTCTCACCAACACGCCCACCACCCCCACAAATCTAGCTTCCCTCGCAGCCGCGGAGATCGAGAAAGAAGCAAGATCAATTTGTTTCGCGGCGGCGGGATTGATTCAGAGTTGGTGTGAATCGTGACGGCGACTGGATTGATTCGGGACTAGGTCTAAACCACGGCGGCGAGGGAGATCGATTCGAAGAGAGAGAGAGAGAGAGAGAGAGAGAGAAAGAGTTTGGGTTTTGTTTGTGGTGGTTTGATTTTGGTGGTGGGAGGGGTTTCTGGGTTCGAATGGGTGGCGAAGTTGGGTTGGGCAGCGGAGCCGGCTGGTGGTGGTCGTGGTGGTGGTCTTGGAGATCGATGTTGATGATGGAGGAATATGGGTTTTGTGTTGATGAATCTAAGTTTGTTGTTGTGTTGATGAATCTGAGATGAATATGAGGAATATGGTTTACATTGATTGTGGAAGATATATGATTCCATGGAGATCAAAGAGACTGATCTGGTGGGGATCCAAAGATTGGATCTCCATCGTCTTTATCATGGGATGGACGGTAGAGATCCAATCTGGATCCCCACCAGATCTACAGTTTTAATTAGTTTTAAATTTTTTAGTTTGGTAGAATTTTTTTTTCATTTTTTATATAATTATTATTATTTTTTTAAATAAATAAATCTCCACCATCAATCTAAGATTTGAATGGTGGAGATTTAAAACAATTTATTTTTGTATTATATAAATATTTTTTAAAAATTGTATTTTTTATATCTTTAATTTAAAATTAAAGATAAATTGTTTAAATTTTAAATATTAGAGGGTAAAACAGTCTTTTCAGCCATTAATAAGGCATACAGGGACAAAATAGACATTATACCAATTCTGTGACGTTTGACCGTTAAAAAAAAAGTCAGAAGGACCTATTTGATATACTTTTCGAAAGTCAGGGAAACTTTTGATAAAAAAGTAAACTTGTTTAAAAAATTGATCTTTCAGAATAAGTTAGGGACTCAAATGATATCTCCCCTATTCATAATACAGTAGAACCCTTATAAATTAATCTCCTATAAATTAATAAAAAATCTTGGTCCCAACTTGGGCCAGTGTAAAAAATTAATAAACCCTTCTATCGTAATAATTAATAATTTCGGTCCCGACTGTCGTATAAATTAATAATTTCATAAAAGTACAAAATATATTATAATTATTCAAGAACTACAAAAGTATTTCAAGATACTAGTTTGCACTAGGTCACTATGTTTGATATTTTTTACTTCATCCTTCATCTTTTGAATTGTCCTCAAGAAGCTATTATCATCACCTTCTTGTTGTTGTCAAAAGGTTTCAATTAAATTTAGCATTTCAACAACTTAACCTTACTTGTAGAGATTTTAGATACCTTATGACTATCGTTGTCGTTATCTATCTCAACCACATCATCATTATTCTGCCTTGTGATATCATTGATGATAACCTCTTCAGTTGGAATGTAACACACTTCTTTAAATTTGGTGGTAGATAATGCATTGTGATGTTCCTAAGTTGGATGTGATTAGGTAGCTCTATAAGTGGTATATGGGTAGTGCAATTGTCAAGGAGAAACAAACCTTTCGATTTGCCATGGGTAGTGCCATTGCGATTAGGAATCCTAAAAAAAAAGGAACATCCCTTGAAGAAGAAAACCGACTAAACAAGGAATCCTGAAAAGAAACCTTCCCTAAACAAGAACACCGACTTCTACATGTTTTTAAAGATAAAATAACACTTTACAAGGTCAAACCCTTCAAATTAATAATCCCTCTAAATTAATACTCAATAGTAGGTCCCAAGAATATTAATTTAGAGGGGTTCTACCGTAGAAAGAAGAATTTACAGTTAACAATTATCAAATTTTATGCCACTTTTATCAATTAATTTTAAATAATGTTAAAAGTACAATGATGTATTTAAGGATTCCCTGACCACACGATGTCTCTGTTTGACCCAATTTTTTTGCATTGCATGCAGCGGTTAACACACATTCTCACTTCAACGACGAAATCGTCTTTACAATGGAGCATTACATTTTGGCACTGTTGATTATAGTAACACACACTGAGACGCACGTGAAAGTAGGGATGTCAAAAATCCCCATGGGTATGGGGCCCCGTGGGGACCCACCTTGTTTGGGACGGATTTAGTACATGTTAATTGGGGTATGGGACGGGGATGTGATTTGATTTTAAAACCCAATTAATTTTGGGGTGGGGAATGGTATTTTGGTCCCTGTCCCGTCCCCGCCTCATACCCCAATTAACATGGTGCATGGATGATTAAGAAACAAGAAACACAATTATGTTACAATTTTTTTCTTCAATTTACTTTGAAAATATAATTAGGAAGAAATCTTTTTCTTATAAACAATTAAAATTTACTGGTTTTTAATTCTTTACATGGAGATGAAAGATGCATGGTCATATTTTTGTCATTAGCACTTCGTTCTTAGACAAGTATCATGAGTTAAACTTTCAATCTTTATTTTCTTTTGGCAGATTTAATTATGATGATTTTGTATTTCAATTTCATTTTTATTGAAAAAGAGTGGTGTAATATTCATATGTTTGGTAATTTAGTTTGCGATAGACTTACTATGCATTAAAGTTTATTTACTTTTTAAACTAATTTTCTTTCTTCAATCATTTAATATTTTTAAAGAGCGATTGACATTTGTGATTGTGGCTTACAATACAAGGTGTATAATTATTATTATTGTCTTAATCAAATGGGGCAGGGCAAGGTGGGGCGGGTACCGGGAGCCTTCTCCCCAAATGTGGATTCCCCGTCCCCACCCTAAGTGGGGAATGGTGCGAGGACAGAAATCCTAGTTATATTTGGGTTTGGGGAATGGGGATGGTATCCCCACCCCGTACCTGCCCCATTGACATCCCTACGTGAAAGCACGTGCACACACAAGTATGTATGAGTATGTGTATGAACGAGCACACACATGCACATGCACATGAAAATGCACACACATAGGTACTTACACATTTATATACTTATGATATGGTTCTAAAAATTGTATATCTTTGATAATACAAAATAACTCAAAATGATATTAATTCATTTTTGTGATTCCTTGACTTTTGATGCAATAAATTTAGAATATAGATTGATAATTTGGATAATATTTTAGGAATCATTAATTAGAACATTTATAATAGAATTTTCAAAAGAATAATGGTATTTTAATAAAATGAAAAATTTAACATACATTCAAATATGATAACAAGTAAAAATAAAATAAAAAATCTGATGATAATAGTTGAGAAAGAACTAAGGAAAATATGAAAATAAATAATTAAATATATAATATTGTTGTAAATAAATCGAAGAACATATGGAATAAATAAATGAGAGAGAGATGAGATTAACAAATAAATAAGAGAGGAGAGAAGTAGAGAATATTAACCGATGAGTTTTTGATTTAAATAGTTTTGGTATGATGCCTTGATCGTGTGCTTGTGGTGAGTTTATTTATGCTTAATGTGCTTACACTACTACAAAAAACACAAAAGAAATCAGTTTTTTTATATGGAAGAAATCGGTTTTTGAAATTTTAAAACCGATGTCTTTTTGACTGATTTAGAAAAAACCACACAAAAGACATCAGTTTTTAACCGATGTAAAAACAAGAGAAAACACATCGGTTTTATATAAAACCGATTTAAAAACTGTGATGTAAAATTGATGTATTACTAAAATTAATCCCGCCGTCCGGCCACCATCGTCGGCCGCCGTCGTACCACCCCACTGTCCGATCACCGACCAACCCAACCTCTAATAATAATGAAAACTAATTATCATTATGCAGAATCGAACTTGCAACTTCAAAGTCAAAATGGTAAAGTCTTTACCGCCTAACTACAAGATTGAATGTGTTAACAATTGCACAATATTTATATCTAACCTATATGAGTTGTTAGAAATAAAAAATAAATAAAAAAAATAAAATAAATTTTAATTTACTCAACTAATCAAAATTCTAATTTCTACTACAAACATATATATATTTCAAAAAAAAATTGGTGGGTTTATTTTTCATTTCATTTTTTATTGTGTGATTTTGTGTTCTGCTGGAGATATTTTTGTGTAAACGTTTTCCTTAAAACTGTATCTTTTGGCAAGGAAATAAATTTTTTCATCCATGCTAGGTTCTTCGATTTTTCAATACGAATCTAACGGTATGTAGAACGTAAAATTTTGGATGGTATTTTGAAAGTTATGATCAATTATTCAGTCAAAGGTTAGAAGCGATTGGAGATATTTTTGTGCAAACTTTTTCCTTAAAATTGTATCTTTTGGCAACGAAATTGTTAGGTTTATAGTTTGTGTTGGCATTAATTCCATATCAAAACGTGTTTCTCTTGCAATGTTTAGTTGTTCTTATATTGAAGATTTGAGAAGACGAAGAATGTCTTGACCACAAATCATGCAAGAAGCCGGCTTTAAAGAGATTGGTACATCATTGATCGCCAAAGGTAATATAAGACCTCATATCTCTTACAAGGCTAGGCACACACTCACACATGGCATTCTTGCGTGTTCCTTCATGATTAAACATCACTTATGTATCACTTTCACACACATGACAAAATATGCTCATGCATTCATACTATATTGGTAAAACTTTGTTTATTGCATTTTCCAGGACTATGTCCGGAAATTAGCATATGTGTGTGTCTTTGTGATTGTATATTTCTGTATTTTTGTATTTGGACTTGAATATGATCTATTATGATTCCGTATTGAGTTCCGTTTGTTTCGGTTACTCATTCATTTAATTTCAAGTCCAAACGATGTAGCTACGCTATTTTTCATTCTCATTCGTTGAGTTGACTTCATCGTCATTTTCCGAGATGATTTCTCAACCATTTTTCAAAGTTTTGTAGTCGTCATCGTGCGTAAGAGAGTCACGGTTCGTAATCCAAAAACAGATTCAAAATCGGAGTTCAGATGCCCAAGATACGGGCTGAAGAACTGAGGGAGTGTGCGAGAGAGGCAGCAGGCCGTGAGGCCACTTGGCCCAGCCGTGAGGGAGGCTATGGGCCCCATGGCCAGAGGGGCTCTCTGCCCCCGTGAGGCCCACGCGCCCCCCACGGCCTGGGGTGATGTGGCCTCACCTCATTGGCCCAGAATCCTTCTCTCTCTCCTCCTTATATTTCCATCCTCTCTCTCCATTTGATTTTTCAAGAAGAAAATTTTGTAAAATCCCGTTAGTCCTCTCCTCTACATTTTCTCATCTTCCAAACATCATATCTCCCTCATCCGGAGTCGAATTTGAGTGATTCTAATTGGAGAACGTTTGTAATTGAGTCCTCTATCATTTCTGAGTGGTTTGGTAGCTGATTGATCGAGTTTTCTGGTGGTTGCACACTGAAATCCGAACCAGCTATTGAATCAAAGGTATTGGACTAATCTTTGGGATTTCTTTCTTTTTAACCTTCAATTTGCTTGGGGTTTCTTCTTCTATATCTATGTTTATGTTTGTTAAAAGCTATTAAGAAAGATAGCTTGATTATCATTCTAATTGAAAGTCAATTTATAGACTAATGTTGACTAGTTTCTATGATTCTAGGTTTTACATATGTTTGTGAGTTGTATTGTGATTAGAATGGCATCTTAGGTTGTTTGGAACTTGATTGAATCAATTTTGTGATAAATTACCTTGAGATTTGATTTGATCCTTTGATTAATGAAATCTAGGATTATTGAATTTTGTTTGTGTTTTAGAGCAATCTAGGATTTGATTGATTTATATCTTGAATCCTTGCTCTATATTTTTTGCTAGAATATTGATTGATTTAAATATCATATATCTAGCATTTTATTGTATATTGATAGCATCTTGAACTTGTCCTTCATGAATATATTTTGATTCAAGTGTTGTATGTGTGAATGAGACTTTGAGCTTATGTGTTTGATGTTTCACATGCTTTAGGTTTTATTCTTGTATTTTGCATCTAGACTTTATTACTTGTGATATCACATGTTTAGGTCTATTTGTACCATAGAATGTATTGATCACATGTTCTATGTTGATTTGATTGTTTGCATCATTTGCATTCACATGATCACACTAGGAAGTCCTTGTAAAACGCATGAAGTCTTGGTTAGAGTCGGGGTGACTCGGATAGCCAAGCAAGAAGACTTGCCTAGAGTCGGGATGACTCGGATAGGTAAGCAAGGAGTCATGGCTAGAGTCGGGAGGACTCAGATAGTCATGCATGGAAGGCTCCCTAGAGGCATGAGTGTCTCGGATAGGGAGTTGGCTATTGTATTGGTAGGCCTAGGCGTATAGTTAGACATAGACTCCGATAGAGCGGGGTACACGGGAGGTGTATGCACTCTTGAGGAATTTCTAATCTACCATCGATGTTGGTTTTGTGTGGTGTCCAATATATGGTGGTTTCGCATCATTGAGGGATTTCACACTTTCCAATAGGGTTGGGTAGGCTTAGACTTCACTAGGTTGGGTGAGCTAAAGATTGGTCACTTTGTGAATGTTCTATATTTACTTTTCAATAATATAGTACCCAATGGTTGTAGTTCAACCCGTGGATGTTTCCTCCTTGGAGGTTTTACCATGTTAAAAAATCTCTTGTGTTAATTCTTCCTATCTCTATCTCTTATATTTTATTTGTATATTGTTATTATCTTGTTTCATAGTTTTCACTTATGATGTATTGTGAAACAAGACTTTGTATAGTGTGATTAGTGAACTCTTTTTATTGATCAATTTTATTTCTATGATTCTTTTGTATATTGTATTTGAGTATAGTGATATTTGATCACTCTTATAAGTCATTGAACATATAGTGAAATACAAGTATTCTTTGTTGTTATACTTATTTGTTTGTTTACCTCATACAACTTGGTGATGTATGTAGACCATGCTTATATGATTACCTATTCATATTGTCTATGTATGTTGTTTTTTCTTAGTGTATTTGTTGTATGTAAGGCAACCTTGAGGAACAAACGAAAATTTGTTCAAGGGATTGAAAAAGGCGTAAAAACCTATTCACCCCCACCCCCTCGCCTTAAGCAATTTAACTACGTTTGTATACTTTTAGAAATAAATTTTTTCGTCCACGTTGGATTCTTTGATTTTTCGATACAAATCCAACAGTATAAAGAACGTAAAATTCTGGTCGGGATTTTGAAAGTTATGATCAATTATTCAGTCGAAGGTCAGAATTGAAGCGATTGGAGATATTTTTGTGCGAACTTTTTCCTTAAAACCGTATCTTTTGGCAAGGAAATAATTTTTTTTTCTAGGCTGGGTTCTTCAATTTTTCGATATGAATCCAACGGTATAAAAAACGTAAAATTCTGGGCAGTATTTTAAAAGTTATGATCAATTATTCAGTCAAATATCAGAAGCGATTTGCGAATCCACGAGTGAGCTGTTTTCATCGCTCATTTTCACACTTTTCCAAATCGATTATTGGAATATTTTCTTATTGAAAAGTGTTTGTTTGCATGTCTACTTTCTTGTGTCAAAATTTAAGCAAATAAAGTTGAGTATTTGTAGAGATGCACACTTGAATGTGGACATAGGTCAGATTTGCATTGCAAAATTTTGCTTTTGAATCCACATCGGTTTTTATAAAAACCGATGTCTAAACGCTTGTTTTTAATATTGGTGTTGTATGTATATTTTCATCAGCATGACACGTCAGCAAAGATAGCGGTTAATATAGAAGTACAGTAATTCCACATCATCCAAAGTCAACCAATCAATGAAAGGAATGCTGACCGAGGACACGTCACCAGGTCTGGACATGTCATCAAGAAAGCTAAATATGGAAGTTAGAAGCATATGCACCAAGTAAAGTCGTCTAGTTAAAAAAATATTAATGAGTGAAGATCCTTCTAGCCGAAGATTTTTACTCAACGAGATCTACTCAGCCAAAACAGGAACTACTCGGCCAAAACAGGAAATACAATCCTTTCAAGATATGTCTTATCAAGTGGAGATCCACTGAGATACGAAATCTAATAATCACACTCCAAGTAAGGAAATATCCCTATTTCCTCTCTAGTGTCAAAAGTCTAATCAGGAAAGAACTCAAAGCTTCCAGAAGGATAAACACCAAACGGGAAAATGAGTCCTAATCAGTCTACTCTACCAGAATCCTACAAAGACTCTAATTAATGAGTCCACTGCTTATATGACAAAAACTAGGGCAACCCTAGATCGAACCGTATAAATACAACCATGTATTCATTATAAAGGGGATTGACATCATGAGCAATTTACACTTACATGAGAAAAAAGACACGAAACATAAACAATTATCTGAGAGAAAGCGAGTATTGAGTGTGTAATTATTCTATTCATAGTGGATCTCTTCTCGCCGTCACCGGCACCGTGGATGTTTCCCCGCCTTGGAGTTTTACCACGTAAAACATGCGTTATGTTTGATTTATTATTTATTTCATACTTTTCTACATTACTATTCTCAAACACGAACGAATCGTATCACATCCACGTGGAGAAAGAGGCTTTGATTATTCAACCCTAGACTGGTTAAAGCTTCGATTTGCCTACGTGTTATTGTTTGACAGTTGACTTTTCAACGATCTAAAAATCACTATCAACAATTGGCGCTAGAAGGAGGGGGGAGAACTGAACTTCGAGGAACCCTCATGAACAGACCACAGAAGGAATTTTGATGTGGATCCAACACTTGAAGCACCCAACAAACAACCATTGGAAGTGTTAGGGAGTGGGTTAACTACAGAATCCGTAGCAGGACCCGCGGCCGTGACAAAATTCAAAGGAAGAATATTACGAAAGCAATACTCAGAGCTTCAAAGTATCAAAAATCCAACCAAGGAATTGCTTTCCCATTCCGACAGCTTACAAAAGAAAAGAGAAGAGAGTTGTCCAGAATCGCGGAATTGCTGACCAATGCGCACTAAAGTGGGCATATCTCCCTCTACAGAAGTCGAAATCATGAGCTGTAAAAACCATTGGAAACTAGACATCCAAGGCTTTCCAAGCATATATGGTTCGTATCCTAGTTCAATCCAAGCAATATTTGGTGGCTTCCGCAATATTGAAGAAACCAGATCGCGTATAGATTTCTGATCTGACCATTGAACACTAAAATGGGCATATCTCCCTCTATAAAAGTCAAAATCATGAGCCATAAAAACCATTGGAAACTAGACATCCGGATCTTTCCAAAAATATAAGGTTCGTAATCTGGTTCAACCTGTGGAATATTTTATGATCCCCGAAACGTTGAAGGAAGCGGTTCACAGAGGATTTTCCAAACTCGACCACCAGATGCTAAAACAGAGAAAACTCTCTCCAGAGAGCATGGAATCACGAACCGCAAATTTTGCTGTAAAATAGATGTATAGATCTTTTTGAGGGTATGTGGGTCTCAACAGAATTCATCCTGAGGAATATTTGATCACTTCCGGAACGTTGCGGTTCAGCATAAAGTTTACCTTGACGTGTTAGAAACCGAGCCCATCTTGGTATAAAACACCCAATATATGGCGATTCTCAACTGAACCTACTTGGCTACTCATCAATTCACCTGTGAAGGATCCAATAATAAAACGACTAGACTCCAGGTTCGGTAAATGGCCAAGGTTAGTCAATCTACACATCAGTCTGATTTTATGATCTTAATTACAAAGAATATATGCATAGTTACATATAAATAAAAGTGAAAACCGACCAAATAATGATCATTCGAGATTTAATTGAGACTTCGATCTTTATAAAATCATTCATATCCGGGGGTATGTTTTCACTTAATTGTTATTGCTATTGATATCGTCTTGCATCGATAACCGTATAGAATGTCAAGATGCTTAAATCTTATACTATGAATACACCTAATTTGTTGAGATTAGAAGTTGCATACAATGCTTTTCTATTAAAATATTTGCATGGGTTGCCTTGACTTGGGAGTGCATTGCCGAATAGATTTAGTCGGCAGCAAGTATGTCACATGATTATTATTCTAGATTAATAAGAGTGAAACATACTGATTGATGTTTAATATTTATGACATTTTGATTAACCAAACAATAATTCGATTGAATTTAACCGAGACTTTGGTCTTGATGAAAAGCGCTTTCAAAAGCGTTTAAAAGCAGTACCGAAAACGTTCGGATATAGAGGTACAGCTTCAACAAATTCTTCAAATCCTCGATGAACTCCTTCGTCTTCGAATCTTCTATGAGTAAGGTGAATGATGAATTTGTGTGATGAGCAAAAGTGTGGAATCTCTGAATGGGAGAGTTGCCGAACCAGAGAGCCAGCCCTAAAGACCACTCAATATATATATAGGCCTCCTCAATATGAATACGAAAAGACTCCTTAATTGGGCCAGAATCACCAAACCGCTGCTATGACCGCTGCCAGTGTGGCAGCGGCATGGCAGCGCTCTTGACGAGAAACGGGGAACCGCTGCAGCTATGGCAGCGGCGCGGCAGCGCCCTAGCAGCGGTAGCTTCTGTTTTCAGAACGCTGCTAAAGAATTGGGAGCGATTTCAACTGCACTATTGAATATTTGCACGAAAGCCCCTGAAGTCTTCAAAATAGCACTTTTTGCCTGAAAATGCTCATACACACACATAAAATCTCAAAAAGACTCGAGAAACAAGCAATTGATTGGAGGAATGGGGATCAAAAACATATACAATAAATGACCGATCAATATAGAGGTACGATTTCTCTTGATTGTTATGTTATCTATTATCGTTGGCACCATATTGCATCTTAATCGATAGTTCAGAAGGATATCTTAGTGATTATTTCTATTTTGAATATTATGAATTTAGCATTAGAATCGCTAGAACTATAAGTATATAATCCATGTCTTTCTATCAAAATTCCTACTGATAAAACAGTGTATGAATCACAGTTGATTCGGAGACGCATGTAACATGTACGTGCCACAATGTTTTGTTACTTTACAGTCCAAATATGCCATTGTTATTGATGTTTAAATATTCATGATAGTGGTTGGACTCAACAATATTAGGTTCGACCAATTTGTTCTTTAAATCAAATGAGCATGAGTGTTGAAGAATGTGACTAGAAGTATTTGGTATGCTGGTGACATAGAATTTATGTAATTTTGATATATTAAATTATATCTACCTCTTCATATTGTTATACTTCCACATACAAATATATAACACGCGTAACTTTTGTGTAATTCTCTTTATGTTGTATTGCGTTCACATGTTATCTATATGTCTCTCTTGTACACAATACATAATATGAGTGCATAAGTCAACAAACATATAATGCATGCTTAATTAGTATGTATGACAACTTTTATGGCTCTTACACGCAAGTTGTCTATCATAGATTTATAGGTGTCAAATTTTGACACTAATCATTAATAGTACCATGTATCATGAGTTGATCACTTCCAATTATTTGGTCTCATTAAATGCATGATTATTATTATTTGTGCAAACTTTACTCGCATACTTGGTATAGAAAACAAGTTGAAAATGCTAGCTCAGGAATCTAGTCTTGCCTCAGCGCACAGGAATCGAATTTCATCTCGACGCGCTTAAAGGTTTCAAAAAAATAAAGAAAGAAACCACACAGCCTTGGTGACCCGATCAAAGATGGAAGGGTAGCATTGGCCTCACATAGCTAACAACTGCCTTCATCAATCCAGTGAAGAGTTTATCAAGTTTGACTCAAATAATGTTGCTTTCTGAAAGCTTCTTGATCCGACATGGATCTAAACAAAGGTGATAACCAACTCTCTACGGAGATACTCACCCCAGCGATTACGACACCAGCAGATGCAACATCTGAAGCACTCCAATGAACGGCTACTAAAAGCGCTAGGGGGTGGATCATCAACAGTACACGCAATAGGAAGCCCGGTTGCGACCAAATTTGAAGGGAGAATATCTCCAAAGCTTCAAAGTGTCAAAAGCCGTCCAAGGAATTGCTTTCCCTTTCCGACAACTTACAAAAAAGAAGAGTTGCCGTGAATTGTAGAATTTCTGACCAATGGACACTAAAGTGAGCATATCTCCCTCTACGGAACTCGGATTTGCGAACCGTAAACATTGCTGGAAACTAGACCTCAAAACCTTTCCAAGCATATATGGTTCGCAACCCAGTTCGGTTCATGCAATTTTTGGTGGCCCCTGCAACACTGAAGTAAGCAATTTGTAGAAGATTTTTTGATCTGACCATCGAGCACTAAAACAAGCATATCTTCCTCTACAAGCATCTAAACCATGAGCTGTAAAAACCGTTGGAAACTAGACATCCAAACCTTTCCAAAAATATATGGTCCACAATCTAGTTCGACCTATGAAAGTTTTTATTGCTCCCGAAATTTGAAGAAAATCACTTGCGAAGAACTTTCTGATCCGACCACCGGTCGCTAAAACAGAGGTAACTCTCTCCAAAAAGCACGAAATCACGAACCGCAAATTTTGCTGCAAACTAGATGCACGGAGCCTTCCAAGGACATGTGGTCCATGACACAATTCAGCTCAAGGAATATTTGACGGCCTCTAGAACATTGCAGTTCAGAAAAAAAGGAAAGAAAGGACCCAAAGTCAATTCTCAGCTAAAGCTCATTAATCCAAGAATAAAAAAACTACACACCAGGTTTGGTAAGTGGCCGAAATTTACACATTGTTTAATTTTATGATTTTGTCGTTCTATTGTGCGAACAGAGAATATACATAGTCGTATATGGTAAAAATAAAAGAAAATTGTCCAAAAACTCAGTGGAATTTAACCAAGGCTTTGATCTTGGTAAAAAGCGCTTCCGAGAGCGTTTAAATGTAGTACCAGAATTATTTGGGCAAGGAGGTACGCTCTCACTTTCACTTATAATAATGTGAATTAGCTAATAGGTAATTAGAAACGACATAGTCTGTAAATATATATTCTCATTAAATATGTGTACAAATCACTTTGATTTGGAGATGCACTATTACCTTCACCAAAGCAAATTCAATCGGCAACAGGTACGCCACAATCTTTATTATTGATGATTAAAATATATTATGTCAACCGTTATTTAAAAATCCATATTGGATTGACTGAATACAGTTTAGTTCAACCAAATTCAGTCTTTTGAGCATAAGTTTTACCAAATTTAACACTCGGAGTATTTGATATGCCTAATACATTGGTGAGATCGAAGATGAGTCTATGATACTTGAAACATATAATTTCTTTAATCCAGATATATTGAACTATGTCTACTTCTTCATATTGTTATACTGTCACATACAAATCTGCAGCATGCACGAAGTTGTTGTATTTCTCTTTAAAGAGGGGGTGGATGCGGTGTTAAAAGCGCTCCAAAAAGCCTAAACCTACTTGCAGAAAGTGGTTTTTATGAATGTCCATTTTCTGCCCAGGCAACTAAAAAAAAGAAAAAAGACAAAGTATCTGAAAGTAATACAACTAAACTTCAAGTTCGGTAAGTGACCAAGTGTTTTCGAAAGCGCTTAATGACATTATCAAAATCAGTCGGGCTTGGAGGTACGTTTTGGTTTAATTATTATTACTTGTTATTATCTTACACCTCAATAACTTGATGGGATATCATGATGCTTATTTTTCTATTGCTAATTAATTAAAATCATAAGCTGTACGTTGTATGCTTTTCTATCAAAATATATAATTCTTGTTTATTATGCCACGTGTTTTTATAAGCAAAGCATCCAACATGAATCCATGGATATTGTATCCCGAACGATAACCATAACCAATACCGTACATGGATCCAACTATTTTTGTTCAACATTATTAAAGTATATACATGTATATTTGTTATTTGTGCAAATGCTATTCATATGTTTGGCACAGAAAGAAAAGATGAGAACCTTAGCACAAGAATCGAGCTTCGTATCAATACGTGCAAAACGAGTTTCATCTCGGTGCATGTAGAAATTCAAACGAAGCTAGAACATTCTCAACAATAAACAACGTAAATGCCGGCAAATGGGTACCCACAAACATATCAGGCTCTAGACTAGTCATAGCAGCCTGAGCTAGAAAAACACAAAAAGACCAATTGGTGCTCGCCACCATTGGCAAGCGTGACCCTTCGAAGTGCAGGATAAGCACTCAAAAGATAGTGGTCGAAAGAAACGTTGGGGATTGGAAAAACTAGCACTTAAAAACTATATAAGCAAAAGAGGGAGACGTCCCATAAAGTATGATTAAAGACTTGGTGTATGGTCAAATACGTCTCGACAAACACTGAGTAAGCCGAAAACTCAGCAATGGCAGCTGAACAACAAAAAAAAGGCCATGTGCCTAAGCCAAAAACTCAGCAATGGCAGCTGAACAAAGAAGGCTTTGAGCCTTAAAGACTTGGTGTATGGTCAGATACGTCTCGACAAACACTGAGTAAGCCGAAAACTCAGCAATGGCAGCTGAACAACAAAAAAAGGCCATGTGCCTAAGCCAAAAACTCAGCAATGGCAGCTGAACAAAGAAGGCTTTGAGCCTTAAAGACTTGGTGTATGGTCAGATACGTCTCGACAAACACTAAGTAAGCCGAAAACTCAGCAATGGCAGCTGAACAACGAAAAAGGCTTGCACCTAAGCCAAAAACTCAGCAATAGTAGCTGAACAAAGAAGGCTTTGAGCCTTAAAGACTTGGTGTATGGTCAAATACGTCTTGACAATCACTGAGTAAATCGAAAACTCAGCAATGGCAACTGAACAACAAAAAAAAAAAGCCCTACGCCTAAGCCAAAAACTTAGCAATAGTAGCTGAACAAAGAAGGCTTTGAACCTTAAACCAAAAACTCGGCAATGGTAGCTGAACAAAAAAAAAAAAAAAAAAAGGCCCTGCACCTAAACCGTAGCTGAGCAAAAAGAAAAGGGCGTAAATACCTTTTTGCTTAAATTGTATTTATGTCAAGTTTAAAATGTGCAAGTATAAAGCTCCAATGAGCAAGTGCACACAAAAGCAACTGGGAAGCTTTCAAATACAAGATCCGGGCCACCTAAGCCAAACACCTTGAGGTTGGCTCAGCTCGTTAAAAATCAAGTAAAAACCCCGAAAGTGGGTAGAAACTTAGATACGGTCAAGACCCCCCGTGGTACAAAATAAGCACTCAAGCTGCCTTAAGCCGGAAAGCCCAAATTCTTGTTTGTCAGCCAAGCGAGCCTCTGGAGCGGCTCGCAAGAAGTGTAAAAGATAGTAAGTCAAAAGTCTAAATTGTATTTATACTTATAAAATGTCTTTTTCTTTTATAGAAATATTAGTCAGATGGTTTTAAAAAAAAACAATAATAACCGATCTATATGGAAGATCGGCCAAAAAGAAGACCGGTCTATAAGAAAGATCAGCCAAAAGGAAGAATCTGACCTACGAAAAAAGATCAGCAAAACAAAAAAAAAAAAAAAAAAAAAAAGGGTTCAAAGGAGCAAGAAAGAACTAGGCCGAGCGCTTGGAATGTCCAATCTAAAAGAAAAAAAAAATCATTTTAACAAGACCGAGTGAAGTATCAAAAAGTCGGGACCTTATCGGAATGAAGAGACTTAAAAGCATCCGAGCATCAAATCTTAGATGTCAACCTATTCAGCTCACTGTGGCAGTTCAACTCGTCGTAGCTAGAATAACTCAGCTCGCCGTGACTATTCAACTCAGCCCGATGCCAAGTTCATCCCGATGCATGACGAAATCAAATAATAATAAAAAAAAAGATCTCAAAAATCAGGGCTCGTGAAGAAAGGCAGTTCATCAAACACGATCAAAGCCAAATGCAAATAAGTAAGAAGTTAAAATTATTTTTATACAAGCAAAGTGTTTTCTTTTTGCAGGAATATCAGCCGAAAGGCCCTAACAAAATAAATGCAAAAAAGGGGACAACTAAACTACACGACTGGCAGCCCTCTCGGGTTGACCAGCTATTTATCATGCTGCTTTACTCGCCATGATGACATCATCCACTCCACAGCCAACCACGTTGGTAAAGATGATAACGAAAAATAAACGGCAAATACACACTGAAAGTAATCGACACTTCACCAGAGCAGCAACATCGATCACATTTGTCTCACAATCAGTGACTTCGCCGTTTAAGGAGATTATTTACACGGTGATGAAAGTATTGAACAATTGAATACTTCTCGATTAGAAGAATGATGGTGAACAAAGCACTCGCACAAACGGAAAGTAATAGAAGTACTAAAAAAAATGATGCGAAGAACAACAAAAGAACCGGTCATGCAAAGAAGCATTAAATGCTGAAGTTGGCACTCAAAACGGAACACGAAGGTTAAAAATAGAAAGGAGGGAAAGAATTTCCCTAAAAACCAGAAGCCAAGTATGATTATAAATACTACTCGCCAAAACGAAGGAATAAAGAGATCAAGTCGCTTGTTCGGCTCAAAGTATTTATAGGGGTATTGTTGTATGTATATTTTCGTCAGCATGACACGTCAGCAAAGATAGCGGTTAATACGGAAGTACAGTAATTCCATGTCATCCAAAGTCAACCAATCAATGAAAGGAACGCTGACCGAGGACACGTCACCAAGTTTGGACATGTCATCAAGAAAGCTAAATATGGAAGTTAGAAGCGTCTACGCCAAGTAAAGTCGTCTAGTTAAAGAAATATTAATGAGCGAAGATCCTGCTAGTCGAAGATCTTTACTCAGCGAGATCTACTCAGCCAAAACAGGAACTACTCGGCCAAAACAGGAAATACAATCCTATCAAGATACGTCTTATCAAGTGGAGATCCACTCAGATACGAAATCTAAGAATCACACTCCAAGTAAGGAAATATCCCTATTTACTCTCTAGTCTCAAAAGTCTAATCAGGAAAGAACTCAAAGCTTCCAGAAGGATAAACACCAAACGGGAAAACGAGTCCTAATCAGTCTACTCTACCAGAATCCTACAAAGATTCTAATTAATGAGTCCACCGCTTATACGACAGGAACTAGGGCAACCCTAGATCGAACCGTATAAATACAACCATGTATTCATTATAAGAGAGATCGACATCATGAGCAATTTACACTTACATGAGAAAAAAGATACGAAACATAAACAATTATCTGAGAGAAAACGAGTATTGAGTGTGTAATTATTCTATTCATAGTGGATCTCTTCTCGCCGTCACCGGCACCGTGGATGTTTCCCCGCCTTGGGGTTTTACCACGTAAAACATGCGTTATGTTTGATTTATTATTTATTTCATACTTTTCTACATTACTATTCTCAAACACGAACGAATCATATCACAGCCACGTGGAGAAAGAGGCTTTGATTATTCAACCCTAGACTGGTTAAAGCTTCGATCTGCCTACGTGTTATTGTTTGACAGTTGACTTTTCAACGATCCAAAAATCACCGTCAACAATCGGTTTTTATAAAAACCGTTGTCTTTTCAACGCAATATTTAAGACATCAGTTGTTATAAAAACCGATGTCTAAACATTTTTTTTTAATATCGATTTTCCTAAAAACCGATGTCTTTTGAAACTGCAATATTTAAGACATCGGTTTTTATAAAAGCCGATGTCTAAAAGTTTTTTTAAAATCGGTTACCAAAAACCGATGTCTTTTAGTGATGTCTTTTAACATTTTTGTATTAGTGTTAATTTAATAACTCTTTGTCACTTTAGGGTCTTACTTGCACTTTCTTGGGCTAGTCCCATCCTTTTACTTCTTAAATAGAGAGGACTCGGTGCTCATGCACCTTGTTCTAATAGTGGAGATTACCTAGTGAGTTCACAAACACAAGCCTTTAAAGAGTGCATTTATGAGTGTGATCATTTTTCATTCTTAAACACAATTCTCGTCATGTGTATCTTTTGCCATAGGACATGCATCTTAATTTATGGATTTCTTGATGAAGACTTATATTCCCTTGATAAGACGAATTTGTTAACATGATTTTAGGCAATGTGTGTGAAATTAACTACTTTTATTAGCCTAAACACTTCTCCATGTCCCTTATTGTGTGCTCCATAGCCAACTTTAAGGCCAAACACTTACCTTTCATTTGGAACCACAACATAACCATATAACCACAAGCATAAACACATGCATACCCTTGTTGCCAATCATGTTAGGAAGTGTAGTCGTGATGGTTGAAAGGTGAAAAGCTCTCATATGTTTAAAGTAGCGTGTACTTAGGCAATATTTATAAGTGTACAAAGCTAAAGGCTCACAAATGTAAAGGTGCTAAAATATGCACTTAGGGCGTGTTTGGCACACCGGATTGGACTGGGATTGGACTATTTTAATCCTAATCCGGTGTTTGGTGGTAACATTGGACTGGATAAAAATATCCAACGGGGCCCATTTTTAATGAAATAGTCCGGCAAAACGCTAGATAAATAAACCCAACAAATTGGTGGGTTTATTGATCGCGCTCCAAATGTTCACATTTAGCGCTCCCTAACTTAGCTTTTGTAACCGTTTTCCGAGCCCTTTTTGGTATTTAATATTGTAAATAAGTATTTTTCAGGTATTTCAACTCATTAGGGGTGTTTTGGACCAAACTGGAGAAAAGTAGCGAAATCGGGGCAAAAGAGGGCAAATATGTCATTTGGGAGAATCAGGGGTCAAAGTGCAATTTTGGAGGAATTATTGCAGATTTGGTGATTAAGGGAGAATACAGGGGTGCATTCTGTAAATCGCCAGCCAACGCAGTCATCAGCACCACGTCAGCGTGCAGAACGACATTGTTTTGGAGGGACCGCGCGTCAGCATGACGTCATCGATGACGTCATCGTCTTCTTCATGTAGACGGGTCAGACGACCCGCGTGACCCGACCCGATGACCCAACGACCCCGTGTAGACCCGACGTTGACCCGACTCATTCTGGCCCATTTTTGACAGTTTTTTTGGCCGTTCTCCGTCCAGAACGACGGTCGGAACTTCCCCGGTCCATTTGCCACCATTTCCGGCCTCCCATGCACGTGATTCTCTCTCCACCAACTCTCCTCCAAGTCTTCAAACCACCATGGCCAACCAAGCTTGGAAGCTTCCTTCCAGCGGCTTCTTTCCTGCTCCAAAGGCGTCCAAACTCGCGAGAAGTCAACGATTTCATGCGGCGGGAACAAGCCCGTATTCCCGAAGGTTAGAAGTCGCCGAAAACCCTTCGTTTTCGCGGTGACTTCACGCCGGCGGGAACAAACCCGCCGAACAGAGTGCATGAGGTCGCCGGAATGCCTGGAAGAAATGCAGCTCGTCCCACTTGCTATCCAATCAGATTAGCTTGCCCAAAAACCCTTCCCACTTAGATATTTTTGAGATATTTTTCCATTTAATTATCTTAGATAAAATATCTATTCTATCTATCTTAGTTTGTAAGTTACTACACACATATACTACACACTACACTAGGTAGTTAGTAATCATTTAGATATTAGTTTTGTAACTTAACTTTAGTTGTAGTTTTAAGAGAGAGAATAACTCTCTCAACTTAGCTTAGTTTTCTCATCAATTTCCATCACTTTCTAGGTAGCCAAACACCAATTTAGGGTACCTAGACTTGATCTCTTGAAGTTGCTCTAGAAGGATATTTTGCTTGGATTGCTAGAAGGAGCCTTCTTGCGCAAGAAACGAATCCGGATGGGTTTGTTTAGCTCTTCTTTTGTATTTTCATGCTTATATAATTCCATGTGTAACTAAACTCTTTTGTTAAGGGATTGATGTAATTCTTGTAATTATACTATTGAATTAATCAATCAATTTATTATTTCACTCTTTAAGGCTTGTATGTGTGTATTATGAACTCTAATGATTATGATATGTGGATGATATGTTTGCATGTACATCTATGTATACACACTTGGTAGATAATTTCATGCATATAGTGTCCTACAATATGTATGAATGTTTTACTATCAATTTCATAGAGATATATCTAAGTAATTCATGACTTGAGTTAATTAGAAAATCTCTACATCACTATTCCTAAATCCTCTCTTAATCACTTATCTATGATATTAGGTTATGTGCTAGATGATGGATTTTGTGCTTAACATTATTGATAAATGAAATACATGCCTTAGAATGCTGTGAATGTGCTTAATGAATGATTGATTAATGATATGGTAATTACTTGAATGAGTCTATCCCCTAACATCTTAATCTAGCTTAATCCTTAGTTAATTGCAAGCTTAGAATAATTGATTTAGATAACATTAACTAGTTAACTTGTTAGACTTTAGAAGTAGATAATTAATGATAACCTAGACTCACGTAGCTAATCACTTCCTCATGGGAACGATACCCTTACTCGTTACCCTTTTACTACTCATACGACTTGTACGCTTGCGAAGGGTGAACCACCCACGCGCCTCTTAGAATAACCGTAGTAGAATAGCATAATTTAGTGTAGATAATTTAGAACCGGTTTGGCGCGGTCATTTATTTGTCCCGGGTCATGTGGGACTATTTTTTTTCGTTTCTTTAATAATTTAATAATAAATAAATTATAAAACTCCTCACCTCAACAAAATTTCCCAGTTCACATCATCATCAAAAATTCCCAGTTCTTTTTTATCATCATCAACCTCAATCATCTTCATCATCAATCTCAAGTTTGCTCCCTTCAAGTCTCCACGCAGCAACCACCTTCAACGACGACGACAACCGGAAATCAAATCGAAGAGAGAGAGAAATCATTCAAAGAAACTCCATTAGAGGACCCAACAATGGAGGGTGTGAATCTCTCTCTCTCTCTCTCTCTCTCTCTCTCTCTTGCGGGGCTTCTTCAGATTCTTTTAAAAAAATTCTGGGTTTTCTCAATTTAAGATTTTGTTATTCAATTTTGTGTTTTAGATGATGGTGTATGGATGTGGGTGTTGCTTTTGGAGATTATGGTGTGAGTGTGTCTGTTATGGATGTGGGTGTTGATTTTGGAGATTATGGTGTTGATTTTGTTTTAAGATTATGAGGTGGGTGTCATTCAATTTAAGATTTTCGGGTTTGGTAATTTTTTTTCTTCTTCTTCCGCTTCATCCAATTTGGATGTCACATATTTTTTTTTTTTAAAGTTCCATGGAGTTCTTTCAACAGACAAAATTACAGTTTATTTATTTATTTTATTTCTCTTTAAAAAAAAAATTAAGATTAACTGTTAAATTAATTTTAAATTAAAAAATTATTATATTTAGTCCAATCCTATGTTTCACCAAACAAAACATAGTATTAATTCAGTCCAGTCCAATGTTTCACCAAACACATTATAGTATTAATTTAGTCCAGTCCAGTCTAATCCAATCCCATTTAATCCCAATCCCATCTCAATCCAATCCAATCCCATGTAATAGTCCAATCCAATCCCACGCACCAAACGGATCCTTAGAGCATAAATTGTCAAATGTATAATGTGCAAAAAGGAAAAAAAAAATAAAGAAAAAAAAAGAAGCAAAGCTAAAGGCTTACAAATGTAAAAGTCCTAAAATATGCACTTAGAGCCTAAATTGTCAAATGTATAATGTGCAAAAAGAAAAAAAAAAAGCAAAAGAGTCTTGAAATTTTAATGTAAGTACTCACAAATGTAGAGTACACAATGTGAAGCACAAGTATGTGAAAGTTAAGCATAGACGCTAGTGATCAAAGTTGGGAAGCAAGTTGAGCTAAAGTATGGATGTGTAATGTAAGTGTGTCTTAGCATGGTTGGTGACCTTTCAATTCGAATTTTTATTCTTTTGTTCACCACATTTCACCCCATGGCCCCATTATAACCAAAGGGAAAGACCGCCTATTTGATCTACGAAGAAGTCTAGATTGGGAATATTTGTTGAAGCATGATCTTCCACGATTTGATTCCTTCTTAGGCTAGTTCACAAAGAAATTAGCGGTCTTTCAATGATAAATTGTATGCAATGCATTAAATTCCTATGTATAAACTCTATCTTTGCATACGTTGCATGAGTGTAAACTTAATACTCTGAGCGGTAAAAAAAGAGAGAATCCACGTGAGGCTTAGTGTCAAAGCAAATTATGCTCGAGGTATGAGAGTGAGTAGTCCCCGATATGAGGGAACTTTTTAGATGTGGGATTCGTGATTACGCGAGTTTACCTTGGAGTGCCTTCGAGTTGCCTTAGAACCTTTTTCATGAATCTACTCCTCTCTATCACACTCCATTGTATCTCACCACAAGTTAGAAATGCGGCTTTTTGTCTTTGTATTTCTTTGTTTCTAGGAAATAAATTTTTTAGTTAGAGTCATGTCTTGTGTCTTTGATTGTTTTGTTTTGAATTTGCTCGAGGACGAGCAAAGGTTTGGTTTGGGGCTATTTGATCATACCAAAATTGTGTTTTATTTTTGCCCTCATTTTCATGTCCTTTGTCTCGTTTTCATATGTATTTGTGTGTTTGATAGACTCTTTTCTAGTTATTGCAGACATTCGATGTATTTTAGGTATTACAGATGGAAAGCGGGATTTTTGGGTGCGAAACAAGTCAAAGTTCAAGGAATGGAGCCCGGTTGGTTGGTCTCATCGTGGGTCCAGATCAGCATACGGAAGCAAGGACACCAGTGCACATTGGTTCAAAAATGCAAGTGTTAGTGCGCGGGTGATCCTACTCACTCACTTCCAAGACCTTGCTGGTCCATACTAGCGCATCAACCACGCAACAGAGAGTCAACAAATTGCAAAAGTGCCCAGATGGCGGGTACTGTGCAGGTCCCAACCAGCGTAATAGACCCGTGAATCGAGGAATGAAAAGTTCAGAAATTGCCAAGTGCGCGAATCCCTACTCGCTCACCTACCAACGCACTACCTGTGCACTATGGGCCCAGATTGGCTTACATCAGCATTTCAGACCTATTTTCGGCATGGGTATAAATGCGTCCTTTTTTGATTTCACCCACAAGGTGTCTGACAAGCCTTAGCTCACACATTTTCAGACTTTAACATCATCTAGATCTAGTTTTTCTCCCACCCTATCCAAACACATCTTTCATCAGTTCCTCACCAATTTTCACACCAAATCCACCATTCTCACTCTCATTTCATCTCTACTCAAGGAAGGACACTATGAGATTGGATTGGAGCTTCAACAAAGGAGGTCTCTACATGGGTCTTCTTTGTCTCTCTTCTCTTAGTTATTATCTTGTAATTGTCATGAGTAGCTAAATCACCGACTAAAGGGTTGATGTGATTCATTTGTGAATGTTTGGCATTTGTATATGAACTCTATCTTTTATAATATCAAATATGTTTCATTCTTTGATTTAATTGTTTTCAAGAATTAATTTGCTTTAGATTGCACACTACTCTCTTTGCAAGTTGTTTGATAAATTATTTGAGTAGTTAACTAGGTATACACTCTACTTGGTTTTGTAAAGACTCAATTGAATGGAAGGATTGAGCAAGAGTACACTCCTCAAGTGAGATCCGGACTCTATAATCTCAAATGGGTGGTCAATTTTATACACTGTAGGTTGATCACTTGTGAGAGATTAAGAATCAACACTATACACTCTAGGTTGGTTACATTATAAAGAGATTAGTCCCTTATTTGATAGATGTGCATTCATGGAAAATCTCTTGTGAGCAGTCAACACTATACACTCTAGGTTGGTCACTCATGAGGGATATACAATCAACACTATACACTCATAGGTTGATTGCATTAGATTAATGTACATTCATGAGAGTTCTTGATTTGCCCATTATTTGCTTGTTGGATCCATCAACTCCTTAGTCTTCATTATCATACATTCACACCGTTTTCACTAACTAAGTTTAATCTTAGTTAATTAGATTGTAGTTTTAATCTTTAGTTAATCAATTTTCCAAACCAATCATCACATTTTTACTTTTAAGCATAACTAGTATTAGAGTGTCAATTTAGTCATTGCTATCCTACAATCTCTGTGGACGATACCTCACTTGCCATTATACTTGTTTTGAAAAATTTTGAGTACATTTGAGGTCTTTTATAAATTCTTTTGACAAACGAAATTCTACACCAAAACGGCTCTTGTCAATATGCTTATCATCCGAGTCAGCTCCACAATCTGCTCCAACTAATCAAGCCTTGCCATTTCAACATTGAAATCATGACATCATTACCTTATCTGAGTCAATCAGATAACATACTAAACGGCACCGTATTGATAAGTAGAGAAAAGAGGTTGGACTAAGTTGTGGATCAAAGAACTTGGGCTTCACTGGGCTTCTTCTAGGTTACTGGTTTGGGCCTCCAAATGACTTCATAATGGGCGTACAATATCAACAGGTATTCTATCTAAGAAAATGGTATTTCAATCTATTTTCATATACAATTTATATATCTCAGTTAAATATGTCATCGACAACGACACATAAAATATACGTAAATTATTCATTCATAACCGGACATTAGAAAACATTTAACAGTACTAACTTCCCTCGGTTTTATTTTACCAATTAATGGCAACATGATTCTCATACAATTAATAATCCCCTAAAACGCCCGGAGAACAGTAAGTCAGCAATGTGATTTATTATGAAAGTAAACAAATAATAAATAAAAATTTGACCAGCAATTCAAAGTGATTTACATTTACGTTTCAAATATTGTGTGAGGGGCAACAGTAAAGAAAAAAAAAAAAAAAGTTTCAAAGTTCCTTACTTAGTGCAGCAAACTACTCTCCCGAATAAATTTCTATCTTGCTTCCTGATTTAAAATACAGCATTAATATCAGATGGATTCTTCGGTGCTTTCAAACTTCTATTTAAGTCATCTAGTCACCCTAAAAACCAAAAGCTTTGCCCAATTAAGCACCAATTCCAGAAGATATACAAACTGCTACGACCTGGTCTTGCCTCTTCTTTAAGTGTCTTGTTTAAAGAAGACATTGATATTTATTAATGTCTTGTTTCCATAGAATTGCAATTGTGTGTGCTTGTGTCCTCATTCTAATATATCTTTGTATATTTTTGCTACTGTATTATAAGAATTAGCTGCAAATTGTTAGTATTCGAAGATAGTTGAGGCACAATGGACACAAAGAAGAAGGATTTAGTTGAGAAATGGTTTAAGAAAATTAGGAGCTTTTTATCTCCTTTTTATTGAAGTAGTTGTGGTTTTTGTATTACAAAGTGATTCAAATTACAAACATTGAAGCCTATTTATAGGCTCTTTAGGTTGGTTAATACAAGCATTAGGAAAATGTTAGAATTTTCTAGAACCTTATCTAAAACTCTACATAATTAACTAATTGAAATGTCTAGAAGCTGCTACAACTTACAATTGCCTTAGATTATGCTAGAAACAACTAGAAATGTGCAGCACCATGCAACTTGATGAAACTAGAAGTTTATAGAATGTGCAACCTTCTAGAATGTACAGCACATATTTCATCACTCCTCCTTGATGCACATTCTGGTGACGCCGATCAAGCTCCGAAGCAGTTCGAATCTTACTTTCAGCAATGCCTTGGTGAAAATGTCAGCTAATTGTTCTTCAGTCCTGCAATACTCTATCTCAATTTCTTTGTTTGCTTCGGCTTCTCTCAAGAAATGATACTTAATTGCAATGTGTTTTGTTCGACTATGGAGGACGGGATTTTTGGTCATTGCAATTGCAGATTGCTATCGCAAAAGATCTTTGTAGCTTGATTATATTTTTCTCCCATATCTTCGAATATTCGTCTCAACCATATAGCTTGACTGGCTGTAGTAGCTGCTGCGACGTATTCTTCTTCTGCTTATGATTGAGCAACACTGTTTTGTTTCTTGGATGTCCATGAGAATATTCCTGAGCCCAGAGAAAATGTATATCCTGAAGTACTCTTCATGTCATTCATCGATCCTGCCTAATCACTGTTTGTGTAGCCAATCAATGTAGACTTATCCGTAGGTTTGAACCAAATGCCATAGTCTTTTGTGCCTTGCAAATATCTGAGTATCTGCTTTGCTGCCCCGTAGTGAACTTGAGTCGGATTCTGTATAAATCTTGAAAGTAGACTTGTAGCATACATAATATCTAGTCTTGTGGCAGTCAGATACAACAGGCTTCCAATAAGACTTCTGTAAATTGACACATCTGCCTTGTTTGACCCATCTTCCTTTTTGAATTTCTCATTAGTAACGAGAGGAGTTGCTACTGGTTTGCATTCGCTCATTTTGAATTTCTTGAGTAGACTCTCCGTGTATTTCTTTTGAAACACGAAGATTCCATATTTTTCTTGGTTTATCTCAATACCAAGAAAGTAGTGCATCAAACCCAAGTCTGTCATTTCGAAAGTCTTCATCATATCTTCTTTAAATTCTTTCATCATCTTCTCATTGTTTCCTGTATAGATGAGATCATCTACGTATAAAGAAACAATAAGAATATTGTTACCTTGGGTTTTGATGTATAGTGTTGGCTCACTTTTGCTCCTCCTGAATTCATGACTTGTAAAGTACTCATCGATTCTGCTATACCATGCTATTGGTGCTTGCTTTAACCCGTACAGTGCTTTCTTTAGTTTAAGAACTTTGTCTTCTTTTCCTGGAATTACGAACCCTTGAGGTTGCTCTACATATATCTCTTCTTCAAGATACCCGTTCAGGAATGCTGACTTCATATCTAATTGATGGATTTGCCATTTCTTTTGTGCAGTGAGGGCAACAAGAGCTCTAATCGTATCCAGGCGAGCAACATGAGCAAAGGTTTCATTGTAGTCAACTCCGTATTGTTGAGAGTATCCTTTTGCGACTAACCTTGCTTTATGTTTATGTATAGAATCATCGGAGTTAAGCTTCGTCTTGTAAACCCATTTGACTCCAATGATTTCCTTGTCATTTGGATAGTCCACCAACTCCCAGGTTTTATTCTTCTCGATCATCTTTATTTCTTCCTACATAGCTTTGACCCAAACTTCTTGTTTGGATGCTGCTTCATAATTTTCTGGTTCAAGAGTCACAAAATTGCAACTCTCATAAATTTCTGTTAAAGATCTTACTTTCCCTGGTGTTGTTTCTGGAGAGGACACTTCGTGTTGGGTAGTTGTTGTTTGTGTTGGACTCTCTAATGCTTCTGGTTCTGCTACCGTTTCTTCATCTGGTTGTCGTGGAACTACCGATTGCAGATGAATCTTTTTCTTCTCAATCTTCTTTTCATCCCAATTCCATGCATCATTTTCATCGAACTCCATGTCTCTGCTAATAATTATTTTATTACATTTTAAATTGTAGATACGGTAGCCTTTTAACTGAGAGCTATAGCCCACAAATATTCCTTTCTCAGTTTTGTCATCTAGCTTGCTCCTTTTTTCTTTTGGAATGTGTACATAGCATATGCTTCCGAAAACTCGAAGATGCTTTGCTGAGGGCTTTCTTCCGCTCCATGTTTCAACTAGAGTTTTATTCTGAACTGCTTTTGTCGGACACCTGTTAAGTAAATATACCGCTGTGTAGACTGCTTCAGCCCAGAATGTATTCGGAAGACCCTTCACTTTTAACATTGCTCTAGCCATTTCCATTACTGTCCGATTCTTTCTTTCGGAAACACCATTTTGTTCTGGTGCATAGCCGACATTTAGTTGATGCTCTACACCTTCATCCTTGCAGAACTTGTCAAATTCTTTAGAGTTGTATTATTTGCCTCGATCACTTCTCATTACTTTGATATGATGACCACTTTGTTTTTCCACATAGTTCTTGAACTTCTTGAAAATTCCAAAGACTTGAGATCTTTCTCAAAGAAAATAGACCCAAGTCATCCTTGTATAGTCGTTGATAAAGAGGATGAAGTACCTGTTTTGGCCATGTGTAGGAGTTCTCATCGGACCGCAAACATCTGTGTGCACTACCTCCAGCAACCTTTTGGCTCTTTGAGCTTTTCCTGTGGAGAATGGTTGGCGATGTTGCTTCCCGAGTAGACACCCTTCACACACATCATCTTTATCTTTGATGAAAGGTAGTTCCTTCATCATCTTTTTTGATAGAGTATCTTCAATCCCTAAAAGTTGAAGTGACCGAACCACCGATGCCATAACCAAGAATCATCTAGTTGCGCCTTCATAGCTGCTTCAGTAGCATAACTCCACCGAATAGGAAAATTCTGGTTCTCCATTTTCACTCGAGCTATCACCGTGCTTTTATTGTTGTTGTCATAGATTGTGCAGGAATCTCCTTCGAAATGAAGAGAGTAGCCGTTCTGGATCATCTGTCCCACACTGAGCAAGTTTTGTTGCAAATTGAGTACTAGGAGAACATTTTTTATGAATCTTCTTCCCTTCTTGGTCTCGACTGCAATAGTACCTTCTTCTTTTACCTCCACCAGTGCACCATTTCCAAGCCTCACTTGTGACTTGTTAGATGCATCAATATCGCAAAAGATGCTTGCATTACCTGTCATGTGATTACTGCAGCCGCTATCTATATACCACTTATCATTTTTCTCTTCACTTGCAGCTTGACAAGCGTAGAAGAGAACTCCATCTTCATCTTTATTTTCAGAAAAATCAGCTTGATGATTTTGTTTTAAACGGCACACTTTTTCTACTTGTCCAAATTTTTTACAATTTCTACATTGTGGTTTCCCACGAAACCAACAATCTTTTTATAGGTGGCTTTTCTTCTTAAAAATACCATAAGGTGGGTATTTTGTATTTTTATCTTGATTATCATAGTTTCTAGAATTTTCTCCTTTAAAATTGCTTTTAGATTTTTTCCACCCATATTCGGATTTCTGAGATTGAATATTCAGTTTGGACTGAAAAGCACTCTCTACAAAGTCTTCATTTCTTTGACTAAGCCTATTTTCATAAGCTTCTAGAGAGCCCATTAATTCTGTCACTGAAAGTTTAGTTATATCTTTTGACTCTTCTATAGCCGTTATTATTGGATCATATTTTCCAATGACACTAACTAATATTTTTTCTACAACTTTTTTATCAGAAATAGTTTCACCATAGGCACTCATTTGATTAACTATCTCCTTTATTCTAGCATAATAATTTTTTGCAGTCTCAGAATCCTTCATTTTAATATTTTCTAACTCTCTTCTTAGAGTTTGTAGTTTTACGATGCATACCTTCTCACTACCGTGGAACTCCTCCTTCAAGATATCCCACTGGCACTGGTTGCTCCCATGATCCTCGGAAACATCTCATCTGCTAAAGCTTGTTGAAGAAAGAACAATGCCTTGGAGCCTTTTTTCTTTTTATCTTTTGAAGTTCCGCACCCATCTTGGACTATCTCCCAAAGATCTTGAGATTGAAAGAATGTCTTCATCTTGATACTCCAGAAATCATAGTCGTCGCCATTGAATAATGGAACCGACATCGAAACTGATGAGTGACTTGATTTAGCCATGATGATAGCTTACGAAGGAACGCCCAACAACGAATGCTTGACAACAATCGAACCAGGCTCTGATACCACTGTTAGTATTCGAAGATAGTTGAGGCACAATGGACACAAAGAAGAAGGATTTAGTTGAGAAATGGTTTAAGAAAATTAGGAGCTTTTTATCTCCTTTTTATTGAAGTAGTTGTGGTTTTTGTATTACAAAGTGATTCAAATTACAAACATTGAAGCCTATTTATAGGCTCTTTAGGTCGGTTAATACAAGCATTAGGAAAATGTTAGAATTTTCTAGAACCTTATCTAAAACTCTACATAATTAACTAATTGAAATGTCTAGAAGCTGCTACAACTTACAATTGCCTTAGATTATGCTAGAAACAACGAGAAATGTGCAGCACCGACTTGATGAAACTAGAAGTTTATAGAATGTGGAACCTTCTAGAATGTGCAGCACATATTTCATCACAAATAACCAAAACATTCCCGGAAAATTGTCAAAAATAATCATATAAATTATATAAATTTTGTAATTTTACCGTCTCTCTGGTTTAGTATTGTTAAATGCATTTTGTTAGTGTGAAATATTTTTCTTCATTTTCTATATCTTGGTGCAGGGCTTGTTGAGGGTATGATTCTCCCACAAAGTTTCTAGCTAGAGGACAAGTTATCATGCATCTTTTGCACAGTTTGCTGCAGAATACAGATGCAGATCAAATTCCAATTTCGAGGAGTGAATTGGAAGTTTAAAACACAATTAAGCTGAGTGAATTGAACATTTTGTTTAAAATAATGTAAGCTAAGAACGGGCCACCAGAAAAGCTGCTGGCTGTGCACTAATGTATCTCGGTTATTTTTTTATTAATTATAAATTGTATCACTAGCTAGCTATAGTTAACTTTGATTTTGACACTGTAATCTGTTTGTTGATAAAATGCTTTCAATAATTCAAATTTTAGTTTAGATGGTAATAATATTTGTCACCATTCTTATATATAACTTTTATGCCTTGAAACCTACAAGATGGATGCCTGAAAGTAAATGGTGCCATATGCTCCACGAGTTTCTTGGTTGAAGATGTCTATAATTTACTTTCATTTAGATTAGGTTCAATATGCACCTCAGAAGTTTTGAGTAAGGCTACAAAAGTTTTTGGCATGGAGGGAGGCTGAGATGACCCATCAGAGCTTGAAGATAATGGAGCAAGGAAGTTCCATGGACAGTATGTTGTGGGATCCAAATTAATAGAAAAGAAAACCCTGAGCGGGAGAGAGAGGAAAGAGAGAAAATCCATCCCCCCTCCTTAAAAATGAGTAAATGCAGTGTTGAGGGTAAGAAGGAAGGCCCACGTACAGAACCCATGGTCCCCCTTCCCTAAATTTGTTCTTAAAATTTCCTTTAAAAAATTATTAAATTATTACTAAATTTTAAACCCTTTTCACTTTTACCCCTCTATTTTTAATTAACTTTGATTACTTTGGGAGTTTGAGTATACCAATTCGATGCTCTCACGGAAGACAATTCGAATATACTTTGATCTTACATTTTAATGAAATCAATCATTCTTAAATAATGCTCTTAAAATACGTGTTTATCACAAAATTTTCCAATAATATGCTAATTAAGAAAAACAAGTGACGGTAGAGAAAAGCTAACAATTCGTGAACACCTTATGACAACTTGAATGTTTATGTAGAATTCACAATATGGTACCAATAATGTCACCAGCTATTATTTAATTATTTTTTTTTTTTAAATTCGAAAGATAAGTGCGGTTGTGGCACTTGTGCCATCACTTCACTTGTGTGTCGATATTCGTAAATTTGAGAAGCACATGAGAAGAGTAAATATTCTTCTTCGCTTTGGTTTGTGAAATTCGCTTCATTGTCACATATACTCTACTTCTTTTGATGCCTATAGACTATAGTTTGAGAGTGATTAAGGATGTGTTATGATTATTTCTCTTTTGAATAATACAATGTGATTGATCTTTATGAAAGCTTTCTTTTGAACTCCCCCTACCCACCCTTGTAATTTTATTTAGGATTTTTCTTTCTCATTTTTGATGTTTATGAGGCATTGCATAACTTTTTTCCACCTCGATATTAGTTTTGTCATCAACGCGTTGTTCATTGGCTTGCAATGAACCCATCAATTTATACAGTATAATGATATGACATTGAGATCTTTTGACTCAGTAACCATTACTTTGTAGTTAAACTTTGCACTCAAAGTTCGAATAATTTTCTCCTTTGATTGATAAAAGCCAATTTCCTTGAAAAATCATCTTTAACTTTTGCATTTGAAAAAACTCAAATTACTTACGTATTGTTTGCAAACGCACATTTTTCACCATCTCTACCCTTTTACATATAAGTGTTCTTTAACACGTCTCACACTTGTTCTACAATTATCTCATGTGCAATTTTTTCAAAGATTTGTGGGCGAATTGATTGGTTGATAAAGAATCATGACTAGGCACCAATTTAGGTGATCAGACAAAAATACCCTTCCAAGTCACTTTCTTTCGTTTTCAAACCTAGAGAGACAAATTAGAGAGAGAAAATAGTAGAGAGAGAAAGCATCAGCTGTAAAAACATAGGCCTGAAAATCTGATGGCGAAGTAATCGGCGGTGGCACTACAGTCCTGAAGTTGACAGTTCAGACGAGCATCTGCAATTGATAGTGGTAAGTAGAGTTATATTTTGTTGTCGTTTTTATTCTTGATAAGTTTATGTGTCTGTTTGATGTTGGGTGTTGTTAAGACTTGTAGATTAGGTTTGATTTGTCGATCTGAGTACGGTTCTGGGTTAGGTTAGGGTTTTAATTTTTAAAAAATTTGTGTAGCAGTCGATGAAGATCTGGGTTTCTGAGTCTTTTAACACTATGGCCGAGCTTTTTGAAACACTGTCCGAACCTTTTAACGTGTGGTCCAAGCTTTTTTTTATGAATATTAGGTTTATCAAATTTGAATCTCCGAGCCTTTGTAAATATTTTCGAGCTTTTTTAATCAGTTCTCGTGCTTTTTCATGAACTGCCCGAGCCTTTTGTATGAACATTAAACTCTTTTTTTTTTTTTTTTTTTTTTTATGTCCGAGCCTTTGTTAGTTGTATCCGAGTCTTTGTGAGTAATGTCCGAGCCTTTGTGAGTAATTTCCAAGCCTTTTTAACAATCATTTTGTTTTTGTTAATTTTATATCTCCGAGACTTTCTATATAGTGCCCGAGCCTTTTAATGAACTGCCAAGCCTTTTACTTAACTGCCTGAGCCTTTTAATGAACTGCCCGAGCCTTTTACAGTTTATTAACTTTTATGCTTTTTTTTTTTTTTCTGTGAAAATGCAGATGAGGAATCAGCTCAAGGATTTGCTTAAAACTCCAGTAGGAGAATGGTACGAGGGGAAAATAACTCGGCATGACCATTTCGATGACCTTCAAGATATCGACGACGCACTTAACAGGGTACTTGAACATCTTGCGGTTGAAGAACGACATTGGTATACCGAGCCTTGTTTTGGATATTTCCTTCGGATGCATCGTAAGATGAAGTTTTTGGCTGGCATTGTCCATCGGGTGCTTATACACGAGTTGCATCATGATAGGCCAGAAAAAGAGATGAGATTTATGTTAGGTCGTCATTTGGTCCAGTTCTCGAAGGTTGAGTTTTGTCTGATCACCGGTTTGAAGTTCGGAGTTATTCCTGTCACGGCAAGGTATGATATTGTAGAGAATGGTATACACGAGCGATACTTTGGTGGTTGAGATGAGGTCAACTATGAACAGTTGAGATCAATTCTGCGGATTGGTATTTTTGAGGAGCAGTACAATGCGGTTAAGCTGTGCTTATTGTATATACTCAACTAGATATTGATAGGTGATCGGGGTATAAAAGTACCTATTTTATACCCTAATTCCTATTACTTTATGCTTGTTTCTCAGGTAAAACCGGGTATTTAATGGATTAAAAAAGTGTTTCAGGTAAATAGGGAAGTTCAGGGGCATTTTTGTCATTTTGGACAAATCAGGGGTAAAAGTGCAAGATTCAGATAATTATGGAATATCTTATGAATAAGAAAGAGTTAAGGGGTGCAAGTTGTAATTCGCCAGCAAAGCACAACATCAACCTGCCACGTCACGCGTGAAACGAACGACACCGTTTTGGCCCTGCGCGCGTCAGCCTGACATCATGTTGACGTCAAGTCGTCTTCAAGTTGCAGCCGCCCGACCCGTTTGCTCGTGACTCGAGCCGGACCCGGTTTTGACCCAGTTGTTTACCTGGCCGTTTCCGACTATTTTCCATCGATTTTCTGCCCAAAATTTCAGCTCACATCCCGGTGGTCCCATTTCACCCACTTTGAGCCTCCCATGCTGAAGTTTCCCTCTCCGCCAAATCCTCCAAACCTCCATGGAAGTCCAAGCTTTCAAGCTCACTTCCAATGGGTTCTTTCATGCCTAAACTCGTCCAAAATCGCTGGAAGACCGCGGTTTCATGCTGCGGGAAAGAAACCGCAGTCCAAAAGGAAGAAACTCACGGCCAACTTCCATTTTCCACCGCGAGTTCCTCCGGCGGGAACAAACCCGCGAGCCTAGTGGATTGAACCCGCGAACTCGACCGACTCAAGCCTCTTTCATGCCCAAAACACTCCCCTCTATAAATATACAACTTTCCCTAACCCTAAACACTATCCTTAATATCCAAAGTTCACAAAATTACTCACAACAATAAACCCTAGAATAGGTTGGAATAGTCTACCACCTCTCTAAAGAACACTCAACCCACCTTAGCTAGTAAGTAAGCTTGGTTGCATGTTGATTTCAAGCTTTGGAAAGCAAGAGGAGCTTGATTTATTGTGAAGACTTCTCCAAGATATTGGGTTGTCTCTCTTTCTCTCTTATTTCCTTTAGTTTGTAATTATATGTGTAACTAAACTATTGATGTTGGGATATGGTGTACTTGTAGTATTATCTATGATATTTGTTGATTATCTATGTTTGAGCTTCAAGTTATGTATGTGTTGATTTAATTAACCAATTGATTGACATATAATACAATTTAGATCATACATGAATGAATATTTATGTATGGGTCTTTATTCATGGTTTAAGACCACCCTTTGTGCTTAATTGTGATCAACTTAGTAATTAGGTGATTGAACTTGTACACCAACTTCCTAACATCTTATTTCCCGTACCACTCACTCTCATTATCACTCTTGCATGACCAATATTGTATTAGTGATAATTAGTCAAGTTAGTTAGTTAATTTAGTTAATTGTAGTGGTAAGCTTAGTTGATAGATTAGTTAATTGCCTAAGGAATTGAAAACCCTTAGTTGTAGTTAATTTAGTTAACTTAGTTGTATTTCCATTCTTGCCATCTTAGTGTAATCATTAGCCATTAGCTAGTTAAATTGCTTGCAACCATCCTCCATTTACTTTTCTTGCATGTAATTAGTGTAATTAGTGTAAATATATTGTATATATAATCTAAGACTAGAACCGATTTAAGGTACCATACCTCCTCGTGGGAACGAAACCCTTACTCGTAACCACTATACGTGGCCAACGATTCGTATACTTACGAAAAGGGTAAAAATACACTCGCACACGTACCATCATTTACGATAGTTTATAGAACTATCCCGTGCGTGTCAATGTGGTTGGACAAGAGAGAGAAAATTCCAGTATGGCAGATGCACCTAGTCAAGGACTTAGGCGCTTTTGATGCGTTCCTGTGGCATGCACACATGTATAGGTAGTCTATTTTTGGTTTCAAGCATGCGTTGGATGGTCGACAGGAGCAGTTCAAAAAATGACAGCAAGCAAATGGCGTTAACGTACAACATATACAGTCTACCTCACGCAATATTGGTGAGAATTTAGAATTTGAATCCGTACTTTAACTGTAATTGTTTTCATATGATTGATGGAATACATATATTGGATTCTTATCATACTTATTTGTTACGCAGATATTTGCTTTTGAGGTTATCCCCGAGCTTGGCACCCAATTTGGGACTCGCAGGGAAATCGACCTGTCCCCCGTATTCTAAAATGGGTGTTGAGTTGGCGACCGAGGGCGAAATAGCTAGAAAAGATTTTCATAGTAAGGGTAAGTATCTTTTTTGTTAATGTTTATAATTATTAGTAGGTACACAATTACAATGGTCTAACTACGATTTTAGATGTTTGCGAAGACAAAATTGGTGCCGACGGTAGCTGAGAGGGCTAAACAGTACTACGAGCGCATAGACAAGCTAGGGAGGCAGTCTATGTAATGCCGCCAATAGAGTGGACGTTTTGGTACCGGATCTCAGACAGCATACAACTACCGAGACCAGTGATACCGCAGGTTCTAAGCCGGAGGGTGGCGGTAGGACTCCCGTGAGGCATAGGCGGGTTCGATTCGTGATGCCCGTAGATACAACTGGAGGTGATTCACGAGGAGGCGTTGAAGGTCATCCAGAGGTACGTGAAAATATTTGTATAGCATTATTTAATTTCAAAGAAGTGAACGGTTTTAGTACTGACAATTTCGAAACCCTTTCAGGACCACTAGGAATGTAAATTTGCTGAAGTGTTGGATGCTGTCCGAGAGGTATGGTAGGATGTCCAAAAGAGTGATGAGAAACGAGATCAGCAGCATACAAAGTTGCTAGGCTTGATCTAGGCGCTTCAGGGTTTGACGTCACAATCCCATTGTGATGGTCCACCGTTCGATGACCGAGACTTTAGTAGTCATCACAAAGGGACAGACCCAGAGACCGGATGTGAGGAGCAAGCTACTACGAAGACAGTATCTGATTAGTAGGAGCCTGTTATGACAGAACGAGAGCAAGTATCTAGTGGTATAGAGACAACACTATTAGAGCAGGTACCTCCTTAAGGTTTACCAGAGCAGCTGTTGCATAATCTTGCTTATCCCCAGGACTGTGGGTTCGAACATGTGGATCGTCATGTTCATCCCTAGGACCACACAACGCACCCCTCGTCACAATGCACCCCTTCAGGCGATTTTGTCCTTAGGACGCATGAGATGACCATCTTGTTGTTGAAGTCTAGGTGCAAGGCTTTCTCCGATTATAGCTGCACTAGCTTATCGGTGGCAACAGTGAATCTCCTCCAAGGGACAACTGTGCTCATTGACAAAAATTCTAACTTGGAAGTAAGTCCCTTCATCTCTCCTCACCGCTCTTAATTTCCACGTACAATTGTCAATGATGCAAACCAGATGTAACGTTGTCTTATTGGACCTTTTCACCTTCCATTCAAAATTCTCCCGCATTGCAAAAAGGCCAACTAGCCTCTTCAAATCCTTTTTGCTCAAAAAAAAATTGACATTTATAAATCATGCTTGTAGGTTCTTATGCTACCAAGGTGCTGCTTCTACTAATACCAAACGAGTATGAATCTACTCCAGGAATAACCCACATTGTTGCATTATCAGAATCAGATGCAGTTACATTATGCCTGACCTCGGAAGTCCCATGCATATCTGGTATAGGGCAACTAACTCCGTGTAACTGCTCATCATTCATCTCAATTCGACAACCAAACACATCGCCGAAATGATGTTCAACTACATCTACATAGTCGACAACTACCGGTGAGACAGCATACATGTTTTCCCTACCTTCGGTGGCACTATTTTGTGTGAACACTTGGTTGCTACCGCTAAAGGATCAAATTTGTTAGGTATTTTCATGAGGAGTATCATTCCCTATCACATCTCTAGCTGTCCTCTCAGTTAGACTAACACATACTTGAGGGATCACCCGATCTTCCCCTAGCATAAACTGAACATCATCGTCATTTCTTATAAATGTGCGACATGTAGTGTCAAGAACTATTGATAATGACTGTAGATCAACATTGAATTTGTTTACATCATACTTCATAATGGTATGCACGATCGCCACCAATTCTTCGTAAGTCATATTCTTTGACACATACATTCCCTGGTTATTGGATCTAACAAACTTCTGACTTCCATCGAGTAACTGCTCCCATCAACCATTGTAAGATATTACTATTCTAACCCAATTCATTATGCTGTCAAATTAATGATCACAAACCATTAATAAACAATCAGGACTATAAAATATTTTCACAGATGTCTGAATAAGATGTTAAGAAAAGGCTCAGGAAAAGGTTTATACAAAAGGCTCGGATTACATTTATTAAGGCTCGGGTGAGAATATTTAAAAGGCTCGGACATTGATGTAAAAGGCTCGAACACTATTTTAAAAGGCTCGAACACTTCTTTAAGAGGTTCGGACACTGCTTCATTGACAAACCTAACGGCAATGCAAAAGGCTCGAAAACAACTTCACAAAGGCTTAGACACTGATGTGAAAGCCTCGGACACTACTTTAAAAGGCTCGGACATTGCTTCATTGACAAACCTAATGGCTATGCAAAAGGCTCGGACACAACTTCACAAAGGCTCGGACAGTGTTTAGAAAAGCTCAGACAGAGCTTATAAAGGCTTGGAAATTCAAAATTCATACAACCAGTTTAAGGTTTACAAAAGATTCGGAGAACAAATGAAAAGGAACGGGTAAAGTGTTACAAGACTCAGAAACCCAGGTATAGAAAAGAAGTATTTAAGAGATATATTACCTTGTTGTACTGAAGAACGTCCACTTCTTTCTAAGTTGAAGAAGAAAGGGGAGGCAACCTTAAAATTTTTGCTGTAGGGAATTTCAATTTTCAGACAAGTTTAATGTAGAGAGAGAGAGAGAGAGAGAGAGAGTTCCTGAGTTGGGACTACTAAGTTGAGTGTTGGAAGTGTGAAGACGGAAGTACTAACAGAATAAAAAACTGATTATCTAAGGGCAATTTTGGTAGTTCATCATAATAGGTGCCTTTTAAACATAACTTATTAAAGCACTCACTTAGGAGAAAAATAAGTTCAAAAAGGTGACATTTTGAACCATTTCTCTCTCTCTCTCTCTCTCTCTCTCTCTCTCTCTCTATATATATATATATATATAAATATATATATATTATAAATTGAAAAGGCGTGAGTCTTTTTTTTTTTTTTTTTTGTGTCAAACTAAAGTCAACATAACAAAATCCTAATAGTGTTAAATTTTAGGGTAGGTTTTTCAATAGGGTTAAGCTAAACTAACTTAAATTTGTGACTTTAAATTTTGACTTTAACATCTCAACCACCCATGTGCTTTTAATCCAATAAAAGCATACTACTCTACACATCCAATAATAGTGAAAAAGGTTGGGATAGGTTTTAATTTTAACCCATAATAGAGTGGAATCCCGATAATGAAAATAGAGTGGAATCCCGATAATGAAAAGATGTTGAACAACTCCAAACAAACTGAATTCATATGCAACAACATAAATATTACAAATTTACAATAGAGGTGATGCACAGTTTTAACAAATATGATAAGCAAACTTGGAAATATAAGGACAAGATGAGGTCGGTCCATTGGTGTGCCCCTCACACATAGACTATGATGTTTGTGCCCCTCACACAAAGCGTTGTTCATGAGCTTGCAATGAACCCATCAATTTATCCAATGGAACCAATCAATTTATCCAATATAATGATATGACATTGAGATCTTTTGACTCACCGGTAACTGTTACTTTGTAGTTAAACTTTGCACTCAAAGTTCGAATAATTTTCTCCTTTGATTGACAAAAGTCAATTACCTTGAAAATTAACCTTTAACTTTTGCATTTGCAAAACTCAAATTACTTACGTATTGTTTGGAAACGCACATTTTTCACCATCTCTACCCTTTTACATATAAGTGTTCTTTAATTTAACACATCTCACACTAGTTCTGCAATTATCGCATGTGCAATTTTTTCAAAGATTTGTGGGCGAATTGATTGGTCGATAAAGAATCATGACTCCAAGCCTTTCTTCAGTGTTGCTTGATTCACTGGCTGCATGCCTGCATATATCATTGTTCTACAACTCGCCAATGTACTTAATACTCAATAAAAGTTAAATTAATATATATATATATATTATAAATTGAAAGGGCGTGAGTCTTTTTTTTTTTTTTTCAAACTAAAGTCAACATAACGAGATCCTAACGGTGTTAAATTTAGGGTAGGTTTTTCTATAAAAGCATACTACTCTACACATCCAATAATAGTGAAAAAGGTTGGGACAGGTTTTAATTTTAACCCATAATAGAGTGGAATCCCGGTAATGAAAAGACGTTGAACAACTCCAAACAAACTGAATTTATATGCAACAGCATAAATATTACAAATTTACAGTAGAGGTGATGCATAGTTTTCACAAATATGATAAACAAACTTGGAAATATAAGGACAAGATAAGGTCGGTCCATTGGTGTGCCCCTCACACATAGACTATGATGTTGTAGGTTGAATCGTGTCTTCCAAACCCCAAATTATTGTAATATTTAAAAAATAAAAAAATAAAAAATAAACCTGGAAATATAAGTAATATAGAAGTCACACAAACTTGAAGGAAAAAAAAAAGTTCTACTCAATCTTCCATCCCACCATCATAAACCTCGGTTACTTGATCTTTCATGCTATCATCCATAGTGGTTGAATTGTTACCATCACCATAATTACCAGTACAAGACGTCTCAGAACGCAAGTTTTCTATCTCTTCTATGGTCCCTTCAACATCATTCAATCTCTTTAATTCCATGGCTACTTCCTTCATTGAAGGCCTCTCCTCCCCTTTTACATTTAAACACCTGCTCGCTAGCTCAGCTACTTCCTTGATCTGCTGATCGGTTTTATCATTATTTATTATACCATTATCAAGAATTCGATACAAGCGACCCTTTTTCAGCAAGGAACAAAATTTCACGACCAAAAGTCTGTCCTCCTTGGGCCCGTCAAATGACAGTGCTTGTTTTCCTGTCATTAACTCTACAAGGACGACTCCAAAACTATAGACATCACTTTTTTCAGTCAATTGGCCAGTATGCATGTATTCAGGATCTAGGTACCCAAGAGTGTGTTGGACCATTGTGGATAATTGAGTTACATCCACTGGAGCCAAGTTTGAGGGTCCAAAATCAGACACTTTTGCAGTAAAGTCATCATCTAAGAGTATGTTAGAAGACTTCACATCTCTATGAATAATTGGAGTACCAACTCCAGAGTGCAGATAGGAAAGCACTCCAGCAGTTTCGGCTGCTATCCGTAGCCGTGTCTCCCAAGGAATGGTGGGTGCCTTGTCTTTCTTATGGATATGGTCAAAAAGGGTTCCTTTGGTAACAAATTCATAAACTAGTAAAGGGACTTCAGTCTCTAAACAACAACCCAAAAATTTGACCACATTTCTATGGTTAATTTTTTTCAATAACGATACCTGATCGATGAATTGCTTTGTTTGGCTTCGGCCCATTTTCATCGATTTCTTTATTGCAACTGGGTTATTGTCTTTTAAAATCGCTTTGTATACAGGTCCATTGCGTCCTCTGCCAATGATTTTTTCCTCATTAAAGTTGTTGGTCGCCTCCTCGAGTTCGTTTGCAGGGAAAATTGTTGCTGCATCACCAGTTCCATCTGGATCAGAGAGTTGTAAAAGATCAGAACCACCATTTAGCTGAAAAAACATTTCTTTAAGTTTGATGAGCCTTCGCTTCCTGAACTCATAGTAGATCGCATAGCTACCGACAAGCAGCGTTACAGAGCCTACACCAACACCTGCTTGCAAAGCATTTCAAATTTTAATTACAATAAAAGAGAATGAATTAATATTCACAAACAGATTAATAGCAAGCCAAAGATACAACTATAAACTTACCAAGACCGAGCAGTAACTGATTGCAATTTTTGTTGCACTTGCAACCAAGGTATGGGTTCCCTTGGTAACCGCCTTTGCACTGGCAAAGATAACCGCCCGAACTGTTGTTAGAGTCTTTGCACAAGGTATTTTTTTTGCATGCGTAAGTAGCTCCATTTTTCTTTGCTGTTTTACAGTTGCCATGCCCAGTTATTGCCCAATCAACCACGGTAGGAACTTTTTCTGCTATATTGGACAGATTACTTTTAGAGAAATGGAATTTGTTATCTTCAATAACAAACGCATAGTTGCAATGATTGGACTGCAATTCATTTTTACCCCGTTTGTTAGAGCTACTGGCATACACCCTGATTCCTCTCAGATCTTTAGGGATGGGTATCTGGCAACATCCAGAGTCTGAAGAGCAAGGTCCATCAATCACATCGGCTGGCTTCTCACATGTGGAATTGCAGCTCCCGATATAACTTCTCTTTTTTAACTTACCATTGATGTATCCATAAGTATCACAGCCAATGACTGTGAACATATTTTCGATGGAAGAGATTCTGAAGTCGCCCACATTAAGGGAGGCCCCAAACCTCTGACTGTTGTTGCACTGTCGTGATACAGGGCTAAGGACCTGAAGCCGGCCTTTCATGGATATGTTGGTGACATTGATATTTGAATTAGTCCCCCAATATGGTATGGGAGGGTTGGTGGTTGTGTTGCAAGTGATAAAGAAATCTTCACTTAGGTAACAACCGGGTTCTGTTCCGAATGGATATGGGATTTCAAGGTCTCCACAGTTAGTGGGGCAGCCAGGCTTGGGTAATGGAGTTGGTTTTAGTGCTGCATTAGCTACCATTAACAGTAGCATCTGCAGCAGCACAAATCGGAGACACATTCCACTCAATCCCATTTCAATTTCAATTCCTAGTGGTTTATGATCTTCTCTGTTACTGTTAGTCCTTTATATAAGGATTTGGATTCTATCCTTATCTTTTTTTTCTGACCTTTTTAAAACATGCGATTGGTTTTTGATAAAGTGGTTGTGGAAACCAATCACATCTTAATCACATATTCAATTGCAATGCTTATGTATCAAAAAATTAGCTAGGAAGAGGATCCAAATCCTTTATATAATTAGTCCAATAATGCCCTGCATTTAGAGCGACCCCATCAATTGCTTTTATATGATGCTCTGCTCATTAAAGCTGAACAAACTCACATAAGCATTTTATTCCAAGCTGAGAGCTGCAAGGCACACATTCTCACAAGCAAGCTCTTTTTCCTTTGAAAGCAAGAAGAGACAAGAAAGGAATTTCAATTGCTTGAGAGAACATATATATTCTATGTCTTATGGAAAATCTGAAAGTAAGAGAATAACTTGTATAATCAAGCAAGTAATGCCCTGCTTTTAGAGCAACCCGATCAATTGCTTTTATATGATGCTCTGCCCATTAAAGCTGAACAAACTCACATAAGCATTTTATTCCAAGCTGAGAGCTGCAAGGCACACATTCTCACAAGCAAGCTCTTGCTCCTTAGAAAGCAAGAAGAGACAAGAAAGGAATTTCAATTGCTTGAGAGGAAAACATATATATTCTGTCTTATGGAAAATCTGAAAGTAAGAGAATAACTTGTATAATCAAGCAAGTAATGCCCTGCTTTTAGAGCAACCCCATCCATTGCTTTTATATGATGCTCTGCTCATTAAAGCTGAACAAACTCACATATTTCCTTATATTGTAATGGGTATACGTTATTCGTATCAATTTATGTATCTAAGAGTGATAAAGTTTTTAAGTTTTTATGCATATAAAGTGCTTGATAAAATGTTTTAAGAAAAAATTATTTCGATTATTAATGTTTTTTTGCAGTTCAAAAATAAAAATAAAAAATAAAAAAAATAAAAAAATAAAAAAATAAAAAAAAAAGCAAGAAATAATCGATCAAATGTAAGAAAATACCATAAACCCTAGATCCTAAACTATAATAGAAGAAGTAGAAAATAATGGATTAAATGTAAGAAAAGTAGTCATGGACAAAATATTGTAACATAGCTTATCATAATAAAGTATTAAGAGAAAATAGCACCATACACCATTAATTGATGGGTGGAGTCCCAAAAAGGTTATTCACTATTCAAATTATTCCAAAATCACTATTTTGATAAAACATTGTTCATTGACAGCCATTTTGTCAAAATCTAACGGAAAACTGTCGTTATCTATGACATGACACCCCTAACGAATAAAATAGCACTAGACACCATTAATTGGAGGGTGGAGTCAAATTGTACTTTAAGATGGTGACTTTATAATTTTACAATGTTGCCCCTTCTTATTTTACTATTTTAACATTAGTTCTAACATGTTATGACATAGGCAAATGGGTTATGACATAAGCAAACGATCTTCAAACAATTAATGGGCAAAGTGGCAATAATTGATACTTTCTTTCTATGAAATGGCTAATTTGAGCAATTTTGAAAAATTAATGACCATTTAGGGACCACCTCACCAAATCAGTGGCTCTAGAAATCACAAACCCTTGTATTTATTCAACAATTTGATGTTTCTCATGGTTTCCTCCATTTGTCTTTCTCATTTTAACACCATTTGAGATAAACTTACCTCTCTTTTTTTTTCAATTAGTTATCTTGCTTGTTTTACAATTTCATATTCTCATATGAGTATCTTCTTCTATTTTTCTATGCAGGTTAATTTCTTGGTCCTTTTATATTTGAACTGAGATTTTATTTTCTTTTATTTTAATTTAATTCAGTGAGATGAATTTATTTATTGTTGTTCAAATTTATGTTAATTTCTTCATTAACTACCGGTTTCTGTTTGTTGATTTGCAGTACTTTTATTATCTTCAATTTAATATAGATTTTTGTGATTAGTCTTATTGCCATTTGCAAGCATTAATTTCTTAGAATTGAATGAGTTAAGTTGATTTGTTTTGGTTTTGTCACTTTTATGATTATGATTTTATAATAAATAGTATGTAAACAAGAAAGCAAGAGATATCAAATGATAAAAAATAAAAAAAAATCAATTTATGTTATGTTGATTGTTGTTCTTGTTCCTTATTTGTTTATCCCTCTGTACTTTGATGAAATCTGTATTTTTGGATTATACCTTACAATATACAACTTCTTATTGACGTAATGGATTATTTGGAATATTTATTGTATATATTGCTCTTTTTTAGATATGAATTCCTTCCTGATTGAGAACTTATTGTATTCAACTCAATCTATTGCACTCAACAAAATAATAATTATTATAATAATAATTAAAAGAAAAAGAATTAAATAATTATCAATTAAAGCAAACAAATGTTAATAAAGTTTACATTTAGTTACTCTTTTACTGTGTTGCTAAATGTATAATGATAATGTCACTAAAGATCAAATATATATATATATATATATATATAAATGTTGATAATAAAATTAGAAATATTTATTAAATAATTTTACTTTGTGTGACGTATTTCAAGTATCTCAAAAAGTGTTGCTTAGGTAACAAATTAAATTCTTTTGACATTTATAGCGACACTACACTTATGTAATAAGAAGTAGTTTTTGGAGACAAAGATCACAAACCTATACTAATCTGCGAAATGGTTAAGACGACGAGGTGGTGACACTTGCTTTTGTGTCGTTAAATTCCTTTGACGAAGTAGAGTTAAGATTTGGTGATGTCTCAATGGCATTGCAAAAGAGCAATTTTCTTGTAGTTCACGTCTCCAGGAAGTTTCCGTATTGGTTGAATCCCGTTTGGTAACCATTGGGAATATGAACCATATCCAACATCATCTAGACTGTTACGTTCTTAATTGGCCAACACATGGAGAAGTTGATATTAATTGTGATCTCCAAGTAGTTTTACTTGTTTTACACCACCTCGTCCAGTACTATTATTCTATAAGCATACATGTTTAGGTTGGCTACGTCCCACACATGCCCCTTGTGTTGCAAGGTCTCACATGCGTTAATGGGAAATCAACTCTCATTCAAACAATATTGTTTTAGATTGTTGAAGAGTGCACGGATGAGCAGATTCGGGTGGTGCGTTGAATATATATGCTTGTAAGAAGATTAGGGTGGTGCACGGATGAGCAACATTTCTTCATAAACTTAAGTCTTGACGACCGAGGGAGGATGGAATTTGCTAACATTTATTTATTTAAATGGTTTTAGGCTTTGGTTAAGTGCTAAGTGCCAACTTGGAGATGAAGTTAGGAAGGAATAAGGAAATTAAGCTGGATTCTAAAGGTTAATTCATTAATCAAGTCTTTTCTTCTTTTCTACAGTATAATCTCATTTATTTTTTTTGAAACAGCAGTTTTATTAATAGAGCCAATAAACCAAAGCACAAAAGCCTGGCAAACACAGGGAACAACCCCAAACACAAAGCACAAAAGCCAGCTAAGAACAGAACCCGCAAGAAACAACCAAAACAGAAGCAGGAACACAAAAACAGAAAATCAAGAAAGCTACACAATATCGCCCCATTATAGTCTATCTCCACCACCGCTGGAACCATTTTAAGCCAAACAATCCGCCAATGAATTCGACTCCCTGTGCACAAACTTTATCTCAAGCCCATCCCAAGATAGAAGAAAATGTCTGATATCATGCACAAAATTAACCAAATCTAAATTACCAAAATCTTCACCATTACACCATGACACCACAACTTTTGAATCACTGAGAATGGTGATATTGCGACCAAACAAAACCTGATTGTCAACAACCAGTTGGCACGCTCACGCTCTACAGTATAATCTCTTAAACTCAATATATTATGGTTCAGATTATTTATTTGTGCTACTTAATTTGTTTTATAGAATAAGTGGTAGACAAATACGTCGGACTTTTAATTAATATCACAAGAGTTAACAGCAACTAGAGTGATAAAATTATCATATATGGGAGGGGTCTCACTCATAAGATAAATATGGATCTACTCATAATACAATTTATAATAGCCCATCAAAGAATAGGGATCAATCAACATTCAGAAGATGATACATGTGTAAGTCAATTATTTAATTTTGTTATTTTATTTGGATATTGTGTATTTGTGTATGTTGCCTATTTTTTTATACTCATTTTATTTTATTTTAAAGTTTTAAATCTTAATAACAACTTATATTTTTAATTTTATTCTATTTAAATTGAAAATTGAAAATAGAAAATAGTTTAAATCATATTATTTCATTTTAATATTCTATTTGGATATGATGATTTCTCAATTAATTTTATTTCATTTTTAAATATTAATATAATATTTTAATATATTTAAATGGTTTTTTTTTTTTAAAAAAGATGAATAATTTAAGAACAGGTATACTGTTTCTTTGACTAATTCCAAATGGCTTTAAAATACTACACAATTCATCAATGCAGCTAAATAGTTGTTTTTCTTCTTAAGGAAAAAAAAAAATACAAATAACATAAAACATTTTGAAAGCGTACCTGAAGTTTCAAAGGCGTACCAATAAGCGGAAAGTCGGAAGAGACCGTTTCATTGGTGGCATAAGCCATGAACTTACCAAGAAGTTTTATGACGCTGCATGCATGTGCACAATATCTAAACACATATATAACCAATTAAGGCTTCTCTCTGCGACTTGAGAAATCTCTTATTCTCTTCTATCCTTTTGTCCGCCTATCATCTTTCTTCATTTTTCAGGGTCGCAGCTTCCTCAGTTGGCGCAGGCAGATTAGATATGATCTCTTTTAAGTTATCAGCGTAGCTGCTTTTGAAAACTCAGTAGTAGTATTAGCTTGATAATACATAACTTGTTTAATTCATGTACTATTGGGATTCTTGGTCGACTCAGGAACCCAACTAACTTGTCAACAAAAGATCAAAGAATGACAGACAAAGTTGTACACAACAAAGATCAAGTAAAAGAACAAGAACCAAGAAGAAAATATATAGCAGAAACAAAAACAAGACCCAGATTTATCGTGGTTCGGTTAATAGAAGCCTACATCCACATTGAGCCTCTCAAAGAAGCCCTTCTAATATATGTCTTTACAAACCAGTTAAAACACAAATCTAACCCAGAAATAACCCAGAAAACCTCACAAGTTCTAGTTCCGTTACCACTAAAGGATCACAAACCCTAATCACTCTATAAATCACAAATATACTTGATACAACACTCAAACTCTTCACAGAGAGTATTCAAACCCTCTAAACACTCTCAATATACAATACACTCACTCAAAGTTACAAAAGATTTACTAAAGAACTTTGAGAATTACAAGGAAGAGAGTTGTTGAAGTTGAGAGAAAATAGAAAGCAATTACGTGAAACCTTAGCAAATAATTCTAATAATTTATCTTTCTAGATAGCTTTCTATTAATATGCTTATCATCTGAGTCGGCTCCAACCAATCAAGCCTTGCCATTTTAGCATTGAAATCGTGACATCATCACCTTATCTAAGTCAATCAGATAACATACTAACAGCACCATATCGATAAGTAGAGAAAAGAGGTTGGACCAAGCTATGGATCGATCAAAGAACTTGGGCTTCTTCTGGGTTACTGGTTTGGGCCTCCAAATGACTTCATGATGGGCTAACAATATCAACAAATTCCACCTTAGCCTATTATCACTCATATCGTATAAGAAATCTTCTGAGATACCTGGCTCAAAATAAAAAATAAAAAATAAAAAATAAAAAATAAAAACAAGTAGTCAATCATAATCACCTATCTTAAGCAAGTTAAAGTAATGCTTCAACTTCCTATAAGATACAATTTTTGTGCTTATATCTGATGGATTATCCTCTGTGGATATCTTTTCCACCTAAACAATACCATCAGAGACCTTGTCTCTTATCAAATGGTATTAACCTCTATATGTTTTGTTCTCTCATGGAACACAGGGTTCTTACACAAGTGCATAGTACTTTCGCTGTCAGTGTAGATGACAACCTTCCCTTTAAATACCCTAATCTCACCTAAGAGGCCTTGAAGCCAAATTGCTTCCTTAATTGCCTCAGTCACAACAATGTACTCAACTTCAATTGTGGATAAGGCCACAACTGATTGCAATTGGCTCTTCCAACTAACACAGCAGTCAGCTACGGTGAAGAAGTATGAGGAAGTGGACCGCATTTTATCATTATCACCTACATAGTTTGAATCTACATACCCTATCAGATCTATGACAGTGTTTGCACAATGAAATATTAACCCTATTAATGTGGTAGAGCTAACGTACCTTAACAACCATTTCATTGAATTCCAATGGCCTTTACCAGAATTGGCCATATACGTAGATAGAACAATAATAGCTTGAGCTAGATCTGGTCTTGTACTAAACATAAAATACATGACATACCCAACAGCACTAGAATAAGGAATAGACTCCATATATCTACTCTCCACAATTGATAATTGATCTAGGAGACAAGGCAATAGATAAAATGAAACTTGAAGATAGAGGAACATTAACAAGCTTGCAATTTTTCATTGCAAATCTATCAACCAGCTTTAACAGATAATTCACTTGTTTAAGGCACAGCCTAGACTCTTCTCTTGTCCTAATAATCTCTATTCCTAAAATTCTTTTTTCATTTACTAAATCCTTCATGTCAAATTCAGTTTTCAACTTCTCCTTCAATTCTCTAATCCTAGACATACTTTTACTAGCAATTAGCATATTATCAACATATAAAAGCAAATAGATAGTATTATGTATGTTTTCACTAGTGAAATAGAAACATGCATCATATTTACTTTTATTAAAACCTAAGCTAGTAATAAAATTATCAAACCTTTTATACCATTGCCTAGGGGCTTGCTAAACCCATAGAGGGATTTCCTAAGGAGGCAGACATGAGAGGTTTGAATTTAGACTCAAAACCCTCAGGTTGAGACATATAGATGGTCTCATCTAAGTCTTCATGTAAGAAGGCTGTTTTGATATCTAGTTGCTCTAGTTCTAGATCATAGTAGCTAACTAAGGCAAGGATGATCCTAATAGTTTTATACTTTACTACAAGTGAGAAAATTTCATTGTATTATATCCTCTCCTTTTGAGTAAATCTCTCAGCTACTAACCTAGCCTTATATCTAGGTGGATCATTCTACCCTAAACTTTCTTTGATCGTAAAGATCCATTTACAAGCCATTACTTTCTATTTTTCTGGTTTCTTTACAAGAGACCGAGTCCCATTCTTCTCAAGAGAATACTTCTCTTCTTTCATGGAATTCAACCATTTAAGCTTGTCAATGGAATTTACAACTTCTTCATAGCTTCTAGGTTCAACATTTTCTAATTCTTGCCCAGTGTATAATGCAAAAGAAATCACATTTGCATATGCAAACCTATTGTTAGGTTTTATTGTCCTTCTAGCCCTATCCCTAACAAGCTCATAATCAACTAGAGATTCATTCTTAATCTTTAGCTGATTTTTGACCGTCTTCCAACTAATCATCAAGATCATAATAGGCAGCCATAATATCCTTATTTTCTTCAGTTTGAATTGGAACTTGACCATTGGAAAGGCTACCAATTTCCACATGAATCTTATTTCCATCATCCTTTAAAGGATTTGGATCAGATTCAAAAGTAACTTCCTTGTCCTTACAAGGCATTTTAGACTCATCAAAGACCACATCTCTACTTATAATGACCTTGAATACTTTCTTGTCTCTAAACTAGATTCTATTATAAGCAGTGTTCTAGTAAACGCTAGGAGCTAGTCGGGCGGTGGACCAGCGCCTAGCGCCTAGGCGGCCTAGTCGGCGCCTAGGCGGTTGACTTTTTTCGTTGACCGATTATGACGAAATACATATAAAATCATCAACATAAATTCCCTTATTGTTTTGTTTGTATCTCTTGTACATGTTTGATATAATTTTACTTTTTGTTGTATATTTAGATTTTAGCATTGAAAGAGAGTGCCTTTTGTTATTTTACAAATTTGCTTTATAAAAGTCAAAATATCTTTTTCTCTCTTTCAATCTTTCACGCCTTCTTCTTTCTCTGTTTCACTTTCTCTCTTTCACGCCAGTTTTCTTCCACCAGATTATCTTTGATTCTTCTCTTTCACGCCTTCTTCTCTCTCTACTTTTGCTCTGCCTTCTCTCTACCAACGACCCAAAGTCCTTCCAAAATCAACCCAGAAATCCACTAAAATCAAAGCCTAACACATGGAAGCTGGTTTGGTCGGCGACAAAGGCTGTTTCTAACGACTTGCGGCGACATGAGGGAGCTGGTTTGGTCGGCGATTGAGAGGAGAGAGTCGATTTGATTAGATCATCAGAGAAGAGCATCGAGACTTGATCAATTTGGTTTTGTACTTTTGTGAATTGCGATTTGGTTTTGCGATTGCAGATTGAAAGGGAATAATGGAAATATGGAATTAGGGATTTGGATTTTTGATTTAGTTCGTTTGGGATTGAAACTTGGAAGGCTGAAAGAGTGAAAGGTGAAAGGGGATTTGCAATTTGGGGAGGAAAATTGAAATGAAGAAGAAACGGCAACGTTTTGCATAAGCCGATTTTCTTAAAAAAATGGTCTGACCGAACTAGGCGACCGATTTGTTTAAGCTTGACCGTTTGACTTCGGTTGACCATTGACTTTGACCATTGACTTCGTGTTGACCGTTTTTTTTCACCGATTTTGCCCAGTTCGGGATGGCTGACTGCCGCCCAGCGTCTAGGCGGCCGCCCAGACCGTTTTTTCAAACACTGATTATAAGATATGATATTTGTGAAAGAATTGATCTTATTGTATTCATTGATATGTGATCATATTTATACACACTATAGTACTTCAGTATAGGAAAGTAATTAAACCTAATTACACATGGTAACTAAGTGATTGTTGAATATACACTAGCCGAATTATGTTAGGATAAACATGGAAAGTAAGCTATTTATGGTCTTGTGAATCTCTACTGCTATCATGCCCCCGTAAGATAGAGCTACCATCGAGGATGCCTATCTTGGAGCGATGATCATGAAATTGTCGACGAGAGAGTGGCTTAGTTAGATAGTCCGCCAGTTGATCATTTGTGTGGACATGAGAGATACGTAGCTATTGATGGGCTATCTGATCCCGAACGAAGAAAAAATTGATGGCCACATGCTTCATGCTGCCTGTGAAATATGGGATTGGCATAGACATAGGTGGCACCTACATTGTCATAATAAATAACCGGGGTACTAGGAACTCATATTTGAAGCTCGAAGAGAAGGTGACCTATCCAATTCAGTTTAGCTGCAGATGATGCAATAGCATGATATTCCGCTTCAGTGGTCGACCTTGCAACAGTGTGTTGCTTTTTAGAGCTCCAACCGATTGAAGTAGAGCCAAGGAAGATGACATACGCTGTAGTCAACTGCCGATCATCCAGATCACCCGCCCAATTAGCATCGGCAAAGGCATGAAGATGAGGAGGAGAATGGCGACGAATGAGAAGTCCATGGTTCAATGATCCTTTAAGATATCGAAGAACTCTTTTTACCACATTCCAGTGAATTGTCGTCGGACGGTGCATAAATTGGGAGAGCTTGTTCACTGTGAAGGAGACATCCGGATGAGTTAGTGATAGGTACTGAAGCGAGCCTAGAATCTATTGATATTGAGTTGCATCCATAGGTGAACTACCATCAGCTAGCTTCAATGATTCAGTGAGTGATAGTGGTGTTGAGACAGCATTTGCTTCAAGCATATCCATTTTGGCCAGTAGATCACAAGTGTATTTTTGTTGGGAGAGAAATAGTCCACTTGCGGAGTGACGAGCTTCGACACCTAGGAAGAAAGACAGCTGACCGAGATTCTTCAGGGAGAATCGGTGAGCTAGAGCTACAATGAAATCACGAACCTGTGAGTTTGATGAACTTGTGACGATGATGTTGTCAATGTACACTAAGAGATATAAGGTCTATCTAGAGTGATGTTGAATAAAGAGCAACGTGTCAAATTTAGAGTTCATGAATCCAGTGGCTTGAAGGAAGGTACGCAACTTGTTGTACCAAGCGCGGGGTGCCTGGCGAAGACCATAAATTGCTTTTTGAAGCTTGCACATGTGGTGTGGCATGGTGGGATTGATGAATCCAGGCGGTTGGTCCATGTAGTCGTCATAAGTTAGAGATCCCAGCAAAAAGGCATTATTGACATCAAGTTGACGCAAAGGCCGACCGTTAGTGACAACAAGTGTTAGAATTAAGCGAACAATGACCCGTTTCACAACGTGACTGAAGGTATCGATGAAGTCGATGCTAGGGCATTGATGAAAGCCTTTTGCCATAATGCGAGCCTTGTATCGAGCCACCGAGCCATCAGGGTGGCATTTAATGCGAAAAATCCATTTACAGCCAACCACATTTTTAGGGGAATGAGAAGAAACCAGTGTCCATATGCCATTTTTTTATTAGAGCATCATATTCAGAACTCATGGCTAGTCGCCACTCCAAGAACTTACAGGCTTGTGTCAAGTTGGTTGGTTCGATTTGTGGAGGGGAATGAGTTGTGGAATTTAGATCAAAGATGACTTTTGGTCTGAAGATGTGGCTTTTGGACCGGGTGTGTATCAAGTTTGAGGAGAGGTGGAGTATGGATTATTTGACAGTGGAGCTGACTCGATTTCGGTTTAGTTGGGGAAGGCCTGGTTGTGGAGGATGGCTTGAGTGGTGGGGTAGGTTGGTTGTCCATAATGTGCAACGGACCAGCTGATACTAATTGGGTATCTGGAATTGTGAGAGACGAAGGAGAGGGTGAGTTGTGTGGTGAGTGTATGTGAATGGGAATGATATCAGTAAGTGAGACATCGGTATGGGGAGGATTTCCTAGAGACTTATAACTGACATCAGTGAGTGTGAGAGACTTATTACCTTGTTGTGACGGTTCAAAAGAAATGGGCTCGAGCCAGTGACTGACGGTCATAGAAGGAACTTGAGGTGCGGGACCTGTGAAAATAGAGAATGGAAGACTATTTTTGACGAAAACAACATGACGGGACACATATACTCAACTTGTAGACTTATCTAAACATAGATATGCATTATGTTCATTAGAGTAACCTACAAAGACATAGGGTAGTGAGCCATGACGGGACACATATACTCAACTTGTAGACTTATCTAAACATAGATATGCATTATGTTCATTAGAGTAACCTACAAAGACATAGGGTAGTGAGCGAGGTTGTAACTTGTGGGATGTATACGAATGCAACCATGGAAAGCACAAGCATCCAAACACACGAAGTTTACCGTAGTTCGGATTTTTGTTGAAGGGGAGTGAATATGGACTTTGATGACTCAGGACTTTAGTGGGCATGCGATTTATCAAGTAAACCGCGGTAATAAAGGCCAAGGACCAAAACTTTAATGATATCGAGACATGATGAAGAAGAGTGGGTGCGGTTTCTACTACATGATGATGCTTGCGTTCAGCTGTACCAACATGTTCAGGTGTGTGAGGTGAGGATTTTAGGTGTTGGATACCAAGGTTTTGTAGATCGAGACCAAGAGCTTGAGCCTCACTACTACCATCCGAATAGACTATTTTGATTCGGGTGTTGAAAAAAATTTCGACAAGCAATTTGAACCGTCTAAAGACTTGTGAGACTTCGGATTTGTATTTGAGTGGATATAACCATGTGTACTTAGAGTAGTAATCCACGAAGATGACATACTATTTATAATTGTCAAAAGAAGAGATATGAGCAAGACCCCAAACATTAGTAAATAAAATTTCAATGGTTTATTGCTTGCCAATGTTTATATCCCAAATGATAATTTGTGACTTTTATTACATAGACAAGTAGGACAATGAGAAACATTAGATTCGGGCTTGGTAACAAGAAGACTATGTGACGAAATAAGCTTCTAGAGAACTGGTAGGGAGGGATGACCTAAGCTGCAGTGCCATGACTGAGATGAGATGGCGGGTTGGGATGATGCGAAATTCTAGTGAACACTTGACGTGGGGTGGTGTAGATGACTCGACTTTGGCCAGACGTAAAGATTTCTCTTATTTTGGCCACATACCAAAGATGCCCCCATGGTCAGATCATTCACAAGAAAACAGTCAAAAAACTCAATGAATGTATTATTGTGAGAGCAAAATTGAGACACAAAAACCAGATTTTGTTAGATGTGAGGAGAACATAAGATATGCTTAAGACAAAAAGAGTTAGTGGGTGTGAGTGATGAAGTGGAACTAGTGTGAGTTATAGGAATTGTTTTACTATCCCCAACCATGATATCTTCTGTGCCACCGTATTCTGAGTGTAGAGATGGGTTCTGAAGATCTGATGTCATGTGATGAGACGCACCAGTATCAAGTATCCAGTTGTTACGACGGTTAGACTGATCTGAGTTCATGTGGTTTGCCTGTGGCCACGGTTGAGATTGAGGTGGTGGATGAGAGTGACACACGCGAGTTGTATGTCATATTTTGTCACACAATTGACACACCAATCGGGACTAATTGGTAGAGGTAGGTGGGCACCGTTGTTGAGAGAAGTGAGATGAGTTGTTCGATCGATATGAACCTCCTTTGCTGGAGAAGCCACGGCCACGGCCTGGTGTTGTCCCAAAATTCTGCTAGTGACCGTTGTTACCGAATGATTGGTGGTGTCCCATGTTTGATGACGAGTTTCCTTGATAGCCACAACCCCGTCAGTTGGATGTCCTTTGATTAAACTGTGTCGTTATCTGCGGTCCACCCTTTTTTGTTTCATCACGTTTGAGGAAGGCCTTATAGTCAAGTAATTTGTCATAAAGTTCTTCAAATGAGATTGGGGAGTCTCAAGCTCGAATGGCGGAAGCAAGTGGTAGGTAAGTAGGACCCAATCCATTCAGGGTGTGTATTACAGTTGCACTATCATCAACTGATTGACTAATTAACTCAAGATTGTCAAGTATGTTTTTGATACCTTAGATGTAATCCGCAACTGATTTGTCTAATAAACTTACGATGGTGAGTGAGTCAAAGAGTCCAAGTTTGTGAGTGTTCGAATGATTGGCGTAGAAGGCTTCAAGTTTCTCCCATGCCTGAGCACAGGTAGTGGAGCTGGTGACGATGGACTGTGCAGCACCGATGCATGTAACTTGTATTGCATGGAGGAGCATGCAGTCTTGGCGAAGCCAAATGTGATGATCTAGGTTTGCAGTGGTTTCTTGTGTTACTTGAGTATAAGGGGTTCTTGAGGGATTTGCAATAACCTCTGGAGGACACGACTTGGTACTGTCTGAATATCCCATAAGACTATAGCTGAAGAGGAGATTTTCAAACTGTGATCTCCAGGCGGCATAGTTTCCACCTTTGGATAGTTTGATTGGAATTTGTGTGGAGTTGATTGCAATCAGTGATTGTGTTTGGTTGGAGTTGTTTGTTCCCATAAGAACAACTTGAGGGGAAGAAGTAGAAGAGGTCACAGATGTGCTAGGGGATGTCATATTCGAGGTTGTGTATGACGGTGAGAAGAAGAATGATTAGAGAAGGAGAATTTCAGTAAGAAATGTGAGAAGAGGAAAAGAAAGAAAGGTTGAGCGGCTAGGGTTTCAGGATCTTTAAGCTATTTCACAGCTTAGCTCTAATACCATATAAGATATGATATTTGTGAAATAATTGATCTTATTATATTCATTGATATGTGATCATATTTATACACATTACAGTACTTCAGTATAGGAAAGTAATTGAACCTAATTACATGTGGTAACTAAGTGATTGCTGAATATACACTAACCGAATTATGTTAGGATAAACATGGAAAGTAAGCTATTTATGGTCTTGTGAATCTCTACTACTATCATCTATAACCCTTAACACCTAAAGGATATCCTAAGAAAACACCTCTTAGGGATCAGGGTTCAAGTCTCCCTTTAGATTGGTGTGCATAGGCTGCACACCCAAATACTCTGAAATGTTTCAAAGTAAGTGGTATGCTAGTTCAAATTTCTTTGGGAGTTTTTAAATCTACAACAGTAGAGGTGGACCTATTTATTAGGTAAGTTGTTGTAGCAATAGCCTCACCACAGAATTTTTAACTTAAATCAGAACTGATTAATAGGCATATAACCTTATCTAGGATATTCTTATTCATCCTTTTAACTATACCGTTCTGTTGAAGTGTGTACCTAATTGTTCTATGTCTCTCAATACCATTTTTAATACATAATTCATTAAATTCATCTTTGCAAAACTATAGACCATTATAAGTTCGTAGTACCTTAACTTTCTTAGAAGTTTGGTTATCAACCAATATTTTCCAATCCTTCAAGCTTTCAAAAGCTTGATCTTTTGATTTCAATAGGTAAACCCATACCTTTCTTGTGAAATCATCTATCAAATATAGAAAATACAAATTTCCACCATGAGTTGGGACCTTTGCAGGTCCCCAAAGATCTGAGTGTACATATTGAAAAATATCTTTTGTGTTGTGTTGAACTGTACTAAAACTTAGCTTATGTTGCTTGCGTAGGACACAGTTCTCACAAAACTCTAGTTTGTTTATTAGATCCCTACCCAACAGATTCTATTTACTTAATTCAGTAAGGCCTTTCTCACTCAAGTGGCCTAACCTTAAGTGCCATAAGACTCCCTTATCAGTAACTTTAGATGCTACATTAGCAGCATAGTCAGTGACTATCTCTCCCCTTATCATATAGAGACCATTTCTCTTATCTTTGAGGATGGCAAGAGACCATCTAGCAGCCCTAAAGACACCCTTTTCAGCCTTATAGGAATATCCTTCCTCATCTAGAACTCCTAGAAGATTAGATTTATCTTTAGGTTTGGTATATACCTAACATTCCTAAAGACCCTTACTATCCCATCATACATTTTAATGGCAACAGACCCTATCCCTTGCAGTACCTTGCATTGCTGATTATTAGCCATCAGCACACTTCCACCACTGAGTTTTTTTAACTCTGTGAACCAGTCCTTAATTGGACTCATGTGGAAGGAGTATCCTGAGTCTAGAATCCACTCAATTTTGATGTCATATGTGCTCAAGTGAGTACCTCACTAGGCTCATAAGACTTGGATGCAACAACTACATCACCATCACTTTGAGTTTTATCTTAATTCTTCTTCTTAAACTCATAACAGTATTTCTTAATATGCCCTTATTTCCCACAAAAATTGCATTTTCTAGAGCTATTTTTGTGCCTAGATGACTGAGATCTATTATGATTTGGTGTCTTACTCTTGTCTTTACCCTTATTATTGTTTGGATTGTTATTATTGTTTCTTGTTGGAGGTCTACCCCTAGCAAACAGATTATCACCCCTATATTTCTTCTCTATTTTCAACTCTAAGTCCTTAGACTTTGGAGCTAAAACATACTCCTCAAGTGTTAAAAAAGATCTACCATATTTAATAGTAGCCTTAACATCTCTAAAAGATTCAGGAAGTGAGTTGATGAGAATGATTGCCACTCAACTTCTCATTGTCACCAGCATTACTTAACTTATAGTCACTATCTTGAATTCATCATGATTTTGACTTAGACGTTTACTTGGGTCCATCTTAAAACTAAAAGGTTTTCTTTTCAGTGGATTTTATTAGTTAAAGACTTAGTGAGATACAAGCCTTCAAGCTTCTTCCAAACATTAGAGGCAATGGTTTCATTATTTACTTCTCTAAGTACGTTATTAGACAGATTCAATATGATAGTTCCTAAGGCCATTTCTAATAATTAGATTATCAGGCAATTTATCAGGTCCTTCTATGGCCATGAGGATTTTATGTTGGGATAGAAGGGCTTTCACCTTTCTTCGCCACATACTGAAATCCCAGTGCCATCAAATTTATCTATCTCAAACTTTATTGACATAAAAGGGTTATTGAAATTACCAAAGTTTGGAAGTGTTACCTCCTCCTAGTGACTCGCTACCTCACTGGTACTTCCCTCTTCTCCAGATGAGTCTTAAAAGCTTGAAGGCTCCACCACTGGAGGATCCTCGTTCCCTACGTCCGCCGTTAGTACTAGTTGTAGGCTCTGATATCACCGTTGGGATTCTTGGTGGACTCAAGAACCCAACTAACCTGTCAACAAAAGCTCAAAGAATGAAAGACAAAGTTGTACTCAAGACATATCAAGTAAAAGAACAACAAGCAAGAAGAAAATATAAAGCAAAAACAAAAACAGCACCCAGATTTATCGTGGTTCGGCTTAAAAGAAGCATACATCCAAGTTGAGCCTCTCAAAGAAGCCCATATACTATATGAGTGTCTTTACAAACCAATTACAACACAAATCAAACCCAGAAATAACCCAGAAAACCTCACAAGTTCTAGATCTGTTACCATTAAAGGATCACAAACCCTAATCAACTCTACAAATCATAAATATACTTGATACAACACTCAAACTCTTCACAGAGAGTATTCAAACCCTCTATACACTCTCAATATACAGTACACTTACTCAAAGTTACAAAAGATTCACTAAAGAACTCTAAGACCACTAAGATTACAAGAAAGAGAGTTGTTGAAGTTGAGAGAAAATAGAGAGAAATTTTGTAAAACCCTAGCAAATGATTCTAATCATTTCTCTTTCTAGGTAGCTTTCTATTTATATGCTTATCATCTGAGTCAGCTCCACCATCTACTCCAACTAATCAAGCCTTGCCATTTCAGCAGTGAAATCATGACATCATTACCTTATCTGGGTCAATCAAATAACACACTAAACGGTACCGTATTGATAAGTAGAGAAAAGAGGTTGGACCAAGCTATGGATCAAAGAACTTGGGCTTCACCGGGCTTCTTCTGGGTTATTGGTTTGGGCCTCCAAATGACTTCATGAAGGGCTAACAATATCAACAGGTATGCTATCTAAGAAAATGGTATTTCAATCTATTTTCATATACAATTAATATACCAATTAATGGCTACATGATTCTCATACCTTTAATAATTCCCTAAAACGCCCGGAGAACAGCAAGTCAGCAATGTGATTTATTTTGAAAGTAAACAAATAATAAATAAAAATTTGACAATCAATTCAAAATGATTTACATTTACGTTTCAAATATTGTGTGAGGGAGAACAGTAAAGAAAAAAAAATTTTCAAAGTTCCTTAGTGCAGCAAACTACTCTCCCGAATATATTTCTATTTCGCTTCCTGATTTAAAATACAGCATTAATATCAGATGGTTGCTTCGGTGATTCCAAACTTCTATTTAAGTCATCTAGTCTCCCTAAAAACCAAAAGCTTTGCAAGCACCAATTCCAGAAGACTTACAAACTGCTGAGACCTGGGTCTTGCCTCTTCTTTAAGGGTGCGTTTGTTGCGCGGGATAGGATTGGACTATTTTTAAGACATGGGATTGGATTGGATTGGATTGGACTGGATTGGATTAATTATAGTGTTTCCCGTGTTTGGTGCAATATGGGATTGGATTAAAATAATCAAATCATGTGTTTGGGTAGGTGATGGGATTGGACAAAATAAAAAATTTATCTATAAAAAAAATAAAAAAAATCAATCCATATCCACCATTCACCAACCAAATCCACTATCACAACACTCAATACACATCCAAATCAATCCACGATCTCTCTCCTTTTCTTCTCTCTTCTTGCTTTTCTTTCTCTGATTTCTTTGTTCTCACTTCCTTTACACACAACCAAAATCAAATCCACCAACACTTGATCAAACATGTAGCTGCTCCACCTCGAAGACCTCATGAATCTCTTCGAGGTGGAGGCCTACAAGTCCTGGGCAGTCATGGAGCTGGAGCTACAAGTCCTGGTTTCTTTTATTTCTTTTTCTTTTCTTTTTTTGAATAGATCGGCAAACTTTTTTGTTTTGAATTATTTTGGTTCTGTTTTTGAGTGAAAATATATGTTGGGTGTTGGATCTGGATCTGGTTTTGTTGTGAAGGAAAAAACACACCAATAGATTATTTTTCCATAATTTTTTTTCCCACATTTTTCAGATTTTCCAGATTTTTTTTGGTTTTGTTTTGATTATGGTATGAATTGGGTGTGGATTTTGATGTCTTTGTTTGATTTCCATATGGATGGGATGATTCTGCAAGGGGATTGGATTGTTTTTCAAAAAAAAAAATTTGTTTGTGGTTGATGATTGGTGGGTGGAACAAAATTATTTTGTTGTTGATGGAGTTGGCTGGTGATTGGTGAAGGAGATGAATCTTGGAGTTGGCTGGTGAAAGAGATGAATCAATGAGGGATAAAATAATCCCGTTGATTTGGAGGGGATTATTTTATCCTTCTCAGGCAGGATAAAAGTGATTTTGGGATAAAAATAATCCCAGCGGCCTACACTCACCAAACATGGGATTGGACTAAAAATAGTCTAATCCCAGTCCAATCCCGTCAAACAAACACAGCCTAAATGTCTTGTTTAAAGAAGACATTGATATTTATTAATGTCTTGTTTCCACACGTGTCCTCATTATAATATATCTTTGTATATTTTTGTACTGTATTATAAGAATTAGCTGAAATAACCAAAACATTCCCTGAAAATTGTCAAAAATAATCATATAAATTGTATAAATTTTGTAATTTTACCGTCTTTCTGGTTTAGTACTGTTAAATGCATTTTGTTTGTGTGAAATATTTTTCTTCATTTTCTATATCTTGGTGTAGGTCTTGTTGAGGGTATGAGTCTCCCACAAAGTTTCTAGCTAGAGGACAAAGTTATCATACATCTTTTGCACAGCTTGCTGCAGAAAACGCCTACAGATAAAATTCCAATTTTGAGGAGTGAATTGGAAGTTTAAAACGCAATTAAGCTGAGTGAATTGAACATTTTGTTTAAAATAATGTAAGCTAAGGACGGGCCACCAGAAAAGCTGCTGGCTGTGCGCTATTGTATCTCGGTTATGTTTTTATTAATTATAAATTGTGTACACTAGCTAGCTATAGTTAACTTTGATTTTGACACAGTAATCTGTTTGTGGATAAAATGCTTTCAATAATTCAAAATTTAGTTTAGATGGTAATAATATTTGTCACCATTCTTGTATATAACTTTTATGCCCTGGAAACCTACAAGATGGATGCCTGAAAGTAAATGGTGCCATATGCTCCACAAGTTTCTTGGTTGAAGATGTTTATAATTTACTTTCATTTTAGATTAGGTTCAATATGCACCTGATCAGAAGTTGAGTAAGGCTACAAAAGTTTTTGACATGGAGGGAGGCTGAGATTAGGTTCAATATGGACCTCAGAGCTTGAAGATAATGGAGCAAGGAAGTTCCGTGGACAGTATGTTGTAGGATCCAAATTAATAGAAAAGAAATCCCTAAGCGGGAGAGAGAGGAAAGAGAAAATCCATCACCCCTCCTTAAAAATATGTAAATTCAGTGTTGAGACTTGAGGGTATGAAGGAAGGCCCACGTACAGAACCCATGGTCCTCCTTACCTAAATTTGTTTTTAAAATTTCCTTTAAAAAAATTATTAAATTATTACTAAATTTTAAACCCTTTTCACTTTTGCCCCTCTATTTTTAATTAACTTCGATTACTTTGGGAGTTTGAGTATGCCAATTCGATGCTCTCACGGAGGAGAATTCGAATATACTTTGATCTTACATTTTAATGAAATCAATCATACTTAAATAACGCTCTCAAAATCCGTGTTTATCATAAAAATTTCAATTAATATGCTAATTAAGAAAAACAAGTGATGGTAGAGAAAAGCTAACAATTCGTGAACACCTTATGACAAGTTGAATGTTTATATAGAATTCACAATATGGTACCAAGAGTGTCACCGGCTATTATTTTTTTATTTTATTTTTTAATTCGAAAGATAAGTGTGGTTGTGGCACTTGTGCCATCACTTCACTTGTGTGTCGATATTCATATATTTGAGAAGCACATGAGAAGAGTAAATATTCTTCATCGCTTTGGTTTGTGAAATTCGCTTCATTGTCATCAAAGAAGTAAATATACTATACTTCTTTTGATGCCTATAGTAACTTTGAGAGTGATTAGGGATTTGTGTTATGATTATTTCTCTTTTGAATAATAAAATGAGATGGATCTTTATGAAAGCTTTCTTTTGAACTCCCGCTACTCACCCTCATAATTTTTTTTTATGATTCTTCTTTCTCATTTTTTGATATTTATGAGGCATTGCGTTTTGTCATCAAAGCATTGTTCATGGGCTTGCAATGAACCCATCAATTTATATTGTATAATGATATGACATTGAGATCTTTTGACTCATCTGTTACTTTGTTGTTAAACTTTCAACTCAAGGTTCAAATAATTTTTGTTGATGTTTGTATGAAAGTAACATGTATTTGTATTTGGGGCATATTTGTAATTTGAGGTTTTATTGGGCTATGTTAAGCTAAAAGTCTCACTGTATAAGTAAGTTGTTAGTTGAGCTTTTAGACTAAATATGTGCAAATATGTAGAAACAACAAAGCTAGAGAAAAAAAAAAACCTAGAACAAAGAGTGATTGTGAGGTTGAAGGATTGAAACCTTGAGGAAGAGAGAAGGCTTGTGCGTTAGAGGTGATCTTTTATACTTGTCATTATCATTATCTAGTGAAATCGGCGCCTCTGTGGACATAGCCAATTTTGGTGAACCACGTAAAATTGCTTATGTTGTGTTGTGGTTTGATTGCTTTTAGTTGATTATGTTTCCTTATTGCTAGTATTACATCATTGTGCTTATAAGTCCATTCAAATAAGGTCTTAGAAGAAGTCGGTGGTAGTTTTCGATTTTGCCTACAAGGTGTTCGACAAAATTACCAAGTGAACTCAAGAGAGGTGTTGTTACACCGCTTACAATTTTCTCCTTTGATTGACAAAAGCCAATTTACTTGAAAAATAACCTTTAACTTTTACATTTGAAAAAACTCAAATTACTTACGTATTGTTTGCAAACGCACATTTTTCACCATCTCTACCCTTTTACATATAAGTGTTCTTTAACACATCTCACACTTGTTCTGCAATTATCGCATGTGCATTTTTTTCAAAGATTTGTGGGCGAATTGATTGGTTGATAAAGAATCATGACTTCAAGCCTTTCCTCAGCGTTGCTTGATTCACTGGCTGCATGCCTGCATATATCATTGTTCTACAACTCGCCAATGTTCTTAGTACTCAATAAAAGTTAAATTTATATATATATATATATATATATTATAATTGATGTATTTTTTTTTCAAACTAAAGTCAACATAACAAAATCCTAACAGTGTTAATTTCCAAACCTCTATTTAAGTCATCTAGACTCCCTAAGAACCAAAAGCTTTGCCCAACTAAACACCAATTCCAGAAGACTTACAAACTACGACCTGGTCTTGCCTCTTCTTCTAAGAGTTAATATTTATTAATGTCTTGTTTCCTTAGAATTGCCAATGTGTGTGCTCTCATTATATATTTTTGCTACTGTATTATAAGATCAATTTGCTGCAAATAACCAAATCATTCCCTGAATATTGTCAAAAATAATCATATAAATTTTGTAATTTTGCTGTCATATTGGTTTAGTACTGTTAAATAGTTTACTTTTCCATTGCATTTTGTTAGTGAAATATTTTTCTTCACTTTCTATATCTTGTTGGAGGGTATGATTCTCCCACAAAGTTGCTAGCTAGAGGACAAGTCATCATCTTTTGCACAGCTTGCTGCAGAATACGTACACCTACAGATCAAATTCCAATTTAGAGGAGTTAATTGGAAGTTTAAAACACAGTTAAGCTGAGTGAATATTTGAACATTATGTTTAAAATAATGTAAGCTAAGAATGGGCCACCAGAAAAGCTTCTGGCTGCGCTAATGTATCTCAGTTATGTTTTTATTAATTATAAATCGTGTACACTAGCTATTTAACTTTGATTAATATTTGTCACCATCCTTACATATAACTTTTATCATATGCTCCACAAGTTTCATGGTTGAAGATAAAGTATTTCTAATAATTTATTTTCATGGTTGGATGTGCACCTCAGAAGTTTTGAGTAATGCTACAAAAGTTTTTGGCTTGGAGGGAGGCTGAGAAGACCCACCAGAGCTTGAAGATAATAGAGCAAGGACGGTATGTTGTGGGATCCATAATTTTCAATAATTGTTTTTTTTTTTTTTTTTTTTTGCACAAAATATTGTTTTCTTTTAATGGTGGTCTTATGGTGACATCGTGCAAGCAAAGGTTTTATTTTCCCCATCATTAGAATTAATATATTTTAATTAGTTTTAAATTTATTTTTACACTTCAAATGTATTACTTTTAATAAGTTTTACATTTATTATAATTAATATATTTATTCATTAAACATGTAAAATAATTTTATTTTACTAAATATGGTTTGCGTAATATTATTTTAATTATAATCATACGCTATACTAGTTCAAGATGGACTTGTGAGCCTACGTGTAAAATATTGAACACCAACTTAATTACAAAGTGAACATAAAATAGTGAAGTTAATGCAAACCATCAAAAAATGGCCATATATTTTTGCCTAATATTTGTACAGTAATGCTAGAAACCCACCAATTTTATATCTCAACTAGTGATATGTCAAACGAAAAATGGATACATATAAATTATAAATTGGGATATGAGTTGAAATATCTAGTATTGTTCTTATTTTTATTATGTTTTCATCATTATTCAAGAATCTCAATAAAATATTATTATTCATTTTTAACAATTAATGAAAATAATTGAAAGTTTCCAATTTATATAATATTCTTTTAATTAATGTTTACTTTAATATAATCTCTAAGCTATACGTGGATTTAACATATTATTTCTAGAACATAATCATGGCATCGCTTTGAGGATGTGGGTAAAGGTTTCTAGCTGTTCAGCAGTCCAGAAGAGGAAGTCTCAGGTCTATATATACAGTAGTGAGTACTGTCCGGCTAAAATATTTAGGTTTTCCAACCACTCTCTCTCATTACTCCACACCTCATCAGTTCACTGAAAAAATCTTGGGTATTCTAGAATGCAACATGCATCCTAAATACCATCGTACACTCGTACCATAATACCATATACGCTAAAATTGGTCACATTTTAGGATCTCAGTGGGAGATGCATCCCACTTCTATATAATAGATTCTCTTTGGTTCATTGTAACTTTAACGACAACAATAATGTAGTATATATTTAATTTATAGTGTTTGCACATTATTGAACTTTTACATTCAATAATGTAGCATTTCATGGGACCACTCATGACAATTATAAAGTAATGATGTCAAGTCTCATGTAAATGCTTTCTTCCTTTCATATGTCATCGTGCTTACCTACAAATTAAAGTGCATATATGCCTACAGCGCTTGAAAATATCCCATAGTTCAAAAAGACAAATAAGCCGATGAAAAATTGTGATAAGATGGATGGGCATAGTAAATTTATATTATATAGATGACTGTTATATAGATGATTATAATAGAGATGGATGATTATATCTGTTTAGTTAGATCTTCATGATTTGGTCACGGCCAAAGAACATTTTTGTTTTTAATTCTCAAATCAATACACACACAGTCGGATCCAACTCACATAAGACTAATTTTCTACTGCAATTGTGTCTTTCCATCAATTTTGCTAATGAACCTGCATTAATTAAAACATTTTTTCGCTTCTAATTATTAGTTTTTAACTGTTATAATTTGTTTGCCATCAAAACAAGGGGGCTTGGAGATAATAATGGAAATAAACGATTCAGCAAATTCTTCTCTTGAACACGGCCAATATGAATCTGTAGAGTTGTTTTCAATTGACATTCCCGAAGATTGGGAACCTAAGCTTGAGAGTTGTATTTTTAGGGCTCCTATAGATCTCCGCAAAATAAATGAAGAAGCTTTCACCCCTCAGGTAATCTCAATAGGCTCTCTTCACCACAACAAAAAAGAATTGGCTAAAATGGAAAAACAAAAAAGAGATATATACATATATTTAGTGAAAGAAAAGGTAAGGAAAATTGGAGGAAATGAAGAGGTACATCGAGAGTCGAGAAAAACTTATTTCTAATTGTTATGAAGAGTCATCTAACCTTTCAAGTCCTGAATTTATAGATATGATTATATATGATGCTATCTTCATCATTGAGCTCTTCTTGAGACATAACTATGAAGTTGATGATTTTTTGTTGGAAAAACCTTGTTACAAAATACCATAAAACGGGATTTATAGATATGATTCTATATGATGCTGTCTTCATCATTGAGCTCTTCTTGAGACATAACTATGAAGTTGATGATTTTTTGTTGGAAAAACCTTGTTACAAAATTACCATAAAACGGGATTTACAATTGCTCAAAAATCAACTTCTGTACTTTGTTCTCAAGGAATTATACATGTTAGCCATCAAAGTGGTTGACACTAATAATTATAAAAGCTGTAAGGATCCTTCATTTTTTCAAATTTCTTGCAAGTTCTTAAGAGTGTGGCATGATTGATGGGTTTCCGATGAGTTTATTAGATATCAAACATTTTACTGATTTGAGAAGATATTCCCTAATGGAACACCATCCCACAGCAAAGAAGCAAGAAAAAGTAGTAGATTTGCCTTGTGCAACCAAGTTACATGAATCGGGAGTGAGGTTTAAATGTGCTAAAGAAGGATGCAGCTAACTATATTGAAACCGTTAACTAGTAATTAACGGTTATTTTTGATTTTTGTGGACCTTGGATTGAAATCCAATGACTAGTAATTAACCCCTAACTATATTGAAACCGTTAACTTTATAGTAGCTAAATCCATATTTTTAGTAATAATTTTAAGTTCAAAATGCTTCTCCTTCTAACATATCTTTATTTATTTATTTTTTGCTAGCTGTATTATATGAATTAACTACAAATAACCAAAACAATCATTGAAAATTGTCAAAAATTATCATATAAATTATATTATTTTGTTTTTAACCACATATAAAGTTTTAACTCTTACTAACCATATATATTGTTTTTTTTTTTTTTTTTCTATCCATAACTACAAATTACGAAAATTTCCTATAAGATTTTTTCTATTATTTTTTTTTTATTTTTATTTTTTTTACTAATTGGCCTTAGACCCCCTAAATGTGGAAATGGGAGGAAATGTCACCTTTTTAAAGTGGTTTTGTAAGAAAGTGACCACTTTAATAACTTAAGTTTAAAAAACACCTATTATGGTGAACGGACAAAAATGCCCTTACTTTACACACATTCTCTTACTTTGAAGTTTTACTTTTATTTTTTATTATTCTTTCATCTTCTTCATAGAAGTATGTTTAACAGACCTCCAATAGAGATTTTAATTTGATTTCATAAGAATAATAATGATATTTTAAAAGATTCATTAAATGCTGAAATAGATTATTCCATAATCACTTTCAAAAAGTAACCCCCTACCTACTTCTTAAAATCACTGTTAAAACTTGTCAGATTATGAATTAATCACTTTTGGAAGTTTTACCAAACATCATTTTATGTCAAAATTATAAAATAAGCTAATTTTAACTTCTCAAAAGCAATACCAAACTGGCCCTTAGATGTGCTAAAGAAGGATGCAGCTAACTATATTGAAACCGTTAACTAGTAATTAACGGTTATCTTTGATTTTTGTGGACATTGGATTGAAATCCAATGACTAGTAATTAACCCCTAACTATATTGAAACCGTTAACTTTATAGTAGCTAAATCCATATTTTTAGTAATAATTTTAAGTTCAAAATGCTTCTCCTTCTAACATATCTTTATTTATTTATTTTTTGCTAGCTGTATTATATGAATTAACTACAAATAACCAAAACAATCATTGAAAATTGTCAAAAATTATCATATAAATTATATATTATTTTGTTTTTAACCACATATAAAGTTTTAACTCTTACTAACCATATATATTGTTTTTTTTTTTTTTTTTTTTTCTATCCATAACTACAAATTACGAAAATTTCCTATAAGATTTTTTCTATTATTTTTATTTTTATTTTTATTTTTTTACTAATTGGCCTTAGACCCCCTAAATGTGGAAATGGGAGGAAATGTCACCTTTTTAAAGTGGTTTTGTAAGAAAGTGACCACTTTAATAACTTAAGTTTAAAAAACACCTATTATGGTGAACGGACAAAAATGCCCTTACTTTACACACATTCTCTTACTTTGAAGTTTTACTTTTATTTTTTATTATTCTTTCATCTTCTTCATAGAGGTATGTTTAACAGACCTCCAATAGAGATTGAACATCATTGGATAATTAGTTTAGTGGCTCTACACAGACACATTCGGGGGTCAAGCTACCCGCTGAGATTTTTTTGGTTTTGAATATTCCATTATTGAGCCTTTTCATTTTGTTCTTCGAGTATTTTGTAAACCTTAGTGTGAATTTTGAATCTAATTGAAAAGTCTCGGAGACAAATTGAAAAGGCTCAGAGACTATTTACAAAGTCTCGGAGACTATTTACAAAGTCTCGAAGCCAATGTTAAAAGGCTCGGAGACTATTTACAAAGTCTTAGAACCAGTGTTAAAAGGCTCGAAGACTATTTACAAAGTCTCAGAGCCAGTGTTAAAAGGCTCGGAAAAGGCTCGGAGATACAAAATTAGCAAAAAAAAACTGATAGTTAAAAAGGTTCGGAGATTATTTACAAAGTCTCGGAAAGTGTATGAAAAGTATCGAAGAACTGTTGAAAAGGCTCGAATACAATGTTAAAAGTCTTTATTCGAGACTTTTTGAATCTTCGAGACTTTGAACATTGTATTCGAGCCTTTTAACAGTTCTCCGATACTTTTCATACACTGTCCAAGATTTTGTAAATAGTCTCCGAGCCTTTTTAACCATCAGCTTTTTTGTTAATTTTGTATCTTCGAGCCTTTTAACACTGGATCTGAGACTTTTCCGAGCCTTTTAACACTGGATCCAAGACTTTTCTGAGCCTTTTAACACTGGCTTCGAGACTTTGTAAATAGTTTCTGAGCCTTTAACACTGGCTCTGAGACTTTGTAAATAGTCTCCGAGCCTTTTCAATTTGTCTTCGAGCCTTTTCAATTAGATTCAAAATTCACACAACCAGCTTAAGGTTGTTGTTTGATGTGGTTTTTGTTGTTCGTCGTGACTTCGCTGTGAAGTTTCAGACGAATTTCTTGCAGCGGATGTTTTCTCTCACCCTGTCAACTATTCTCTCTAGGTTTGAAAAGACACAAACTGACAAAATGAATGTATTTTTGTCTGGTCATCCAAATAGGTGCCTTTTGAACTTGAATTAGTAATATAGTGCATGTCTTACAAAAAGCACCCCAAATAGTGCTATTTAATTTTTGAAACCCACCTCCCCCAACCCCCCCCCCCCCCCCCCCCCCCCCCCCCCCCCCCCCCCCCCCCCCCCCTCCGGAATTGTACGTGAAGCTACAATCATTTTTTTTTTTTTTTTAATTTTGTATCTCCAAGACTTTCTATATAGTGCTCGAGCCTTTTAATGAACTACCGAGCCTTTTACTTAACTGCTCGAGCCTTTTGTAAGGATTCTCATTCCTTGATTGGCTTATTTCGTAGACAAACCACAATTGGGGCTTTTGTAAGGGTAGATTAGGCTCTCAAGACCTCAAGAGAAGAAGCACCAAAGGTAATTTCTAAGTGCTTACTTGCTTTGAAGAGATAGTTGCACACACTCACAACTCATGCATATTGCTTTATTCTTGTATGTTGTGTGTCTTATTTTTTATGCATTAATGTTCATTAACATCTGTTTGCTTGCTTTTGTTATTGCATCTTGTATGTCCATATGCCATGTCATGCATAGGCTTAGGATTTCATTTTTGCAAATGGCACTATTCAAAGCGCTCTACAAGGCGCTGTACGAACAGCGCCTGTCTGAGACCTGATGAGAATTGGTCATTTATTGCATCAGACCTGATGCATTTTTGTTTTGGCGTTGTACGAGCATTGTTCAAAGCGCTGTACGTACAACGCTTATGTGTAACTCAAGCAGACAGAGAAATGGAGCTGTATGGTCGCTGTTCAAAAGCGCTCTACGTACAGCGCCCATCCTTAGCCCGAGAAGATCAGAGGTCTGGCGCTGTTCACAAGTGTTTTCGAACAGTGCCCATGTAAAAGATGGTTCATCTTCCACTGAAGGCATTGTACAAGTCGCTATACGTACAGCGACCTGTACAGCGCCCAAGGCAAAAACAGGGCACTTACCCAAAATGACGTCACTTCATCCTATGGGTCTATATATATGTCTTCTTCATCTCTAGGTCGTTTTTAATGAGTTCAAAAGAACTTTTCACTTAGCATTTTTCTCCAAGAGAAAAATCTCACCAAGAACTCATCTTTATTCACTCAAACATCATTCCATGTTCATCAATCATCATCTAGCATCATCTTTGGTCATCTAGATAGCATTTTCCATGGATTCTTCAACATACTTTGCTTGGTAAGGTTTTCACTTATATCTTACATATTTTGTGCCTTTCTTCCCAAGCTATCTCTTTTATCACTTGTATGTCATTGATTATATTTTAAATACAAGTTTGAGATTAGTATGTTGAATGTTTGAGAGTTGTATTGTGATAGCTTTCTAGGTTTTCAAAATCTATGTTTAGCTAAGCTTTTGACATGTCATTTAGCTCTTGATATCTATGATTGTTTTTCTTGATATATCATCATCCTAGATAAGCATATAGAGTTGCCTTGCTCTTGTTCCATTTTTTAGCTCTATATTCACTTAGGTTGTATTATCTCTTCATTGAGAAGTAAGCCTTGTGTAGCTTCCGGGATTAGATTGCATAAATCACAAGCAAATTGGACTAGGTTCACTTATACCGGGATTAGGTAGGTGTGTGATTACTTCCGGGATTAGGTTGTAATCTTTTACACATTTAGTGGATTCGAGGTTCGAGTGTGGCTTATACTAGCCCGTGGTTTTTCCCGTGAGGGTTTCCACGTAAATATCAAGTGTTATTTAATTTCTGCACATATTACACTTGTCATTTTATTGTGACTAGTTGGGGCATTTCGTAATCTTGACATTGCACGAAAATTTAGTAAAATTAATTAAAATCTATTCACCCCCCCCCCCCCCCCCCCCCCCTCTCTAGATAATATTTAGAACACACCGAGTATTTGTTTCACCTTTTAATAAACTCCCCGAGCCTTTTACTTGACTGCCTGAGCCTTTTACTTAATTGCCCTAGCCTTTTACAGTTATATGCTTTTTCTTTTTTTTTTCTGTGAAAATGCAAATGAGGAATCATCTCAAGGATTTGCTTAAAACTCCAATGGGAGAATAGTACGAGGGAAAAATAACTCGACATATATGACCATTTCGATGACCTTCAAGATATCGATGACACACTTAACAAGGTACCTGAACATCTTGCGGTCGAAGAACGACATTGGTATACCAAGTCTTGTTTTGTACATTTCCTTCAGATGCATTGTGAGATGAAGTTTTCGACTGGCATTGTCCATCGGCTGTTTATGCACGAGTTGCATCACGATGGGTCGAAAGATGAGATGGGATTTATGTTAGGTCGTCATTCGGTCGGTTCTCAAGGGTTGAGTTTTGTCTGATCACCGGTTTGAATGGCATACATGAGTGGTACTTTAGTGATCGAGATGAGGTCGACTATGAACAGCTGAGGTTGGTTCTGTGGATTGATATTTTTGAGGAGCAGTACGATGCGGTTAAACTCTACTTATTTATTTTTATTTTTATTTTTTGAAAGGTAGAAGTATTATTAGGCAGAGCCAAAACGAAAGCACATAGCCAGAGCACAACAAAACAAAGCACCACACAAACAGAGGCACAGCAATGAAAAGACAAAAGACAGGGGAAAACAGGCGCCAAAACAGAGGCCACAAAAAAACTCATAAATCGCTCCACGTAACAAAATTTTACCAGACTAAGAGCCCTTTTTGTAAGATGATCCGCCAAAGAAGTTAAGATGTGCTTATTGTATATACTCAACTGGATATTGATAGGGTTGGATAAGAGAGAGAATTCCAGTATGGTAGATGCGCATAGTCAAGGACTTGGGCGCTTTTGATGCGTTCCCGTGAGGTGAACACGTGTATAGGCAGTCTATTTTTGGTTTCAAGCATGCGTTGGATGGTCGACAGAAGCGGTTAGAAAAACGATAGCAAGCAAAGGGCATTGACGTACACACCTTGGAGACATACAACATATACGGTCTACCTCACGCACTGTTAATGATAATTTATAATTTGAATCCATACTTTAACTGTAATTGTTTTCATATGACTGATGGAATACATATATTGGATTCTTATCATACTTATTTATTACGCAGATATTTGATTTTGAAGTTATCCCCGAGCTTGGCACCCAATTTGGGACCCACAGGGAAATCGACATATCCTCCCGTATTCTAAAATAGGAGTTGAGTCAGCGACCAAGGGTGGAAAAGATTTTCACAGCAAGGGTAAGTATCTTTTTTGTTAATGTTTATAGTTATTAGTATGTATACAATTACAATAGTCCAACTACGATTTCAGATGTTTGCAAAGACAGAATTGGTGTTGACGGCAACTGAAAGGGTTGAACGGTACTACGAGGGCATAGATAAGGGAGGCAGTCTATGTAATGCCGCCAATAGGGCATAGATGAAGGATTAAGCTTACAAGAGAGACTTAAGGGTGATTTCTCTACATTTTACTTCATTTCTTTGTTTGTGATTATGTGTAATTAAACCCCCATTTTAGGGGGATGATTTGAGAGACTTTTTACCCTCGTCGTAGTGCACCCCTCTAGGCGATTTTGTCCTTGGGATGCATGATATGGCCATTTTGTTGTTGAAGTCTAGGTGCAACGACTTCTCCGGTTATGACTGCACTAGCCTATCAGTGGAGACGGTGAATCTCCCCCAATGGACAACTTTGTTCGTTGACACAACTTGACTTGGAAGTGAGTCCCTTCATCTCTCATCACCGCTCTTAATTTCCACTTATAGTTGTCAATGATGGAAACCATATGTAACGTTGACTTATTGGACCTTTTCACCTTCCATTCGAATATCTCCCGCATTGCAAAAAGGCCAACTAGCCTCTTCAAATCCCTTTTGCTCGGAAAAAATTAACCTTTATAAATCATGCTTGTAGGTTCTTGCGCTACCAAGGTGCTACTTCTACCAATACCAAACGAGTATAAATCTACTCCGGGAATAACCCACGTTGTCGCATTATTAGAATCAGATGTAGTTACATTATGCCGGACCTCAGAAGTCCCATGCATATCTGGTGCAATGCAGCTAACTCATTGTAACTACTCTTCATTCATCTCAATTCGAAAACCAAACACATCACCGAAATGAGGTTCAACTACATATGCATGGTCAACCACTACCGGTGGGACAGCACACATGTTTTCCCCACCTTCGATGGCACTCTTTTGTGTGAACACTTGGTTGCTACCACTAAAGGATCTAATTTGTTGGGTATTTTCACGATGAGGAATATCATTCCCTATCATATCTCCAGCTGTCATCTCAGTTAGACTGACACATACTTGAGGGATCACCCGATCTTCCCATAACATAAATTGAACATCATCGTCATTTCTTATAAATGTGCGACATGTAGTGCCAGAAACGATTGATATTGACTATAGATTAACATTGAATTTGTTTACATCATAATTCACAATGGTATGCACAATCGCCACTAATTCGTCGTAAGTCATATTCTTTGACACATACATTCCCTGGTTATCGGATCCAACAAACCTCTGACTTCCGTTAGGTAACCTGCTCTCATCAATCGTTGTAAGATATTACTATTCTAACCGATTCATTATGATGTCAAATTAATCATCACAAACCATCAATAAACAGCCAGGACTACAAAATATTTTCACAGATGTCTGAATAAGATGTTAAGAAAAGGCTTAAGAAAAGGTTTATACAAAAGGCTCAAATTATATTTACAAAAGCTCGAGTGAGAATATTTAAAAGGCTCGGAGACTACTTTAAAAGGCTCAGACACTGCTTCATTGACAAACCTAACGGCTATGCAAAAGGCTCAAACACAACTGCACAAAGGCTCAGACACTGATGTAAAAGCCTCAGACGCTACTTTAAAAGGCTCGGACACAACTTCACAAAGGCTCGAGCAGTGTTTAGAAAGGCTTAGAGATTCAAAATTCACATAACCAGCCTAAGGTTTACAAAAGACTCGGAGAACAAATGAAAAGGAACGAATAAAGTGTTGCAAGACTTAGAAACCCAGGTATAGAAAAGAAGTATTTAAGAGATATATTACCTTGTTGTACTGAAGAACGTTAACTTCTTTATAAGTTGAAGAAGAAAGGGTAGGCAACCTTGAACTTTTTGCCGTAGGGGATTTCAATTTTCAGACAAGTTTATTGTAAAGAGAGAGAGAGAGAGTTACTGAATTGGGACTACTGAGTTGAGTGTTCGAAGTGTGGAGACGGACGTACAAACAAAATAAAAAACTGATTATCTAAGGGCAATTTTGGTAGTTCACCATAATAGATGTCTTTTAAACATAACTTATTAAAGCACTCACTTGAGAGGAAAATAAGTTCAAAAAGGTGACATTTTGGACCATCTCTCTCTCTCTCTCTCTCTAAATATATATATATATATATTATATAAATTGAAAGGGCGTGAGTCTTTTTTTTGTGTCAAACTAAAGTCAACATAACAAAATCATGACAGTGTTAAATTTTAGGGTAGGTTTTTCAATAGGGTTAAGCTAAACTACCTTAAATTTGTGACTTTAAATTTTGACCTTAATATGTCAACCACCCATGTGCTCTTAATGTTGGGGTTTTTGCCCTAAAGCTTGTAATTTATAAATGTGAATGAAACATTAATAAAAGAAATAGTTTATTTATTCTATATACATGTCTCATACATTTATATCATGTGTACTTAACATCCAAGATTGCCGGATGTAATTTCTAACTGAGTATATGAATGTCATATACAGAGGTAATCAGTTTGAGATGAGCAATCTAAAGAGTCCGTAGATAGCAAATAGAGTTGGATACTTTGTTTGTGTTTAATCTACAGCTGCGATCCTTTCCGTAATATACGATGGTCTTAACCTAGACTATTCATATGGTGATATGAGAATAGAGACACCTTATATGATGTGATCATATAAGACTGGGTCATGATCTATATGAATCTCTCACCAAGATCTGTTACAAGATGGGATTCATATATATCAACAAATGATGGCTATATGTGGGTAATCTTAATCCTGAGTGTCTTATTGACTCCTTCAGGTTAGATCGTGGTTTTTGATATACCATAGGTAAGATCGGAGTTGCATTTCCGATCAATAACTTCCTATGTTGGAATCGCGGTTTGGCTTGTGGCTGGGAAGGTTTGTACATAATAAAGGAATCCACTCCTTCTTGCGAGAAGTAGATAGTAGTTCCCTTAAGGGTTGATTCGGGGCTTGAACAATATGAACGCTCTCCTAATTCTGTAAGGAATGTAGGATTTATTGTTCATTAGATAATCAATGGTATTTAATGGAAATACATAATTAGAGGGGTATAATAGACATTATGACCCAGCTCTAATTATGAACTACTTGTGGAGGATCATACCGTATGTAATAGCTATATCGATGGACAACTGTAATTTTGGTTTGTGTAATACATCTACAGTTGTGAAAGTGCAACCTCGGGTTTTTAATGAAATAAATCTGAGGTTAATAATTATGAAATATTAATTAAAGAGTTTAATTAATTATTTCTAAGTATTATTAGAGCTCAAAACTGTGGGTCCATTAGGTCTCCTTGCTAGCCCAATTGATTAAAGGTAACAAGAGTCATGGTTAATTAATTGGATTGTCCAATTAATTATGTTACGAAAGTGACACGTATTTTTCAAGGATTAATTAAATAATGAGATTATTTAATTAATATATTAATAATTAAATTAATTAAATAATTAGATTATTTAATTAATGAATTATTAATTAATTATTAAATGGAGATTGCAGGTTCAAATCATGACTAAGACATAAAATAATTAGATTATTTATTCTTAGTTAGGTATAGTACTCTACCTATGACACTTAAATACTAATTATCTTTTGAATATATGAAGATATATTTGGAAAGAGATAATGATTTATTTTGAAAAATATATAAGAGATATTTTAAATAACTAAAGAATAATAAAAATAAAAATAAACAGTGAAGAGTGGGTGCGGCTAAAAGAAGGAAAAAAAAAAATTGCTTATTATTTTTAATGTGGCCGAATTCTTCCAATTGAAAAACAAGAGTTGTTTTTCTCGTGTTGTTTCTACTGCCTCCATTCAGATTCCTTGAAGTTCGTGATGCGCCCACACGCAGTTGCCGGATCGCGGGACATAGCAAGGAAGATTTGGTGGTGACAAATCAGAATAAAGCTTAAAGAAAACGAAGGAGTTGGTCTATAAGGAAATGATCTAATTCTCTTTATATATTCTTATATATTGTATACGGTTTACAAGTTGCATTAAAAAAATTTAAACCTATTTTCCGTTGCGCAACGTAAATCCGAGTTCCTACACTTAATCCAATAAAAGCATACTAGTCTACACATCCAATAATAGTGAAAAAGGTTGGGATAGGTTTTAATTTTAACCCAATAGAGTGGAATCCCAATAATGAAAAGATGTTGAACAACTCCAAACAAACTGAATTCATATGCAACAACATAAATATTACATATTTACAATGGAGGTGATGCATAGTTTTAACAAATATGATAAGCAAACTTGGAAATATAAGGACAAGATGAGGTCGGTCCATTGGTGTGCCCCTGACACATAGACCATGATGTTTATGCACCTCACACAAAGCGTTGTTCATGGGCTTGCAATCAGTGGCGAATGTAGGGGGGCCCATAGGGACCATGGCCCCCCACAACCAATAAAAAAAAAATTATAAATTAAAAAAAAAATTAAAAAAAAACTATTATACATTAAATTAGTATATAAGCCAATAAAAAAAATATAAAAATAAAAAATAAAAAAAAACCATTATATAAAATGTGATATATATATATATATATATATATATATAGTAGGTAATAATATCTCTTGTCATTTTATTATTTTAATAAATAAATTAACTTATAATTTTTGTTTTCATAGTTCTAATGACCATGAAAATAGGAGATAAAATCAATCCATTTTAATATTTTAATTTCCTATTATTTCATACATTACTACCTAATCTAGTGTGTATATATGAGTAATGCTAGGTTTCCTAAATTCTTTCATAAATGTATGTAACACGTGAGGTGTCAACATTTTGTAAATCATGACATTATGTGGTGAATGATGTGATGTTAACACCTCACGTTCTACAAACATTTGGGAAAGAATTTGTAAAAAAAAAAAATGGAAAGCCTAGCATTACTCATTATATATATATATATTATAGATATTATTAGAACAAACTAAGTAAATATTGAACTCTTATAGCGACTACCTTTATTATTTATTTGCTAGGTTAAATATTAATCTGATTTTAATAAATTTACTTTATTAGTTTATTATTTAAATTTTCTTCAAAATTATTATAAGTTAATTTGGTTTGACATGAATATTATAAAATTAAGTTACAAGTATGTAAATAATTGTGATTTAAATATATCAATGGTATAATGATATTTTAATTAAGCTATTGAAATTTATATTTTATAAGCTGTGAACTATTAAAATATTTTTTTCAGTTATGCATACCGTTAAGAACAGGCATAAATTTTACAACAAAATAAAAATGTTTTTTCATACACTCTTTGATTATGTAATTGAAATGGGAATTAAGAAGAAAATTAGATTGATTTGGTTATAATAATTTTCTAGATATAAATAGACATGTTACATTTTAATTAGTTAATGTCTATTTATTTATTTATTTTATTTATATCATTACTTTTAACACCAAACGGTATCACATTTTGTTGAAAAGTATCAAGTGCGGGATTCCGCATTTTTTCTTATACATGATTCCTACTGACCTACAATATTAGTTTTTGTTTCAACCCCACAAAGCCAAAATCCTAGCTTCGCCCCTGCTTGCAATGAACCCATTAATTTATCCAATATAATGATATGACATTGAGATCTTTTGACTCACCGGTAACTGTTACTTTGTAGTTAAACTTTGCACTCAAAGTTCGAATAATTTTCTCCTTTGATTGACAAAAGTCAATTTCCTTGAAAATTAACCTTTATTTATTTTTTTTATTTATTATTATTTATTTTTATTTTTTTGAAGCAACCAAACAAACAAACAAAGTCAATTTCCTTGAAAATTAACCTTTAAATTTTGTATTTGAAAAAACTCAAATTACTTACGTATTGTTTGCAAACGCACATTTTTCACCATCTCTACCCTTTTACATATAAGTGTTCTTTAATTTAACACATCTCACACTTGTTCTGCAATTATCGCATGTGCAATTTTTTCAAAGATTTGTGGGCGAATTGATTGGTCGATAAAGAATCATGACTTCAAGCCTTTCTTCAGCGTTGCTTGATTCACTGGCTGCATGCCTGCATATATCATTGTTCTACAACTCGCCAATGTACTTAATATTAGCAATAGAGACTCACAAGGAAACAACTAGCTCAATTATAATTGTTACCGTGTACAAATAGGAAATTGTATAGGTAGTTTGTATCAATTGTAATTCATATCAGACCTACTGTATCAGGTATAAATACCTTGAATAATGAATGAAAACGTGATGCATTATTCACACATAATAATCTCAAATCTATTATGGTATTAGAGCACAGCTAAGAAATAGCTTGAGATCCTAAAACCCTAAAACCCTTCTCCCTCACAAATTTTCTTCTGTCTACTACCTAAACCGGCCGCTCAACATGACTCCTCCCAATCCTACCGTCACTGCATCTACTTCTTCTACCTCTACCTCCACCACACCTATACTTGAAGTCACACTCATGGGATCGATTAACAACAACCAAGTATCGTCTCTCATTGCAATCACACTCCACTCAGGTTCCTATCAAACTCACCAAAGGGGGGAACTATGCAGCATGGAGGTCTCAATTCGAAAACCTATTCTTTGGCTATGGACTCATGGGATATCTAGACGGCACAAACCGTGTCCCTCTGAATCAATTTCAACCACCAAGGATACTGCAGGTCAAGAATCCGACCGAACCACAGCAAATCCGGAATATCAACTTTGGCTCCGTCAAGATCGACTTCTTCTTCATGCAATTCAAGTCTCATGCATGGGAGCCGCTCAGTCCATAGTTACCCGATCTACAACCTCTGCTCAAGCCTGGGCTAAACTTGAGGTTACGTATGCTAATCGATCCAATACGCGTAAACTTGGTCTACTTGATTCACTAACCAATGTTAGCCTGGAGGACAAATCCGTAGCGGATTACATGCAAGGGATCAAGACCATCCTAGACAATCTTGAATTGATTGGTCATCCAGTTGATGATGGTGCCGTCGTCATTCACACATTGAATGGTCTAGGGACAGCTTACATGTCTCTTACATCCGCCATTCGAGCCTGAGATACCCCAATTTCCTTTGAAGAACTCTATGACAAATTACTTGACCATGAAGCTTTCCTTCGTCGTGACGAAACAAAGAAACAGGGGCCAGCTATAATTGCACAATTTAATCAACGCACTTATCATCGACGAGGCCGTGGACAACAAGGGACTTCATCAAATCACACAGGTCAACACCAGTCATTTAGCCACTACAATTCTCACAATCAATATCCACATTCTAGCAATACACAAGGTCGTGGTTTCCACCCTACTTACAACACATCCTACCGCCCCAACAACTTATCCACCACTTCTCAGCAAAGTCAATGGCATCCTCACCCACCTCACACCAACTCAAGGCCAATATGCCAACTGTGTGATAAAATTGGGCACACAGCCCGCACATGCCGTTCACGACCTCCACCAGCAGCTCAATTTTGGCCTCAGGCTAATCACATGACAACTGATCCATCTGGCTTACGCAATAATACCAATTGGATACTTGACTCGGGTGCTTCCCACCACATGACCTCGAATCTTCAGAACCTGTCATTGCATTCAGAATATGGTGGTCCAGAGGACATCATGATTGGAGACGGTAAAACTATCCCTATCACTCATACTAGCTCTACTTTATTAACTACTTCTGATAACTTCTTTCGCCTTAAAAATGTCTTGTGCTCCCAAAAATATCCCATAACCTGGTGTCTGTGTCTCAATTTTGTTCTCACAATAAGACATCGATTGAATTCTTTTCTGACTATTTTCTTGTGAAGGATCTGACTACGAGGGCATCCTTGGTCCGTGGCCAGAATAAAGGAAATCGTTATGTTTGGCCAACGTCCAGTCAACCAACGTCAAGAGTCTACCTAAATTCCGCGTCTGTCCAACCTGTTGCCACTCAGTTAGCGTGGCACTGTCGTCTAGGCCATCCATCTGCACAAGTCCTACAAAAGCTCATCCAGTATCACCACCTTTCAGTCGCCAAGTCCAGGTCTCAATTTTCTTACTGTTCTGCATGTCTATGTAATAAGAGTCATAAATTACCGTTTGGTAAATCAACATTGACCAGCAATAAACCTCTAGAGATTTTATTCACTGATGTTTGGGGTCCTGCTCATATAAAGTCATTTGACAATTTTCGTTATTATGTTATTTTTGTGGATTATTTCTCTAAATACACTTGGATATATCCTCTCAAAAATAAATCTGAGGTTCCTCTTGTCTTTAGGAAATTTAGAGCACTAGTTGAGAATTTTTTTCACACCAAAATAAAAACTGTGTATTCAGATGGCAGTGGAGAAGCCCAATCTCTTGGCATTGATCTGAAAAATATGGGAATTCAACACCTAAAATCTCCACCTCATACTCCTGAGCATGTAGGCACAGCTGAACGTAAACATCGCCATGTGGTAGAAACGGCACTAACATTACTTCACCATGCTTCTATGCCTATAAAATACTGGTCTCTAGCCTTTAGAACCGCGGTTTACCTCATCAATCGCATGCCTACTCAAGTTCTCAACAATCAAAACCCTTTCCATCTTCTCTTTGGCATGGACCCGAACTATCGAAAATTACGTGTATTCGGTTGTCTTTGCTACCCTTGGTTACGACCATATATATCTCACAAACTCCAACCCCGCTCAAAACCATGTGTATTCGTTGGTTACTCCACCGAACACAATGCGTTTCTATGTCTAGATAGTCTCACCGATAGGATTTATGTCTCTCGTCATGTCGTATTTGTTGAAACGGAACTTTTGTTTGTCAATGGAGTCAATCGTCTATCATCACACACCCCACCTAATGTCGACGCTTGGTTTAAGTCACACCCCTCCGCTGTCAGGTCTACACTAGAAACTCCACAACCCATTGATATTGACTCTTCTCCTCTCCATAATACCTCTCCATATGACACAATATATGTTCCCACACCTGTCCTGACTGTCCCACCACAACCGGTAGCACCAAATCAACTCCCACTCACCCCATGCAACCAGCCTACACGCTCCACATCTCACCAAATTCAGTCGCACAATACAGACTCCCCTAATGCAATACAAACAGCTCCCACTCCCTCTTTCCCACTCACCGCTGACATCGTCCACCCAATACCCGACCAGGCCCCTCCCTCTCCCACTCCCACTCCCACTCCCACTAGAGTAATTCACACAAGATCTAAGAGCAATGTCTTCAAACCGAAGGTGATCTTTGACCTCACGGCCACTGCTCATAGCCCACCACAAACTGAACCCACTTCTCTAACACAGGCTCGGAAGCACCTGGAATGGAGACAGGCAATAAGTGAAGAGTATGATGCTCTTGTGAAAAATGCCACATGGGATTTGGTTCCGTCTCATCCATCTCAAAATGTGGTAAGTTGTAAATGGATTTTTCGAATCAAGCAAAATCCTGATAGGTCGATGGCTAGTTACAAAGCTCGCCTTGTGGCAAAGGGCTTTCATCAACGCCCTGGTGTCGACTTTCATGACACCTTCAGTCCTGTAGTGAAGCCTGTCACGGTTCGCCTTATTCTAACAACTGATATTACTAATGGCTGGCCTCTACGCTAGTTTGATGTCAATAATGCTTTTTTGCAGGGTACACTCACTGATGATGTATATATGGTGCAACCGCCTGACTTCATTAATTCCACCAAACCGCAGCATGTGTGTAAGCTGCGAAAGGCGATCTATGGTCTCCGTCAGGCTCCGCGTGCATGGTACATAGAACTTCGTACCTTTTTATTGGCTGCCGGTTTCATTAACTCCAAATGTGATGCCTCGCTCTTCATTAGCCATCGCCCTGGACACACATTGTATCTCCTCGTCTATGTTGACGACATTATTGTCACTGGCTCTTCAGATTCTCAGGTCCGTGATTTTATCACCACCTTGGCTCATCGGTTCTCCTTGAAAGATCTTGGTCAACTTTCCTTCTTCCTTGGAGTTGAAGCCCACAGTTCTCCACGTGGCCTCTACCTTTCTCAGCGACAGTACATCCATGATCTCCTTGTCAAGACTAATATGCTTGAAGCAAAACTAGTTTCTACTCCACTCTCGCTCACTAAATCATTGAAATTAAATGATGGTGGTGCGCCCACGGATGCAACTCAGTATCGGCAGGTCGTCGATTCACTGCAATACCTATCACTTACTCGTCCAAACGTCTCTTTTACAGTGAACAAACTCTCTCAGTTTATCCATCGACCAACCACGAATCATTGGAATGCTGTCAAGCGTGTACTCAGGTACCTTAGGGGCACTCTAGATTTTGGACTGTAGCTTTTCCGCAACACTCCACTTCGTCTTCATGCCTTCACGGATGCGGATTGGACGGGTGATCCTGATGATCGCCAATCCACGACGGCCTATGTTGTGTTTCTTGGGTCCACACCTACTGTAATTCATATTAGACCTACTGTATCAGGTATAAATACCTTGAATAATGAATGAAAATGTGATGCATTATTCACACACAATAATCTCAAATCTATTACTTAATACTCAATAAAAGTTAAATTAATATATATATATAGATATATAGATATATATTATAAATTGAAAGGGCGAGAGTCTTTTTTTTTTTTTTTTTTTTTTTTGTCAAACTAAAGTCAATATAACGAGATCCTGACGGTGTTAAATTTTAGGGTAGGTTTTTCTATAAAGCAACTACTCAACACATCCAATAATATGGAAAAAGGTTGGGACAGGTTTTAATTTTAACCCATAATAGAGTGGAATCCCGATAATGAAAAGACTTGGGACAACTCCAAACAAACTGAATTCATATGCAACAACATAAATATTACAAATTTACAATAGAGGTGATGCATAGTTTTCACAAATATGATAAGCAAACTTGGAAATATAAGAACAAGATAAGGTCGGTCCATTGGTGTGCCCCTCACACATAGACCATGATATTGTAGGTTCGAATTGTGTTTTCCAATCCCAAAAAAAAAAAAAAAAAAAAAGGAAATATAATTAACATAGAAGTCACACAAACTTGAAGGAAAAAAAAAAAAAGTTTTACTCAATCTTCCACCCCACCATCAGGGTTTACTTGATCGTTCATGCTATCATCCATAGTGGTTGAATTGTTCCCATCATCATAAAAACCGGTACAGGACGTTTCAGAACGCAAGTTTTCTATCTCTTCTATGGCCCCTTCAACATCATTCAATCTCTTTAATTCCATGGCTACTTCCTTCATTGAAGGCCTCTCCTCCCCTTTAACATTTAAACACCTGCTCGCTAGCTCAGCCACTTGCTTGATCTGCTGATTGGTAATTTTATCATTACTTATTATACCATTATCAAGAATTCGAGACAAGCAACCCTTTTTCAACATGGAACAAAAGTTCACGACCAAAAGTCTACCCTCCTCAGGCCTTTCGAATGACGGTGCTTGTTTTCTGTCCTCAAGCCTTTCGAATGACGGTGCTTGTTCTCCGTCCTCAGTATCAAGAATTTGAGACAAGCAACCCTTTTTCAACATGGAACAAAAGTTCACGACCAAAAGTTTGCCCTCCTCAGGCCTTTCGAATGACGGTGCTTGTTTTCCGTCCTCAGGCCTTTTGAATGGCAGTGCTTGTTTTCCTGTCATTAACTCAACAAGGACAACTCCAAAACTATAGACATCACTTTTTTCGGTCAATTGACCAGTATGCAGGAATTCAGGATCTAGGTACCCAAGAGTGTCTTGGACCATTGTGGATAATTGAGTTACATCCATTGGAACCAAGTTTGAGGATCCAAAATCAGACACTTTTACAGTGAAGTTATCATCTAAGAGTATGCTAGAGGACTTCACATCTCTATGAATAACTGGAGTACCAGCTCCAGAGTGCAGATAGGAAAGCACTTCAGCAGTTTCGGCTGCTATCCGTAGTCGTGTCTCCCAAGGAATGGTGGGTGCCTTGTCTTTGTTATGGATATGGTCAAAAAGGGTTCTATTAGTAACAAATTCATAAACTAGTAAAGGGACTTCAGTCTCTAAACAACAACCCAAAAATTTGACCAAATTTCTGTGGTTAATTTTTGATAATACTGATACCTGATCGATCATGAATTGCTTAGTTTTGCTTCGACCCACTTTCATCGATTTCTTTATTGCAACTGGTTTATCGTCTTCTAAAATCGCTTTGTATACAGGTCCATTGCGTCCTCTGCCAATGATTGTTTCCTTATTAAAGTTGTTGGTCGCCATCTCGAGTTCGTTTGCACGGAAAATTGTTGCATCACCAGTTCCACCTAGATCAGAGAATTGTTGTGAAATTTCAGAACCACCATTTAGCCCATAAAACATTTGTCTACGTTTGATGAGCCTTCTCTTCTTGAACTCGTAGTAGATTCCATAGCTACCGACAAGCAGCGTTACAGAGCCTAGACCAACACCTGCTTGCAAAGCATTTCAAATTTTAATTATAATAAAAGAGAATGAATTAATATTTACAAACAGATTAATAGGAAGCCAAAGACACAACTATAAACTTACCAAGACCGAGCGGTAACTGATTGCAATTTTGATTGCACTTGCAACCAAGGTATGGGTTCCCTTGGTAACCGCCTTTGCACTGGCAAAGATAACCGCCCGCACTGTTGTTAGAGTCTTTGCACAAGGTATGTTTTTTGCATGCGTAAGCTCGATTTTTCCTTGCTTTTTTACAGTTGCCTTGCCCAGTTATTGCCCAATCAACCACGGTAGGAACTTTTTCTGCTATATCGGACAGATTACTGGCAGAGAAATGGAATTTGTTTTCTTCAATAACAAACGCATAGCTGCATTGATTGGACTGCGATACATTTTTATGTTCGTTAGAGCTACTGGCATACACCCTGATTCCTCTCAGATCTTTAGGGATGGGTATCTGACAACATCCAGGGCCAGGGCAAGATCCATCGATCACATCGGCTGAGTTCTCACACGAGGAATTGCAGCTCATGCTATAATTTCTCTTATCTATCTTACCATGGATGTATCCATAAGAATCACAGCCAATGACACTGAAAATATTTTGGGTGTAAGAGATTCTGAAGTTGCCCACATTAAGGGAGGCCCCAAACCTCTGATTGGTGTTGCACTCGCGTGATACAGGGCTAAGGACCTGAAGCCGGCCTTCCATGGATATGTTGGTGACATTGATATTTGAATTAGTCCCCCAATATGATATGTTGGTGTTTTTGTTGCAAGTGATTAAGAAATCACGACTTAGTAAACAACTGGGTTCTGTTACGAATGGATATGGGATTTCAAGGTCTCCACATTTAGTGAGATCGAGGCAGGGCTTGGGTTTGGCTATTGAAGTTGGTTTTGGTGCTGCAGCGGCTACCATTAACAGTAGCATCTGCAGCAGCACAAATCGGAAACACATTCCACTCAATCCCATTTCAATTTCTATTCCTAGTGGTTTATGATTCTGTGTTAATGTTAGTCCTTTATATAAGGATTTGGCTCATTTCCTTATCTTATCTTTTTTATGATAATTTTAAAGTATGCAATTGGTCGTTAATAAAATGGTCATGGAAACCAATCAAATCTTAATCACACATTCATTGCAATGCTTGGAGCATCTCCAATGGTAATATGGTTTGCATTTAAAAAAATGGTTATATGTCAATATTGTCAATGCAATTGTTTCTTATGTGGCATATAACTAAACTTAATGGACGACCAAATGAAAAATTGGTCTCCAATACTTCACTTATAAAATATGTGTTTATAATGACATGACAATTTATTATTAGTCTCATTGAATATACTTTAGAATTGTTGAACAAAGTAAGAGCATCTCCAATAATAATTTTTTTTTTTGGTTTACACCATCCGGTTTCCGGGTGGGGTGGATCCACCATACGGTGCAATTAGCCCAGACCACACCCCGACTAATCCGGACTCGTACCGGGTCGGCCCACTAAGGGGTAAAGTGCTCCCAATATATGTACCTCCATTCACAAGGGGAGTTGAACCCACAATCTTGTTTAAGGGATGAGAGCGTCGAACCACTCATACCAATACATGATTGATTCTCCATTAATAATTTGCAGATGTGTACCCATGATTTTTTGTTACGATGGGTTAAAAGAAAACTAAAATTGAAGAAATTTCAATAGTTAAAAAGCAATGATACATTTAAACGGGGGGACGTAATGAATCTTACTCCTCAACATGAATATACTAAACAAATTATATATGCAGAGAGATCGGATAGAATCTATAAAACCACACATTCTGTCATACACTTTAATTTAATAATAATACTATACTGTGTTTATTTTTCATTTTTCTGGTCTATCAAACTATCAATATTGGTACTACCATAATAACACTTAACATGACTTGTTTTAATTTCTGTAAGATTGCGTTGCCATTTTTGTGTGGTTATTTTGACATCATATAAAGGAAGCAGGTACATCTGGTTAGAATGGAACTAGTTTGGTTGGACATGTTTGTAGAGACCAATTGAGTATATAGTTACAATAAAACTGTACATGTTTGATATAATGATATAGATTTGGATTGAGAGGGTAGAAATCAGTAATGACTTTGCTCTATTAGCTAGCATGCACTTGTCATGTCATGAAATGATGAGTACATTTTTTTTAAAAACCGATTTGATAGTCTGAAGTTTAATATAATAATATAATATAATAGGGTAGTTTGATATAACAGGTGATCAGAGACTGATAACAGGTGATGTAAGTCAATCGGGTGTGGTGAATTTTTTTTTTTTCCTTTCCAAAACTCTAGTTCGTATGCCCGTGGTAGTCTGGTTTGCATTAAAAAAAATAATAATAAAAAAATATAAAAAGTGATATCTCAACATCATCAAACTAATTGTTTCATATATGGCATTAACTAAATTTGAAGACATCCAAATGTGTCAAAAAAAAAAGTGGCATTAACTACAAGCACGGCCCGGAATACTACTCCCACTACAGAATACTATTCCCATTTGGGAGTAGTATTCCGGGCCGTGCTTGTAGAGTCTGATCTCGTTAGGTCCCAGCAGTTGTTGTAATTCAAAAAAAAAAAAAAAAAAAAAAAAAAGACATCCAAATGAAAAAATGGTCTCCAATGTTTTGCTTATAAAATACATATTTTTAATGATATGTTAATTTATAATTGGTCTCCTTAAATATACTTTAAAATTGTTGAATAAAATAAAGTAGAAGAAAAGAGTGGTTGCTGATTAGGCCAACAAGATGGTTGACCAATAGGCCCTCTGAAATCAAAGAGTTATATTGACAGTCTCTAAAAAAAAGTTAACACTTTAGTTTGAAATTGTATTAAAGATGTTGCATTGGAGATTAATTTTTTAACAAGTGGTTTTTCATCCTAGGTGGAATCTAATTTTTTCATAACTCACGTTAGCATTGGAGATGCTCTAAAGTAGAAGAAAAGAGAGGTTGTTGACTAAGCCAACAAAATGGTTATTCAACAGACTTTCTGAAATCAGAGAGTCATGTTGATAACCTCTAAAAAAAAATTGTCACCTCAGCTTGAGGTTGTATTACCACAGTTGAATTGGAGATGAATATTTTAACTAATTGACTATTCATCCTACATGGCATCTAATTTTTTCACAAGCCATATTAGCATCGAGGATACTCTTATATATAATGAGATTAGCTAGGGAGGGGATCGAAATCCATTATATAAATATATAATTACTCCAGCTGTCCTCCACTGAAATTTCTTAGTCGAGACCATCACAACTCGTGTTTCACATGTCCTAGCCCCAAAGTCTTAGTCGTCTATGGTACAACTTATAAAATTACCAATAACAGTAACTTATAAAAGTTACTGACATATTATTTATTATTGACAACTTATTAAAGTTAATATATAATAGCAACTTATAGTGCGTGTACGGAGGAATCGTACCAGAGCAATTATGATTGTATCTATCTGTTTTAGGTGGATATACTTTCCAACACGGGATAATTATTTAGTATTTTATTAATTTTATAAAATATTCTACCTATAAAATAAGAATAGTAGAGCTATTGACACACACCTATCAATCTATTTATGTCCCACTTTATAAAATTTTAATTTAATTAAATAAAATTAAATATATTTATTAATTTTTTTTATTTATTTCCAAAACTGCACTTTTTACTTATTTTTCAAAATTAATACACCTCATCTCCGATCTCTGTATATGTCTCTCTCTTATCTCCATAGAACGATTTATTTTTTCTTTTTATTAAAATTTTTTTTTGTTGAGTTTTTTCTTCTTCTTCGTATTTCATGGTGGAAAATAAAAATACGGATTGTTTCAACACAACGACAGCTTGATATCATTCTACAAAAAAAAAAAAAAAAGTAAACTTCAAACTTACTTCTAGAGAATAAATTGTTTCTAGATGCTTGATATCATTCCCAAACAATTATTGTAAATGTTTGATATCATTGTCAGACAATTCTTGCAGATGCATTATGTCATTCTCAGACAATTCTTCTAGATATTTGATATCGTTTTCAAACAATTCTTCCATATTTTTCTCGAACTCTTTTATAATATTTTGTATGTGTATAAGAAGCAAATTTTAGGGTTTAAGAGTTAAGAAATTTTTTATTTTTTTTCAAGAAGATTTTTTTTTTATTTTTTTTTGGAAAAAGAATATGTGGGTTTTAATTACTTTGTAGAAGATTTTTTTTTTTTTTTTTTTTCTTAAATTGTATATCTCTTTAAGTAATTTCAATGAAGGTAAAAAAAAAAAAAAAAAATACATCATAATTAAAAAAGAGGGGCATAAAAATGGATCGTATGGGTGTGCCAATAGCACCACCATTTTTTTTTTTTTTTTTTTTTTTTGTAAATAACATTAAACTAACTTTGAAAAATCCGGCATAAAATCTACAAAAGAATTTATACAATTATATAAAACATGGTAAACAATAAAGTCAATAAATCAATAAATACTAAACATGGTAAACATGAAATCAAGATCTGAAAGAAAATATAAACAAAAATAGTAATAAATCAATAAATAATAAACATGAGAAACATGTGATCGAGATCTGAAAGAAAAATAAACAAAAGAGCAAAGTGTAGCCAACCTTCCTAAAGTTTGGTCTTTAACAATCAGAAACAACTTTATGCTTAATTGGTAATGACCTCCCCTGTCATTAGTCAAAGTTAGTCAAACTTAACAGATAAGGGTATTTTCATCCTTTCAAACCTTTTTATTTATTTAAAAAATAGATTTAAAAGCTTTAAATATTCACCATTCATCTTGGACACATTTTTTATTTTTTATTTTTGAAAAATCTAAAAAATTTGAATCTGAAAAAAAAAAAATTCTAAAAATACATCAATGGAAGAAGAAAATGTTGTTGGATTAGATTTAGATGAGCCAGTTTTTTTTTTTTTTTTTTTTTTTTGAAAAATCTAAAAAACTTGAATATGAAGAAAAAATCGGGAATCCATATGAAAGAAGACAAAAATTTCTGAAGAAAATGTTGTTGGATTGGATTTTGATGATCCAGATTATTAATTTTTTAGAATTTTGAATTTGAAGAAAAATATAGATATACAACCTATGTCTCCACGTTTTATTATTATTATTATTATTATTATTATTATTTGTAATTATCAATTTTTTTTTATAGTGGAGATCCAAATTTGTTTTCATATATTTATATATTTTTAAAATCATATATTTTTTTTTATTTATAGGCATTTAGGTATTTGTAGCAGTCAAATCCGGTCAACAGTTAAACTTGACTAGCATTGACTAACGGTAGGTAGAGATGCACGTTTGGGGAATGGGGATGGATATAGGTCCCCCCATCCCCATCCCCACTTCCCATACCCTTCCCCCATACCCCCCCATTTCCCCATTTGGGGAAAATGGGGATGGGGAATTTTGGGGGGACCTATATCCATCCCCATCCCCAATTCCCCATTTTCCCCGTTTTTCCCCGTCTTTCCCCATTTCCCCGTTTCCTCCGTTTCCCCCGTTCCCCCATTTCCCCATTTGACTAAAAATTACAAATTAAACTAAAAAAACAAACATTTCATTACAAATACAAAATAAAATTCATTAGTGCATTTTATATAAAATGTATATATACTTAGAGAGTTAGGGTTTTCAAATAATAAAAAATAAAAAATAAAAAATATATTATAATTATATTTATATATGTTTGGGGGAAATGGGGAAATGGGGATGGGGGAAGGTCCCCCATCCCCATCCCCGTTTCAATATAATTGTGGGGAAAATGGGGAAATGGGGATGGGGAGGGGTCCCCCCATCCCCATCCCCATTTCAATTTGGGGATGATTTTCATCCCCATCCCTCCCCATTTCCCCATTTTCCCCCCAAAAAAAATCCCCAAATGGGGATGGGGATGCGGGGAATTGGGGCCCCGGGGAAAAATGTGCATCTCTAACGGTAGGGGAGGTCATTGTCAATTAATGATAAAGTTATTTTTTGTTGTTAAAGGCCAAACCTCAAGGAGGTTGACTGCAATTTGCTCTAAACAAAAATAGTTAATACTGAAATAATCTATGCCATTAAAACTTTTGTTATTAGGGTTTTGAAATAAGGAAAGTGAGGTTTTATTACTTTTACTTTGTACAAGATTTTTTTTTTAATAAAAATTGTATGTCTCTTTAAGTAATTTGATAAAAGAAAAAAAATTAATAACTTAAAAAATAGGATATAAATAGTTCAGTAGTGGGTGTTCAAATAACGTCATTCTATCTTTTAATGTTGATATATTTTTTTAGATAAAGTATAAATCATTAATTTTAGGTAGAAAATCTTCGAAGCACTTAAGAGTGACACAAATCTTATTAGCAAATCATTATACATCTTACTTGCTCAAACGCTAGCGGACTTTTTGGTTTTTGCCACTTAAAACCCCTTAATATTAGTTTGTTTGTTTTCTTATCGTTAAATTTTACTGAAAACTTATAAAAAAATGAATAAAAATATAAATATAACAAAACCAGATGTTTGATTATTTTTTAATGTGAATTTGAATTTGAGGGTTAAATTAAATTATTCGTAAATAACTGAAAGAGAGTTTCTCCTTACAATCCAAAAATTATCTATTTACACTCCAATTTAATTTTTTTATTAATGACAATTTTAACCTGAATTAAAATTACTAAACAAGACAAAAAAAATTTAAAGACAAACCAAATTAATTAAATTATTAAAAAAGAAAGTATCTCTCATAAATCATAAGATTAAATATTACGTATTAAACTCTTTCTCCTAAATCTGTTATTACCATATTAAACACTCTCACATAATTACTCTCTCTCTCTCTCTTAGGGCGTGTTTACTAATCAGGAATGGAGAGAATCGGAATCAAGTTCCACTAGAAAGAGAATGGAGAGGAATCAGAATTAAGTTACTAAATTCCATTCCTGTGTTTACTAATAATTTAAGAATCAGAAATAGAATCAAATTTATTCTCTTTCTAGTGTTTACTTCAACTAAGGAATCGGAATGATATATAGTTAATTACAAAAATACCCTTGTGTATATAATATGTTGAAATAATTTTTTTTTTATTACGAATAACTATTTTTTATACTGCTCATAAAACTATAACTAGTAATTAACATCTTTATATCGAAAAATTTGAACTAATTAGTCAATATTCAATAATAATTAAAAATTGATGAGTAATTTAGATTTGAAAGCATAATTAATTTGATGTCGAATTAATTTCTCACATTTAGGTGTTTTTTTTCCCTTCTCTCGAAAATTAAAACACAAAATAACTCGACATATGCAACCATTAGCTTACAGAGTACTTGATTCATTATTAACTGTATAAAAGAAAACAAAAAAATTGATATAAAAATTATAAACTATGTCTCAAAAGATTGTCGAACAAAACATATATATATATATATATATATATATACGGAAATTATCCTATCAGTGCATCCTGATAGAATTATATAAGGATATTGAATGTGAGCCACTCATTTTACATACTTTGACTTGGTATATATGCACTTGTCAAATCACTGTTATAAATGAGTGGCTCACATTCAATATCCTGATAAAGTTATATCAGTGCATCCTAATATGATTGAGACCGTATATATATATATATGTAATACAGGCTTTACGGAAAAAGAAAAAGAAAAACATAACAAAACAGCATATATATATATATATATATATATGAATATGTAATGCTTTATACTACTTTAGTAAAAAGGAAAAAAAAAAAAAACTTAAACAAACAGCCATCACAGATTTGACAAAAAGAGAAAAAAAAAAAAACACCAATGAGCCAAAGATTTCTATGTATATTCAAGAAATTAAGAATTTAAAAAATTAAAAAATTAAAAATAAAAAAAAAGCGTACCTATAGCAAGATTCGGAGGAAAACGATGAACAAAAAAGAATGATAGAGAACAATCCCTAAAACAAAACGATACAGTGGAAAGACAATTTTTTTTTTTTTATATAATTATTATAAGTGAAGATATTTTAGTAAAAGTATATGAATTCCCTTTTTTTAATCAGGAAAGGGAACTTGATTCTTAGAGTGGGTGGGGGGAATCAAATTCTCTTTCCATTAGTAACTTAATTACTGATTTGAGAGTGGGGTCTACGTAACTTAATTCCTTAAAAATTTAGTAAACATTGGAATTTACAAATCAGTAACCTAATTTTCTTTCTTGAGTTTAATTACTGATTAGTAAACACGCCATTAAAAAAAAATCATATCTCCATACTTTTCTCTATTAATCTCTGATTAATATAGTTTGGTTTTTTACTAACAGTAACATATAATATATATATATTTAAAAAAAAAAACCAATTTTTTCAACAAAAAAAAAATAGATATATGAAAACTTGATTTGTTGCAACTAGATTCAATTAAACTCGGAATTTCTAATACTAATAAAAGAATCAAAGTTCTTTAGGCAATCACATACCTACAAAAGTAACAAAAAACATTTTCATATTTCATATATATATATTTTGTTGAAAAATAGGGCACTTGTTTGTATATATATACAGTTCCTAAAAATCAAACTTATTCCTAAGTTTTTTTTTCTTAACAGTTAGTCTTGCTTGAGAAAGAATAAAGATTGAAAGTTAGATATATGTATTAAAGAGAGAGAGTTTAATATGGTAATTAAATTAATATGTAATATTTAATCTAATAATTTAGGAGAGATAATTTTTTTTTTAATAATTTAATTCAAAAAATATTACTTCTTGGATGAATCCAAAGGCTATGATGATTCATCCTAACATTTATTAAAATAAAATGGAGTATTTTTAGAAATTTATTTTTTAAAATTGAGTGTCTTTAAAATAGGAGTGTCAAAAGATAAAAAGGATAATTTTGGAATAAAAGAAAGTGTCTTTAGAATTTTTTTTAAAATTTAAATTTTGAGAATGAAGTCTCTTTAGAAAAAAAATGTAAAAAGAAAAAATCGGATTGTCAAAAGAACCTCTCTAACTGAAAATAAATAATTTTATATTTATGTTCTTTCAATTAGTATTTGTTATAAATTAACATTTTAATATATTCATGACAACTAATTTTATTATTCTAAAATAAAATGATTTAGTTATTATTAATATTTAAAAATTTTAAAGTATTTTAAAATTTATATTATTTAATTTAAAAAGTCTTTAATGCACTGTTTAATTTCATAAAGGTACAAGATATCGTGCATAAAACAATAAGGAAAGTTTACTCTTTTTTAAAAAAAAAAAAAAAAAAAAAAAGTTTAGTTGCCATAAATCTGGAAACTAACAAATCCAGTGTTATTTTTCTACTTAAACATAAAAAAATAAAAATAAATAAATAAATAAATAAGGAAAGGAAAGTGAATATTAGATTGATAATCAAAAGTGCAAGAAATTAACAAAATACAAGACAAACCAATGTCATTAAGTCATATAAGAAAACAAAACACGCACTGTATTCGTACAATCACGGGTTAGCAAGCCAACTTATTCACGGAAAACAAAAGTTTAGAAGCATATTATATGTCAATAATCAAAAGATAAAAATTTCATATGTTCCGGATGAAAGTACTTCAATTATTTATGAAAGTGCATGTGGAATTATGATTGTATCTTGTGTTTTTAATATAATTTCCAACGACAAAATAATTTAATGTCACATGCACACTTTTTTAAAATTTCCCTCAAGAGTCAAGACCCAACAACTCTTAATTTATAATATAGTCTCCAGAGACAAAATAATGTAATGTCACATTCACACTTTTATTAAATTTCTCTTAAGACCCATCAACTCTTACATTATCTTAGATACTGTTTCTTTATCTTCCTAAAAAGAATAATACTTTTTGTGTTAATTGAGAATAAATTCTTTTTTAATTTATTTTATAATCTTAAAAGTGTGTTTAAGGATATATTTTACGACAAATTTTACAAAATAAACATGAAATGAAAGGATTAATCAAATATAAGAAAGTAGTCATCGATGAAAATATGGTGACAAAACATCTTTTAATATTTCTTTTTTAGATAAAATATTAATAATTTTAATTTATATTTATATCAATATCTACTCTTTCTCTCTCTCTCCCTCTCTCTCACACACACGTCCCTATACACATTATCTCTTTCTTGAGTAACGTCCAAATCCCAATTCTGTTTCCGATCCTAAATCCCAATTATCTCTCTTCTAATGATCAATAATTATTTTAGTCCCTCAAAATTCTCAATTATAAAAATATTCATATTCAAATCTTTATCCTAGGTATTTTTTAGTTAAAATTTATTTTTTATAATTAATAAATTAGAGTTTTGGATTTGTTATTCATAATTTTAATTTAGTGTTTTGTTATTTTTTTTTATGAATTTATTTTTCGATTACAATTTGTTATTTCTAGTGTTATATTATAATTTAGAAAGTATTGCTTTAACCTAATTGTTTGATAATTTTAGATTAAAATATCAAACAATCATACATCAAAGCCAAAAAAGACCATGTTTTCATATTTTGGGAAAAAAAAAAAAAAAATCAATCATTTGGTGGGAGTGGATCAAATTCTCCATATAATGTCATAGATGAGGTTCGCAATAAGATGAAGGATGATTTTCTTACCGACTATATAATCATATATATTGAGAGAGATTGTTGATATCAATGACTTAGATTCCATAATAGATGAGTTTAATGATGTAGAACCTCGTAAAACAAAGTTTAAATAATGCTTAATTTTATTTACGTTTCATTTTTTTTTTTTTTTTCAAAGGAATAAAAAACAATGTTGTCTTATTAAATGTTTATGTACGTTATTTAATATATGCATTTTCAAGGGTAAGACTCATTATATCCGTTTATCTAGTTAGGTGTATTTTTGTTTTCCAATTAATGAAATTTTCCAGTACCGTTGAAGTTCACTCTATATAAATATGGTTTTGTTTTAGTCCACCTTAGCAAAACATACTGGGTTTTCCCTTGATATCATGAATTAAAATATCATATTATTAACTGAGATCAATGTGAAATACAAATATGAGATGTTTAGCTTTATTCATAAAAAATAGTGATGTCAATATTTATCCAAACTCTTTCTTCTTTTCTTACGTCATTATGGTGTCCCAAAATTAATATCATGTTGTGGGTTATATTTAACTTTTGATTTGAAACTTTGAACCATTAAATTAGTTTTTTTTGCTGATACTCAATTTTCACATTTAATATTGTAGTAATATATGAACTACATTTGAAACTTTAAACCATTAAATTGGTTTTTTGCTGTCACTCAATTTTCACATTTAATACTGTAGTACCTTTTAAAAAAAAAAAAAAAAAAAAAAACTGCAGTCTTTATTTAAACAAACCAAACCTTACACACTACCATGACAAATCAGCTAACAATAACCTAGCAATACAATGAGGGTAATCCTCCAACCAGAACTGAACTTGACTACCGGATAAAGCCAGTTTTACTAAACAATGAGTAACACGATTAAAATTTCTAGACACAAAAATCACATTACTAAAAATAGTTCATGGGACAACTCTTGACAACTATAAAATAGTGATGTCAAGGCTTATGTAAATGCTTTTTTTCTGTCGTAGGTCACCAATTACAATGCATGCCGAAAAGTAAAACAATTACAATACATCTTTAAATCTTTCGTAGGTCACCAATTACAATGTATGCCTAAAAGAAAATAAATATCAATATTTTAGTCGAAATATTTTCTATACATTTTATATTTTAAGAGGATCGATGTAAAAAATATGCTTTCATATTTTCAAGATTTTAAAGATAAATTTTTTATGAAGTTTTTATCATTGGTAGGATTCAAACCGTTGATATGGAGGTTATTTGTCCAAACTCTAAACCCGTCTATCTACAAGTTGAACTACGCCCTTGAGGGTAATATTTTACAGATATTTACGATAGTTTTACATAAACCAATATTTATTTCTCTTTACCCATCAAAAAATTTTGACCTCCAATATTTTTACATAAACTGATATTTATTTTGTTCTGCCCACAACACATGAAAATATCCACAATAAACTTGAATATTACAAGGATGACGTAACGATGATGAAGCTAGGGAGCTGGGAAAATCAATAATTGTTGAATTGTGATTTGTGAAGGACCCAACGGCATATGAGACCCCATCATATTGACATCCCACGATAAACTTGAAAATTACAAGGATGATGTAACGATGATGACGCTTGGGATTAAGGAAGATCAATAATTGTTGCAGGCAATAATTCTCCCGAGGCCGCCGCAAACCCGTGGGGCCCTAATCTGTTTGGGACGGATTTTGGGTAGTAAAAATAGGTAATGGGACGGGTTTGGGGTAAAATTTTTGACCTAACAAGGTTATCGGATCGGGTATGGGGCGGTCCCTTTTGCTCTGACCCGCCCCGTTTGACCTGTAATATATATATATATATAAAATATTTTTAAAATATATATGTTAAATATAAAAGGTAAAATAATATATATATTTTAAAATATTTTAAATCTATATATACTTTAAATATAAAAGGTAAAATAAGAAAATATATATATATATATATATACATACATACATATATTTGAAATGGGTCATTCGAGTTGTGTTTGGGGCACCCTTGCCCCAAACAGGTCGTGTTTGTGGCAGAATTGAAAACCCATTCGGGTCATCGGTCAGGTTTGGGGCAATCTTTAAAAACCGAGTTTCAGGTTTGGGACGGGCCGATCCGGCCCCGACTGGCCCCATTGCCACCCCTACCTGGTAGTTATTTACCCAAGCCTTAAGCTTGTCACCTACGCCCCTATTGGCTTAATTCTTTTTTATTTCTTGAATACTTTAATACACGATATTCTGTGTCTCAAGTAAATAAATATGACTTTTTTCTTATTATTCTACTTGATGTGTCCTTAATTAAGAGATATTTAATATTTCCCATCTATAAAACAAAAATTAATGATTAAAAAAATGTAAATAAAAACTCGAATTTAGTTCTCAATAACACAATAATAATAATTTTTTAGATAGACAAGAAAAGATTGGTCTGGTAGTATACCTCTCACACATGCACTATAAAGTTGTGGGTTCGAGTTATCCCCTTCCCAAACCCCCAATTTTTGTAAGAGTAATGCTAGACATCACAGTCACTATCACAATTTTTTAATCACAACACAGGTCTGATATGTCAATTAGTAAGTGGATACATAGATAAGTGAGATGTTATGGAAACTAGTAATCTGTTTCTTGAAAAAAAAAATCTTAACTCTTAAACCCTAAAATTTGCTTCTTATACACATACAAAATATTATGGAAGAGTTCGAGAAAAATATGGAAGAATTATTTGAGAATGATATCAAATATTTGGAAGAATTGTCTGAGAATGACATAATACATATGCAAGAATTGTCTGACAAAAATATCAAAACATCTATAAGAATTGTTTGAGAATGATATCAAGCATTTGGAAACAATTTATTTTCTAGAAGTAAGTTGGAAGTATACTTTTTTTTTTTAGAATGATATCAAGCTGTCATTGTGTTGAAACAATCTGTATTTTTTTTTTCTTTTCCACCATGAAATACGAAGAAGAAGAAAAAATTTTAAAAAAATTTAAATAAGAAGAAAAAATAAATCGTTCTATGGAGATAAGAGAGAGACATATACAGAGATCGGAGATGAGGTGTATTAATTTTGGAAAATAAGTAAAAAATGTAGTTTTGGAAATAAATCAAAAAATTAACAAATATATTTAATTTTATTTAATTAAATTAAAATTTTAAAAAGTGAGACATAAATAGACCGGCAGGAGAGTGTCAATAGCACTACTATTCTTATTTTATAGGTAGAATATTTTATAAAATTAATAAAATATTAAATAGTAACACTAAATAATTATCCCGTGTTGGAAAGTATATCCACCTAAAACAGACAACAAAGTGTCGGTAGAAAAAGACAAAGATAGTAAAAAGCAGGATAAGAAGATATGATCAAAGCCAGAGTCAGAAGATAAGAAGATAAGATCGACAATCTTGAAGATAAGACTGACAACAGAAAAAGCAAATATCGATAAATTCAATTTGTATCGATAAGTTCAATTGTCAGACTTTACGATCAATAATTCCTCCGTACACGCACTATGAGTTGCTATTATATATTAACTTTAATAAGTCGCATAATTGATTATTGACATATAATCAATAATATGTCAGCAACTTTAATAAGTTGCTGTTATTGGTAATTTTATAAGTTGTACCATAGACGACGAAGACTTTGGGGCTAGGACATGTGAAAGTGTGAAACACGAGTTGTGATGGTCATGACTAAGAAATTTCAGTGGAGGACATCTGGAGTAATTATATAATGGATTTCGATCCTTTCCCTAGCTAACCTCATGATACATAAGAGCATCTCAAATATTAATGTAAGTTGTGAAAAAATTAGATACCACGTAGGATGAATAGTCAATTAGTTAAAATATTCATCTCCAATTCAACTGTGGTAATACAACCTCAAACTGAGGTGGCAATTTTTTTTTAGAGGCTGTCAATATGACTCTTTGATTTCAGAGGGTCTGTTGAATAGCCATTTTGTTGGCTTAGTCAACAACCCCTCTTTTCTTCTACTTTAGAGCATCTCCAATGCTAATGTGGGTTGTGAAAAAAATTAGGTTCCACCTAGGATGAACAACAACTTGTTAAAAAATTCATTTCCAATGCAATCTCTCTAATACAACTTCAAGTTGAGGTGTCAACTTTTTTTTTTTTTTTAGAGACTGTCAACATAACTCTATGATTTCAGAGGTTTTGTTGGACAACCATCTTGTTGGCCCAATTTATAATTAAATATAATGATGCCTTGAAATTTTTTTGAAAATGCTCCTTTGATTCACTTCTAAATTCATTCTCGCTAACGTATAGTCTTGAGAATTTGTTGCAGTGATGTTTAGGACCACATCCACTTTTGGACCTAAGAGAAATTTATTTATTTAATTAATTAATTTTTGTCTAGCTGTATGTTTTTTGAACCATCTTATTTTGTTGTTTGCAAAATATGATTTTTGTGGAGGTTTTTGGCGTGTCTCCCATTGAACTGTCTGTAGCATTTCTACACAATCTTCACATGCAGAAATTACAATTTTTGAATATTGCGTGTTGTTCTGTACAGAAGTACCCTCACCAATGTGTTCTCCATCAACTTGAGAAGGCTGAATGGATTTTGCAGTAGCTTCAACTTTAGACTAACTAGATAACTGATCAATACGAACACTGAGTTTGTTAAACAACTCAGTTATGTGATTGATGATCTCCTTTTGCTTAGTTGAAAAAAAAAAAACTCTACTTTTTTCTCCAACCTTTCTACTCGTTGCTCCAGATTCATTGTCTTTGCCATTGCTAGGCTCTGATACCAAATGTTACAGACCCAAATGTCTGTTGTAAGAAAAGGGAGTCACACACACACAAATCTAAATATTCACAGATAATATGAAAGCAATAAGAAATAAAAGACGATACCAAATATTTTACGTTGTTCAACAATTTTCCTACATCCATGGAGCATACGCACTCAATCCACTACTTTCAGAGTTGATTACAATTTCTTTGTCTCTGTACAATTCACTCTCTGTCTCTCTAGCAACATTTTTCTTACACCCCTTAGGGTTTACATAATGGTAGTATTTATATGGGAGCACTAGGGTAAGCTAAAACCTTAAAGGAGTAATTTCCTTTTCGCACAAGTTTTCCTAAATCTCACAAATCCCATCATTACCGTGGTCTGCAGCCAGCGTCACATACCGCGGTTATGCCTTTGTTCTCCACCACTCATAACACCGTGGTGTGTGTGCATCTCCCATGCTGCGGTCTACACCATGTGTCACCTCTAGAAAACTTCACACTTTGGGCTGCGACATCGGTACCATGTCCGCCACGTGGTTTACACAGCATACCACCTCTGGAATACTTCGTTGTGTGTGCCACGGTTGGTGCACCTTGTCAACGTCACGCCTTCTGCCGAAAAACGTTTCTCAAGCTGGTTTCAGGCTTAACAAAACCCAACAATCTCTCACTTGAAGAACTGAAACTTGAATAGGCATTCGACCTCCTTCCTTGATGACTTAGTGGATAGTTACGGTGCGCTCATCTTCTCTATCTTCACTCTTGAAGACCCACTGAAGCTGCGCACAGCTCCAGTTTCTTTGTAGTGACTGGTTTGGTTAACATGTCAGCCAGATTCTTACTACATGCTATCTTCACAAGCTTTAACACACCTTCTTCAATTAACGACTGAATCAAGTGATAATGTAGGTCTATATGCTTGGTCCTAGAATGGAACACTGAATTCTTGGCCAAGTGTATTTCACTCTGTCTATCACTGTGCAACACATTCATCACTTGATTGAATCCTAACTTAGCTAACAAACCTTGTAACCATATCAACTCCTTGTTCGATTTTGTCACAGCCACGTACTCTACTTTAATTGTAAAGATTGTAACTATCTCATGCAACTGGGACATCCAACTAATCACGGTACTAGCCATTATGAACACATATCCAATGATACTTCTTATATGATCCACCTCTCTAGCAAAATCTAAATCCACATAACCTTCCAACCCGAGTTCATCTCTTCTTAAGGTTAGACATCTCTCCGTCGTACCCTGCAAGTATCTTAGGATCCACTTCATGGCCTCCCAGTGAGGCTTGCCTGGATTGGACATGTATCGTGTAAGGTTTTAGATTTGTATTGGCTTGATTCCATTGCAAAACTCTTTTTATTTGTAATGGTTAGTTGCTTAGGTGTTTCTTGGTGAAAAGGAGCTTCAAGGAGAAAAGCAACTTATCATGCAAATATCATCTTTAAGAGAAAAAACGCTTACTTGGATGCTAAGATATCAAGTTACTTCTTCCTCTTCCAGGGCGTAAGCACACACATACACAATTCATACATGTGTGTCCCTGCATCGTTGAACAAACCGCACACACATACATTGCATTTATATATGTCCCTGCATCGTCGTGCTCATTTGGTAATAACACATTCACACATGATTTAGTATGCTCATGCATTGATCTTATATTGACATACATTGTAGAAATGCATGTACTAGGACTATGTTTAGGAAATTGCATACTTGTGTGATCTTGTATTTATTTATTTGGGTTTTGTTGTCTTGAATTTGAATATGATCTCATATGATTCTTTGTTGAGTTCCGGTCATTTCGGTTACTCACTCATTTGATTTCGAGTTCGAACGAGGAAGTTATGCTAGTTTACGTTCTCTTACAATGCATTGTATTCGTCATCGTGTATCGAGTCGATTTCATATCCAATTATCAAAGTTTCATAGTCTTCCTCGTGTGTCATTGAGTTAGGATTCGTAATCCAAAAGTGGATTTGAATTCGGAGTTTGGAGGCCGAAGAACGGTCGAAGAACTCGCGAGGTGCGCAAAAGGGAGCGAAGGAGAGGATAAATAGCAAAGGCCACCACCCTTCCTTCCTGTGGAGGCTCGTGGCCACCACGGGAAGAAGGTCTTTCGGCCTCCCCATGGTGGCCATGTGCCTCCATGAGGATCAAGTGTGGTGGTGGCCGAATTCCCATTTTGACCCTCTTCTCTCTCCATTTGATTTCCCTCCCTATATATTTCAAATTTCGTGAAAACCTTTATAGAACTTTTGCATTTTTGTTTTAGTCATATCTCTCTCATCTCAACTCCGAATTAAGTGATCCAAAAGCAAAAATTGTTGATCTTGAAGAGAGAAACAAGTCCCAATCATTTTCAAGTTGAAAAGGTGCCCAGATTTCTCGTGATGTTCTGATCTCAGTTCGTGATTCATCTTTTCTATTGGTAATCATCTTCTCTACATTTTTCTTGTGATCAACTTGATAGATCTTATTTCTTGATTGATGAAAAATGTTTAGAATGATTTTGATTCCTATTTAGACTTGTTTGAATGATTTTTGAGTTATAGCTTTTTGTGGTTTTGATTGACCATCTTTGATAGCTTAATTTGATTCACATGAAATTGATTCTAGAAATATTTTGTGATGAGCTTGATTGTTGATTTCTAGGTTTTGATTTCATGATCTAAGAACTAGGATTTGTAATTGCAATATTGATTATTCTAATCTAGTTCTTATTGATTCACATGTTTGGATTTCTAGATAACTTTGTGATTGAATGCTGAAAGCATATTCTAGTTATCTCTTGCATGTTCATAGAGTTTGTGTGATCAACTTTCTCTATTTGATTGTGTTTGCATCATTTGCATCACCTAGATCATTTGCCTTGCAAAATGTGTGAAGTCTCTTGTTGTTGAGTGATTCTTTAACATAGAGCATTGGAAGTCTTGGCTTAGAGTGTAAGGCTCTTTGTAAGTCCGAGCATGAAGTCTTGGTAAGGAGTGTGAGGCTCTAGGTAAATCCAAGCAAGGAAGTCTTAGTTAAGAGCAAGGAACTCAGAATAATTAAGCAAGGAAGTCTTGGTAAGGAGTGTGAGGCTCTAGGTAAATCCAAGCAAGGAAATCTTCCTAGAGGCTTGAGGTTAGTCTTGGTTAGGGAGTGGCTTTCTAGAGGCAAGCAATTTGTGTCGGTTAGAAAGCTTATGGCAAGGTGTGTTCACTTGGTCCAAGAGTAGACTAGGGGTTGATAACTTGGGGAGTATATCATGTGTTGATTGTTAGGATTATGCTCAATAGCAAGAGTGTAATATTGTTTTTAACAATCTTTTCATATTAATAAAGTGATTTTATATTTAAACAAATCTTATAGCATTTATAGATTGAATATTATAATTGTTAAAAGTAAATAATCATAAGGTCAAAAGACTATGAGAAAAGAAGAATTGTTCGTACATCTAGATATGTATGAGGTAGACACAATTATTTAGTTAGTTTTGAATAATGTTCACAACTTAAGTTAAAGGTTGGGCACCCTTATCTTGTTAAAGTTGTAGAATTCTTTTACTAGCATTTGAGTGGGATCAAATGTGTTATGATGAGTCTAAAATCATCGAAGGGTCTTCGAGTAAAAGAATTTAGCGCATTGGGTGCATTGAACTGGATCACAATGAAATACTTTATCTAGAACCGTCAATAGATAATAGTCTTTTCATTATCAGGACAATCGGAGACTTTTCATTATCAGGACAATCGAAGAGTCTATCTTAATCCTGAGATAAATGATGGACTTATGGTTGCAAGTGGTATCATTTGAGTTATCAATGAGTATGATTATATAGCATAGTCTATCCTCGATAATTTGGTGATATTCATTTGTTAATCGATAGAGGACTTCATTTATAGATATGGACATCGTAGCTCCATTTATTAAATGTGAGTAGAATATCATCATATGAATGTTTTGAGGTTTTGGATATTAAATTTTAACGTTGAGTTTTCAATAGTGACTATTGAAAGATGACTTCTGGACAAGTCATAATATATATCCAAGTTCAAAGTGTGGTCATATGAGTAAATATGGTAACTTGGAGAGCTATAGGCGATCTATGAGCTCTTGGCGATTACTGATATTCTTCACGAGGATTCACTATCTCCTATAAGATTGTCTAGGGTATGAATAAGAATCATTTACTTATTCCATCTTTATTTAAGAGTGCAATTTTAGTTCTTTAGTGGAATGAACTAAAATTAATAGATTGAACCTAAGTGAATCATTTGTTGATTGTGATTGGGTTATGTCTATTGGAGCTTAAATTTAGATATGCCCGCCAAGATCCCCAATCCACACGGACTTGCATGAATCACTTGATATATTCTACCGGACTAATTTATGGGTCCATCTAGAATTGTATTAAGGCATGTAGACTTGTTTCTTTTAGTAAAAATGGGCTTAGTTCATATGTGGGCCTTTTGTTAAGGTCCAATGGATTTAATAAAATAGAAAAACAATATATAGATATATTAATATATATGGCACATGGCCGAGATATATACAATATTATATTGTTTTATTTTTATTAATTGATTGATTAATTATTTAATTAAAAATCAAAATCTTTTTCTGACTAGGAAATATGTTTCTTAGTAGTATACTATTGTGGTAGTATAATAAATATTAAAGACTTTATTTGGTAAGTAGATAAATAAAGGGAATTTATTTATCTAGTCAAATTAGGAAGTCTTTGATATAGTCACAAATACACTAAAGAGTTGGATTAGGGTTTGGAATTCTAAAGAAATCTACCTAGGATTAGAATTTAAGTCAAAAGACACAAATCCTACATGGTAAAGGATTTCGACCTCAATATATAGATATATATGAAATATATATGGCAATTAATTGCCGGAATATATATATATATATATATATATATATATATATATAAAGCATACGGTCAGATATATATAATATATGGGGCACAAGAAATATATATGATATTGTGCAAGAAGAATTCGGCACAAGAAATATATAATATATTGTGCATATATATAATATAGATGGTGCAGCAGAGATATAAACAAGATATATATATATATATATATATATATATATTGGGCATAGAAGAATTCGGCGCAAAAATATATATTATATTGAGCGGCCACTAAAGATAGAGATATATATTCTTTGTATATTTTCAAAAATCCTAATGTCTAGGACTTGAGAGTTTTTTTCTTTTGCTAGAGAAAAATAGAATCCAACTCTTAGACAAGTGTGATTTTTGGCCAAGAGAGAAAAGTAGGAAGAATTGTTCTTATTTCGATAGTGCACTAGTAGCTTATACATCAATAGGCTTTGTGCACAATTTCGAATATGGTTCACGCGAGTTTCGATAATTAGATTGAGAATTCAAAAGTGACCGAAACATTCTTCATTGTCTCTTGGAAGTTTTGTGACTAACAAAAAAGAAAAGATTTTGTTATCCATCCTCAAGTACACAATTCAAAGAGAAGGGAGACCACGCTCCTAGGTGATTCACGTTCGTGATTGGATTGAAAGATCTTGCGGATTACCATCGATATAATGTCAATCGGATCATGCGACAAAGGTATGATATCTTTAGTATTATATGTTAATTAATTAGAGGGTTAAGGTTCACTTTATGGAAAAATTTTAAAATAGACTAAAACCTATTTTAGTCTCGCTTCCGCTGCGTGCACATGTTTTTTCCCTACATTGATTACTTTGAGTGTGTATCTCCTTTTTGACATAGTGAATTTGTTTACCAGTGGTTGTAGATTCAACCCGTGGATATTTCCTCTTAGGAGGTTTTACCACGTAAAAACAATTGTGTCAAGTTTTGTTTTTTACTTTTCATTATCTTCCATATCTTATATTGATTGTATCTCTTGTGAATTGATTAGGTATTTCTCTATTCTAAAAGCTTGATTTCTAATTCATCCTTTTAACTCTATCTATGCATGATATCATTGCACATAGATATTATGCATCATTTCTTTAGAGAACTTATTGAACATTCTATTGTTACTCTAAAGCAATGCCTATTAAAAAAATCAACTTGCGGATTTGTTCACTAAGCCCTTGGACATAAGAGGTTTAAAACTCTTCGAAGATCCATTAACATGATTTGTGTTGATTATTGTCTATGTGTGATTGTGAGTGGCTTGATAGGCAAAACTTTATTTCAATTGGTATCAATATCTTTGAGAGCTACTCACTTGAGAAGTAAATGATCTTAAATAAATAACTTTCATTGTTTATAGATCATGCACTTGAGCCTTAAAAATCTTGTTTTTAAAAGTGTATTAATGCTTCTCTTATATGTTTTAGTTTTGAGTTGTTGAGTTTGAAAATGTGTAGATTATGGATGCATCTAGAAGTTTATTACTTAGTACATGATAGATGATCTATGGTTAGTATCCATTTTGCTTCGGCAACTACATAGAACTCAACGAGCACCTTCATAAAAAGGGCTACACACCTTAGTTGTGCAGCCGCCCAATGTAGGAAAGGGCTATACCATTGTGATAAGTGAAAGTCGTCATGAAGCATATAAGTTTTTATTAGTAAAATCGAAGAAGTGTTGAAATGAATCATAACAAAAAAAAAAAAAAAAAAAAGGCTTAAAGGAGTTTAGTTTAAAAGAATTAAGAATGCTCGAATTGTCAAATAGAAATGAGTTAACGAGCCACATGCACACACACGCTCACATGTGAAATCTATTCTCTTTAAAGCGAAAATTCGGATTATAATCGGTGGGGTGAATGGGTTGTTAATCGATTATTGTCAATTTTTCGATTAGTCAATATTAACAATAAAAACCCAAATCAACAAACAATAAAAATCAAGTATGAGGTGCGGAAAATAAAGGACACTTGATTTTTATGTGGAAACCCAAACTGGGAGAAAACCACGGGCTGATATGTGCGCCACACACGGTCAACGAAATCCACTATATGAAAAGGAATCTACACCCTCAAGTGATTCTCGGACTCTCACCCTAGATAACCTCAGGCTATGGACACTACCACTCGCCACGTTTGGTTCAATCCCTAGTGATATCCCCTGATACACTACTCTTGGCGTGAGCAACTCCTAATCTACCCCGTGGGCCTTTTATAGTGGCACTCAACCAATTGCTTGAGCACTACACACGGGTAGCCACAAGACTTTCCTTGCTCCAAGAAGCCACAAGACTTTGACTCAAGAAGAGAATCAATAACCTATGTGAATATGAAAATATTCTAAGTGCAATTAATTCTAGGCTATACTAAATGCTTAACTAGATGTTATAATGCAAATGAACATCCTAGTTATCAACAATGCCTACATGAATATGCATGAAGACTTAATTAGATGCTAAGACACTCTAGCAACCTAATGTCAATAAATAAAGCCAACTCAACCTAAGTTGTCAAAAAGCAAGGCAATGACAATAGATATGCAATAATCAAATGCAATCAAGAAATTATCAATCAACAAGGCCAATCAACTCAAGTTGTCAATTAAAAATGGCAATGGCACAAACTTGCAATTAACTAATGCAATCAATAAATTGTCAAACAAAATGCCAATCAACATAAGTTGTCAATGAACATGGCAAGGACACTAAATGCAATTAACAAATGCAATAAATAAGTCCTACACAATAATGCCTAAATGCAAAGCATATATTCTTAACTAGATGTTGTCAATCACAAAACAATCATAGCTATCATAAACAAACATCTCAATCATGCAATGAGATTAATTAGCTAGATGGCAAATAAGCATGAAAACCTAGCTATCAACAAACAACTCATCTCAACCAATCAATAAGGTCTCAAACATGTTATAAACAACATTTAGCAAAGAGACAAGCATTTAATTAACAAATAAATGCTAAACCTAGGCAAACATGTCATAAATATGAAACTAGAAGTTTTAGGACATGTAGAAAATACATAGTCAATGAAATCAACACACTCCATGCTTGAATGATGCTAAGAAGAAGCTAGATGCACATGTGAGGTGTTTTGGTTGAGTAAAAATGAGTTCTTGGGAGCTTTCTCTCTCTAGGGTTTTGTTTCTCTCTTTTATATCTGGTTTTTGAGCTCCTTGGCATGAGCAAGGAAGAAGAGAATGTATTTATAGAAGCCCTAGATGAAGTGACGTCGTTTTGGAAAAAATTTGTCCAGAACCCGTCATGTGCTCTGGTCGACCAGCGCACCTCACCAGCGCACAGCCATGCTATGAAAAGTGCGCATGACGACAGACGCAGCTCACTAGCGCAAGACCAGCGGCAACCTTCTGCCAACGTTGCGCTGGTGTGGTGCGCTGGTCCTGCGTTGGACCACCAGCGCATAATGCTAGTTTTGCGAGGGTAAGGTGACCAGCGCACTGCACCTATGCACAAATCAAACATACAATTGTGCACGTGTGATGAGGTGAAAATGATGCATCCTAATGCCTATCATGACATGGCATTTTAATCACAAGATGCAATCAATTTAAACATGCATGAGAATGGATAATCATCATGAAAAATCACCAAGCATGTGACACACAAGAAATATGCAAAATGAAAATGCATAAGTGTGATGATAAAACATATAAGCACACAATGAGGAGACACACAAGTGCAATCATATAAATGCAATGAAAGTGTGTGTGTGCTAAAAAAACATAGATGCACAAATCAATGAAACACACATGTAAGGAATCGAATGCAAGATAGATAAAGATGCATGCAAGTGTGTGTGTGTGCATCTAATCTCTTCAAGAATCAAGGTCAAGTGATATACCTTTTGAAGCTCTTGAAGTCACGTTGGAAAGTCCGGAAGCTTGCCAAACACGAAGACTTAAGCTACCCGATACATACCAATCCCAATGTGGTTTGTCATGAAATAAGCCAATAAAAAAAGAGGCACTTACAATCTCCCCATTTGGCTATTTCATGACAAAACACCACTCACAAGGTAATCCTCACAAAACACAAAAATAAAGCTATTGTCCATACTGAGTGCATTCTACATTACAAAAAGAGATACCTAAGAACTAAGTCTTCAAGGTCTTCAATCTCTTCGTAGATCATTGAACCTACACACAATAGCAAGAAAGCACTTTCCAAGACCAAGTGCATGTGATAAAATGCATTTGCACTCAATAAAAGCAATATAAATAAATGCATGTGCAATGCTCCCCCTAAAAGGTTACTCTCTCTCAAACTTCTCCCCCAAAGCATACATAATGCTCCCTCTATATCTCTCACGACTTCTCCCCCTTTTTGTCATGAGATAGGCAAAGAAGCTCCCTATATCGGGTTGCTTTAGCAAAGAGAGCTATTAGCACAAAAGACATTTGTATAATCATATACACCAATTTTATGCAACTCAAGTAATTGAGAGAGATTCAAGGAGTTTTATTTAAAGAAAATGTGTGACTAAGATGCTTTGCATGCAAGACATGTTGCATTCAAGTTCAAAAACAATGGTATTTGGCAAAGCAAACATCAAAAGGGTTCCCAAGTGAATTCAAACTAATTTATACCCTTTTGTCATGAATAAGCAAGATATAGTTTTTCAAAAGATATTTTCAAGCTAAGAGCAACTATATCAATCCTTAAAGGCAAACCAAGACATGGATTCAAGGATCCTATTTGATTTTTCCGAATTGAACATCCGTATGATAGTAGCCTTGTTTACACCTTTAAGAAGAGAGAGAAGACTAATTTGGATATGAAATCCTTATTGATTAAGGTCTTCTCATTTGCTTTTCACACATATTTTGCATATTAGCAATCAAAAACATTTCATGCATATCAATTTAAGCATGTCATAAAATTCTCATGTCATGGAGATAAATTATGGGTCATTCATATGTACTTTCCCAAATAATTCTCCTATTCCAAAAATGCATGTTTGAGCATAAATATGACATGGATTGCAAGTAAAGCAATTGTGTACACTTATTATGAAAAAGAAACATATAAGCAATTGATGTTATCAAAAAACTGAACCAAAAAATATAAAATATGCTTATTAAGGGAAAGTATCATTTTTTCCCCTATATTATGACCTATTAGAAAATCTGCCCCTTCATTTTTCTTAATGGCTATTATGCTCCCTGAAATCAAACGTATTCGTCATATTCCCCATTTTCGTTAGCTTTTCCGTTAAAACCTCTCGTTTACTGTTATCTTCGAAGAGTAATATGGTAACTTTAACTTAAAATAATCAATACACATTTATTAATGATTTAAAAATACTGAAAAAAAAATGTAAATAATGAAAAAAAAAAATACAACATTCAAACAACCAAGAAATCAATACCCAGATCTATCCAAAAATAATAATAATAAAAATAAATAAAAAACCTAGAAATTCCCCTTTCTTCAAACTTAAACCCATAAATCTCTCTTTCTTCAACCATCATCATCAACAACACCAAACCCAAACTTAGAAATCACCATTAGCATCTTCAAATTCCCCTTTCTTTTTCTCGATCAAATGGAGATAAGTTCATTGCCATCATCATCAACAACACCAAACCCAAAAATCACCAAACCCTTTCATCAGATTTCCCAAAACCCCACAATCATCACAAAACTATAAATCACCAAACCCCACCATCTCTCTCATCTGCAACCAATCTCTCTTACCTCTCTAATCTCCATTTTTCTCTTTGGTTGTCTCTCTCTCTAAAAAAAACCCACTACCAGCCACTAAATCTCAATCCACATAGAGAGAGGCTGGATCTTTATGTGATGCAAATGCGTTTCGATGTAATGAAGATGCGAGATCGATATGAAGATGAGATACGATCGAGAAGGAGAGAGAAAAAAGAAGAGACAGATGCATATGCAATGAGATGCGAGATGGGTTTAAGGTTTGGGGTTTTTAGTGGTTTGAGGACGATAATGATTTGGTGTTGGAGACTGGAATTTGACGGTGGTGGTTGGGTGTTAGTGACTGGAATTTGATGATAGTGGTTTGGTGATGATAATGGTGGTTTGGTTTGATGGTGTCAGTGACTGAAGTTTTTTTTTTTTTTTTTTTTAATATATATTTTTTTAATTTCAATTATATTTATTTTATTCATTATATATATATATATATATATATATATATATATAATTCTTAATTTCTTAATATTAATTTTTATTTTAATAATAGGTTAAATAATTTTGGTTTTTTTTTTAATTTTTTAATTTTTTGCTTTGTAAATTATCTTTTAATCTCCACCATCCATCTCAATGATGGATGGTAGAGATCCATTTAAGAAAATTATATATATTTTTTAGATTACTTTTTTTTTTCAAACCCATTTATTCACAATTATTAAAGGGTAAAAATGTCTTTAAATGTGAAAATTAACTTTTTTAATGAAAAAACTAACGGAACATGGGAATATTGCAAATACGTTTTGTTTTATTGGGGAGATAGGCCATTAAGGGAAATACAAGAGGCAGTGTTTCTAATAGGTCATAATATACGGGGGGGAAAATGATACTTTCCCGCTTATTAATTATCAACATATTTAATATTATGTTGTTGCTAAATTTTGAACCAATCGTAAACACATCAACTAATCAATATTATCGTGATAAGATTGGGAAAATCTTGGTTGGGACGCTCTCACCACGTTAGCCGTGAGACACCCCCACTCAAATGTTACCGGCTCGCCTCATTGAAACATATTGGAAAATTTTAAAAATAAATGTTTATTTTGTTAATTTTTTTTCTTTCTTCTTCCTTTACTTGCCTACAGACTACACTTACATTACCAAGGACTCTCAAACTTCATTGCTTAATATAACCCAGAAAACGATAAATAAATAAATAAATAAATAAATAACAAAAAAACATGTAGAAACTCTACAAATGTGAGACTTCCCTTTCATATAACCCAGAAAATGAAAAATAATAATAATAATAATAAAATGCGACTTTTGTTTTAGTGGTAGATTTGGGAGCTGAAATCCCTAGTTTGAGAGTTTTATTTCCTCTATGGTTTGAAGTTACTTGAAGTTGAATTTCATTAAAAAATAAAAATAAAAAAACAAAAAAAAAAAAACAAAAAAAAAAAACTTGAAGAAGTTGAGATTAAAAGACAAAAATTAATTGATCAATTGACTGGGTATTGTTTGGTTAGATAATGAATTAGAACCGATGGAAAAAGAAAGCAATGGTTGTTCTTCCGTATTGAATCGAACACCACCACAATTTCTCTTCTAATGTCTGCCAAAAACTTCAACGACTATAGCAAACGGAATCGTCGGCGGAAGCAGTAGAGCGGTTACGAACTTTTATTTCTTGGTACAAAAAATTGGACGAAGGAATTACTCAAGAAAGAGAAAAAATAATTATATAAATAATTAACGAAATGAGGTTGATCCGATGGTAAACCCCTCACACTGATCCCAAAAAAATGTATGAGTGTAAATGTATAATACTTCAAAAACAAATTAAATAAACTATTATTTTTAAAAAATTCCAATCTATTGCCATGTGGCAACATTTGGGTGGGCGTCTTACGGGCTGATGTAGTGAGAGGTACCACCCAAGATTTTCTTGACAAGATCATATATGTGATTTTGCTTAATCAAATAATGGAGCTGGTTCCTCTTTTTTTTTTTTTTGAACTGAAATCAAGCATCCAAGCCAACAGTATGAGAAAAGGTCAATCATTGAATGAAACAGAATCTACATATATCTCGGTTCTACTAATAATTTTCTCAAGCATCTACTATTTTTACTTATCAATTTATAAGTAAAAATCTTTCAACAAGTTCAATATGGATCATTTACTCAATCCCAAAACCTCAAACAAATGCATATCATTGTTATCCCGTATACCTACCATTTTGCATAATGGAGTTGGCTAGTATTCCTACCATGAAAATTGTAGGTATCATGGCAATTAAATTAAGCTGCCAATTGACAGTGTGAGTAGGGACGTAACCAGGATTAAACACTATGGTAGGTTAGGATTTTTTATTTTTTTTCCATTATTAACAATATAAGAAAATTGTATTAATTAAAAATAAAGATACACCTAGTTAATGAAAGTTCTCAAATAAACTAGGTGTGTACTAATATATTAATCTAGAGGGGGGTGAATAGATTTTAACTAATATTACCCAATTTTCGTTAATAGACAATTTTCCGAAAAAGCCCCTAATAGTCAATAAAATATAGCAAGTGTAATATGATGCGGAATATAAATAACACTTGATATATACGTGGAAACCCAACCACTGGGAAAAACCACGGGCTGTTTAGTGCACCACACTCGAACCTCAAAATCCACTAATTGAAATGGAGTTTACAACTTATGTAGACCTCGTCTAACACTCCGGTCAATAACCCCCCACTTCTACCACGCGGGCCTTTAAAAGTGGCTCTAGTCCAATTTGCTTGAGGCCTAAGCAATCTTAGCCTCAAGTCTTAATTCTCAATGAAGAGATTATGCAACCTATGTGAATATGTATGAATATTCAAATAACAAACAAGACTAGGGAACCTTAGATGCTTATCTAGGATGATGATATAATCAATTAAAATCAATCATAGATATCAAGTGCTAAATGACATGTCAAATAGCTTAAATAAACATAGATTATAAAAACCAAGATATCTATCACAATACAACACACAATCATGTCAACACAACAATCTCTATTTTGAATAATAGATGTTAATCTAAGAACAAGCAAATAATAAAATAGATGCCTTGATAAATAAAACACTAATTATAAATGATAATAGTGAAGAACATACCAAGGGAAGTGTGTTGACCAAGACCCATGCAAGTAAACATCCTAACTATGCTAGAAAATGTTTAGATGATATTTTGATGCATATGAAAATGGGTTTTGAGAGTTAAAGAAAGGTTCTTGGGGATATTTCTCTTAAAGATATTTTTGCTCTCTCAAAGTGTGTATATGTCAAGTGAAGAAGAAAGCAAATATAAAGAGATATATATGCATTAGGTCTTCTAAAAAACAAAGGCACCGGTTTTTATATAAATATATATATTAGGTGTGAGCAACAGACAAAAACGCACACTTTATATATATATAATATTTAGGTGAAATGGTGATTACATATATATATTAGTCTGTGCACATTTAAATAAATATATATATATATATATATATATATATATATATATTATAACACAAACAGACAGAAAACAACATTGAAAACAAATGAGAAAAAAAAGAAAAAATGGATGAGCGCGTTGGGAGGCCGTGGCACACACGGGGCAGAAAGCTCTCTTTGCCGTGAGCAGCCCGTGGCTCACGCCACCCTCTTGCTTGCCTTGCTAGGTGTGGCTATCATGCCACACTAAGCTGACTTCGGACCCGAGTATTCTTTAGTCCAGTTGACCTCGAATCTTGGAATCCAATTCCGTCTTCGGAATATTGATCCGGACTTAATCATAAATATAGAAAATTATATAACTTTCCAATTTAATCTCGGAATTAAAATCCGGTTTCCGATAAAAATACGGAATATCCCAAATGTCTCGGAAATCATCCAAAACATATAGAAAAGTCTCCGAATCACTCAGAACTCATTTATGGACAAATCCACACATAAAAAATATAACAAATAAGTGTAAGTGTGGAATGTGACATGTGAAGAGAATGCACACAAATGCTAGTATGCTAAGTGTGTGTGTGTAACTAATCTCTTCAAAGAAAAATAAGCACTAGAGATTATACCTTTGGCGTGCTTGTCCCTTGAGGTCTTGAAAGGGCCTTTGAGCTTGATCCTCAATCACCTAAACTACCATTACACAATAAACCCCAACATGTGATTTGTCCACGAAATAAGCCAATCAACAATAGGGAATCCTTACAGTTAAGAAGACATAGCGGAGATTACTTTGTAAATGTAATTTCTAAATAAATATGTTAACAAAATTATTATAAAAAAAAAATTATAAAATAAACATGCTATGCAAATACAATCAAATACTAATTAAGCTATATTCTACGGTTTTTCAAAAGATCAAACTTATTAATTATGAAATTAGGATCAATAGCACCATTTTTGAAATCAGAACCAATGGTTTTCCTCCAATTGTGTTTTTGGAGAGATTGAGACGGAGAAGATGAATTATGAATAATGCTAGGGTATTGTCCAGTCAGTACCCAAAATACTGACCCCACGAATGGGAGTGTAGCACGTGGCCTTTTTTCTTTTACTTTATACATTTATCTTATAAATTGGGTCACGTGTTACACTTCCATTGACGAGGTCAGTATTTTGGGTACTGACTAGTCAATACCCAAGCATTATTCATGAATTATTGGAGTGTTAGAAGTTGGAACAAAATTTGGGGAAAGATGATGGAGATAATAATTAATAAAAGGAAAGGAAAAATAAAATGATATCTGATATCTCATTTGCCTCGTGGGTGCCACTGCTGGGTGGTAATTAATGATGAGAAACCCTGTATAATTTAAACCATATATTCATTTACAACAAATCAATTATGTTGACATGTTGTACTTTGCTTTTCTACATCATTAATTATATTATTATATATAAATTAAAGATATCATAAAAGACCATTATCTTTTTAATTTTTTTTGGAAAAAGCTAGGGTAGGCTTGTGATCGAGCCATTTCTATACTAGATTTTGGCCCCCATTTCCGTCGCTTTTGTTCGGTTCTCGGGTAAAATCGAGTTCTAATGGCTTGAAATTAGTCGTTTCGCAGGTTTGCAGTTGTTCGGAGGCAAGTGTGCAAGGTTGTGCAATTATGGAATCAAGATGGTGTGAGTAGGCTGCGAAGAAATCGTTCCAAGCCAAGGTCGCTGCCACGTTCGCCCCCTGACAGCGAATGTGGGGGCGACCAATTATTCTCGCAGCAAACCAGTGATCTTCGCCCCCAAGGTGTTCGCCCCCTGACAGCGAACTTGGGGGCGACCTAATATTTTTAGCATCAGAGGCAGAGATCTTCGCCCCCAAGGTGTTCGCCCCCTACCAGCCAACTTGGCAGCGACTTTAGCGTGCCAGCTCATCAAGTGACGGGTTTCAGACCCATTTTTCTTGGCACCCACTATATATTCATCCTATTCTTTTAGCTGAAACCACAACCTCTCATTCTCTGAACCCTAGATCCAACATAACTACTCACCTAAAAGAAAACCTTTCACATTCCACCATCTTCAACCTCACAAAAATCACCCAAGCTACCACCTTTCCACACCATTTTCATCATCTTTTCACATTTTCTCCTTCTCCACCACCATTCCATCCATCTTCGGAGGTTTTGCAAGGAAAAGGAAGCTCTCAAGGAAATGGGTTTTCTCTACTCTTATGCTTTCTCTTTCATTTCTCCATTGATGTGTAACTAATTTCTTAGCTAGGGGATTGATGTAACCGTATTGGACTACTTTATGAATTAATTAGTCTATTTTCTTAATTCAATTCGATTTTAGTCTCTTTTACTTGATTATGTTGTGTTTGCCTATTACTCATGTTATTTTGAGAACTCAATTGATGTCGGTGTTTAGTGTAAACTATCTATAAATTGGATTTTGGTGTGAAAGACCTTTCCACCTTAATACCAATTATGAGTTTGGTTACTGAGAAAGATAATATGTGCATGACCATGCCATGTTGTTTTGGCTTAGAGTTTATACAATTAATGGGTGATGACCATTGCTTGGCACATGACCTTGTGGAAGCAATGGTAAGAACCTAGCTCTTAATGATAAACAAGCCCTAAAATTGGATTGAAGTGCTTAATGAGACTAATTAAGAACATATAGTGGTCTAAGAAGGTTGCATCGATTCCCTAGTGTTCTCTCCCATATATCAATACGTTGTGTGTTGCTTGTTGTGTTTAACTTAGTTTTTTGTTGCAATATTGCATTTTTATTGCTCAAGTTTGCATGTTTAGGTTAAAGTTTATATTTTTAGCTTACAAGTTTACATTTTTAAGCATTTTCAAGAAACCAAATCACTTTTTCAACCCAAAGCATTATGCAATTTACTTTTCATGCACTTAGATTAGTTTTAATTTTTCCCTAAACTAAGTAGTTTTAGCTATTTGAATCACCGATCCCAGTGAATGAACTTAATTTAAATTGAAAGTAATTTTTACTACATCAGCTTGAGCCCACCCTAGCCCAGCCCTAGCTCCGTCTCTGAGTGTGGGGCCTTTGGGACAACCGGTTAAAACTGGTTTCTCCCAAAAACATCAATAAAAAAAAATATTTTAATTTTTTTTAAAATAGAAAATTAGTTTTATTTTATATATTAGTAATCTATTAAATTACATTTTATTATTATATATTAATTGAATAATAAAGCTATATTAAATATAGAAAGATGGAAAACTATTATATTAAAGTTAATAAATAATGAAATTATATTAAAATGTAGAATTGTAAATATTTGTGGAATAATATTATTACATTTGTAATTTGCAAATTTGAAAATAGAATTAAAATGATATTAATATGCAATAAAATTACTCGTTTGAAACAACTTCGACGTTGATGAAAACCACTTTAACGTTCTAACCAACGTTATAGTTGTTTCCGGGAACCACTTAACAAAGGGAACAACTTTTATATTATGGAAACCACTTTAATGTTGAAGTGAACGTCAAAGTATTTCCCGGGAACAACCTTAACGTTGATGGAACCCACTTTAACATAATAAATTGTAATAATATAAATTAATCTATTCCTCTCCTTTTTTTTCTTTTTTTTAGTTTCTATTTTTCTATAATATATATATATATATATATATATATAGACAATCTATAGAACACCGATGTACCCGTACACCGTATAGAAAATATTACGATCGAAGGTTGGATCACACTTTTTCAAATTATGATCACAATATTTCCTACACGGTATATGGGTACACTGGTGTTCTATAGCTTGACCCACATATATACATATATATATATATATATATATATATATATGTATTGAAGATGAATAAAAACAATCCCTAATTCCCTATAATGTTTTATTAGTAGTATTTAATTGTTGTATTCAAAATTAGATTTGTATGTATGCCAAATAATATAAATCATATGTTCAATAAAGGATCATTTCGCAACACTTAGGTGCTAACATGCCCACACCCCCAAACCTAAACTTAACATTGCCTCCAATGTTTTAATAATAAAATCATGGGCACGAGTTCAAAGGTTTGGTTGCTTGGCCAACAAACGCCTTTTTGACAAACATCCTAAATATTCCACTAGCATATATATTCAACCCTATAAATCCACCACTAAACACAAACAAATATTCACAGCATCCTATCCACTAATCACAATACAATTACACTCTTAAACTAACAATATCTAATGAAAAGTTTAAATATTTAAAGAACTATATACAAAGGTAGAATGTACCTAGGTGGGTTGCCTCCTACCAAGCGTTACAATTAATGTCTCCGCAAGACGCATGAGAGTTCTATGGTTTCGTAAGTTCAACTTGCTCAAGCACTCTTGCTTCTTCAATCCCTTGCAAGTATGGCTTAACTCGATGTCCGTTAACCTTGAAAGTATCCCCATTACTTAAATCTTATATCACAACTACTCCATAGGGGAAAACTTTCTTAATTCAATATGGTTCGAACCATCTTGATTTTAACTTTCCAGGAAACATTCTCAGCTGTGAGTTGAAAAGGAGGGCCAACATTCCCGATTGTAAATCCTTTTGGATGATCATCTTGTCATGTACCATCTTTGACCTTTCCTTGTAAAGCTTTGCATTCTCATAAGCTTCATCTCGAAGTTCCTCAAGTTCATTGAGTTGTAATTTCCTTTGCTCTTCCACTTGATCAAGGTCAAAATTTAGCAACCGAATTGCCCAATATGCATGGTGCTCTAATTCCATCAGAAGATGACACGCTTTCCCAAAAATCAACTAGTATTGTGTCATGTTGATTGGAATCTTGAAAGCCGTCATATATGCCCATAGCGCATCATTCAATTTTGATGACCAATCTCGCCGATTTGGCTTAATTGTCTTATCTAGGATTTGCTTTATGTGCATGTTGCTCACTTATATTTGGCCCGAGGTTTAAGGATGATAAGGAGTTGTCCATAGCGCATCATTCAATTTTGATGACCAATCCCGCCGATTTGGCTTAACTATCTTATCTAGGATTTGCTTTATGTGCCTGTTGCTCACTTATACTTGGCCTAAGGTTTAAGGATGATAAGGAGTTGCCACTTTGTGCCTCACATTGTACTTTTTCAATAATGTGGCAAATATTCTATTATAAAAGTGGCTGCCTCCATCACTGATGATGCACCAAGGGGCTCCATATCTTGTAAATACAAACTCTTTCACGAATTCGACAACTACTTTACTATTATTTGTTTTGGTGGCTTTTGCTTCTACATATTTGGATACATAGTTCACAGCCACTAAAATGTAGATGTTTCCCTCTGAAGGTGGGAATGGTTCCATGAAGTCTATACCCCAACAATCGAATATCTCTATTGCCATATCAATAGATTGAGGCATCTCATTCTGCTTTCCAATATTCCCTGTCTTTTAGCATATATCACATGTCATACAAAACTGATAGGAATCCTTAAATATCGAGGGTCAAAAGAACCCAGCTTGAAGAACCTTCATAGCCGTCATCTTTGCACTAAAATGGCCTATGCAACTCAACTCATGGAAAAACTTCAAAACTTCAAAAGATCTCCCTGCTCACCTTCCGAAATGCATCGTCGGATAATCTGATCTACCCCATGTTTGAACAAATAGGGGTCATTCCATAAATACTGTCTTGCTTGCCATCTGAACCTCTTCTTTCCTTGGTAAGTTAAATCATGGGGTATGATGTCATTTGTTAAGAAGTTGACAATGTCAGCATACCATGGCTCTTCATCTACAATGGCCAATAATTGCTCTTCTGGGAAGTCATCTCTTAGTGATAATGAGTCATTCTCAATCTTGGATTCATGCATCAATCGGCTCAAATGGTCCGCTACCACATTTTTTACTCCACTTCTTGTCTCGTATTTTGAGATCAAACTCTTGCAACAAAAGGATCCAATGGAAAAGTTGTGGTTTAGCTTCCTTCTTTTGGGGAAGGTAACAAAGCACTATGTGATCTAAAAATACAACTATCTTTGCCCCTATCAAATATGACCTGAAATTCTCTAAGGCAAATACCACCGCTAGCAATTCTTTTTCTGTGGTTGAGTAGTTGAGCTGAGCATGATTCAACGTACGAGAAGCATAGTAAATGGCATGGGGAATCTTCTCTACCCATTGTCCAAGCACTGGTCCTACCACATAGTATGAGGCATCACACATAAGCTCAAAATGTATACTCCAATCTGGTGGCCTTATTACTGCTGCCCTAGTCAATAATTCTTTAAGTTTCTCAAACACTTCTAGGCACCGATCATCGAAGTCGAAATCGATGTCCTTTTTCAATAACCGACACAAGGGTCTCAAAATCTTTGAGAAATCCCGAATGAATCTTCCATAGAATCCGACATGCCCTAAGAAAGAACGGATTTCCCTTATTGTCTTAGGAGGTTGCGAACTCTTCATGACATCGATCTTCACCTTATCTACCTTTATACCTCTCTTGGAAATTATGTACCCCAAAACCATCCCTTGACGCACCGTAAAGTGACTCTTCTCCCAATTCAACACAAGATTGGCTTCATTGCACCTTTTCAAAACTAAAATAAGGTTGAGAAGACAATCGTCGAATGAGCTTCCCATAAAATTATCCATAAAGACTTCTATAATCCCCTCCAACATATTCGAAAAGATTAACGTCATACACTGTTGAAAAGTACCGGGTGCATTACACAGGCTGAAAGGCATACGTCGATAGGCAAATGTCCTGAATGGACATGTGAAGGTAGTCTTCTTCTGATCTTCAGGGTCAATTGCTATCTAATTGTATCCGTCCAAGAAACAATAGAAGTTATGTCCTGCAAGGCGTTCCAACATTTGACCGGGAAACAGAAGAAAGAGAAGAGATGGGAAGAGAGAGAACGATTGCCATGGATCTCTACCACTTCAATTTTAATTTTTTTTCTCAACAAATAGATGAGATGGGAGAAACAGATGAGACTCTCAAACTATTTAATTTAACAATATTTAGTAATTTTATCCCTTAATTTACCATTATACCCTCACATGACTAAAGAAAATATTGAAAAATCTAACGGAACGTGACGATAGGGAAAAAAAATGACTATTAATACTAACAATTTGGACAAAATAACCAATTTTCAAACTTAGAGACCAAAACAGCTAATACCTCAAACTAGAGGGATGTTTTTAATAATATCATTATTTATTATTATTTTTTTTGTGCTAAGGTATTTAGTGAATTTATTTCAAACTAATAAGGGATATTCCTATTTTAGTCCCTCTAGTTTAATGTAATCTGGATTTCAGTCCCTCTAGTTTGTTCATTATCATATTTAGTCCACACCTTCATTGACAATCTCGTTTATAGTCCCTATGGTCCAATTCCATTAGAATTTCATTGACTTCCATCCGGTCAATGAGGGTATAATGGTAAATTTCAAAATAAAAATAAATAAAAATGTAAAACAAAATCAATTTGGAAGGATTTAATTGAGACACGCCAACATATGAACAGTAACACACATCCTTGGATCAATATAAAAAAAAAAAAAATCTTTCCAAAAACAAATAGATATTTAAAAATAAATAAAGGTAATTAAATTTAAAATTAAAATAGATATAAAAAAAATATCTTTCTAGAAAAAAATACTAAAAAATATAACAATAAAAAATTAAAAAAAAAATTGAATAAGTGAAAACACATTTAAAAAAAAAAAAAAATCAGAAATAACACTCAAAATTAATGAGAAAAAAACTAAAAATTAATGATAAAACTAAAGTCATAAAATTAAGAACAAAAAATAACAAAGTGAAAAAAGGAAAAATAAAAATAAAAAACACTAAGAACAACAAAATCAAAAACTCTCCCATTTCAATCCCATCAAAATCTCAAATCGTTTCATCACACTCTTCGCCTTCTCTACCGACTTCATCTTCTTTCCTCCAATCCAACCCCAATAAAAGTCCCAAAATCAAGTCATCTTCACCATCTTTTTATTTTGTACCATCATCACCAACTATTCACAACCATAACCTCCCATTTCACTTCCCTCCAAGATTCATTTTCTTAGAAATCCAAATCCCAGGAATTCAAATTGCTCTCTCCTCCAAGAAAGATGTGATTTTCTCTCTTTTTCTTCTTCTTCTTGAGCTTTTGTTTGTTGGAGATCTCCATTGGCGGAGATCTGTGAATCTCAAACTCTCCTCTATGAAGACCTAGGTGGTGGGTCCTTTGAGAAACAGAGACAATGTGTGGTTGATTGTGGTCCGAATATAGGTTTGGTGGTGGTTTCGGTTCTGGATCTGGTGGTTCGAATATGGGTCAGGATTTGGTGTTTGTGTGGTGTTAATGATGTTGGTTCCTGGAATTGGGTTTTTTTTATTTATTTGTTTTCGCTTTTGTTTTTCAGTTTTTCGATTTTGGTTTGGTGTTAATGAATTTCTAGGTTTCAATTCAGTCTTGGGTGTTGCGGGCTTGTAGCCACGGAGATCCAGAAAGGATCCCTCAGCTATGTGTGATTTATGGTGGTGGTTATGTTTTAGATTTCTGGGTTTCAATTTAAGTTTCAGGTTGTTGCATGGTGGTGACTATGGCTATGATTGATTTTGAATTTAGGTTTGAGTTTGGTATTTTGGCAGGGTTTGTTGTTGGAATTTGGTTTTTTTTTTTTTTTTTTTTAAGAGATCTGGTGCAGATTCAGACTAGATCTACAAATCTGATGTAGAGTTCGTTTGAAAGAGTTTCTTTAAGAAGATCATTTAAGAGTATATCTTTTAAAGTAGACCTTCTACGAGTAGAGCTTTTAATGGGAAGATATTGGTCGTTTGGTTGTCAATTAGAAAAAACTTTTTTAAATGGTAGGATTACCAAAATATTCAAAAACTATTTTAAATTATAGGGTTATATTAGACATTTTAGTGTTATTAAAAAAGCTCAAAAAGATCTACTTGGAAAAGCCTAAAATTTGAGCTTCTCCAAGTAGATGTAAAACAACTTTTTTAATCATCAAAAAGCTCTACTGAGTGACAACCAAACAACACAAAAATAAATAAATTAAAAAAAGCTTTTTTAATTATTAAAAAAGCTCTTTTAACTAGTAGAGAAGCTCTTCCAAACGGGCACTTGGGGTTTGAATGAATTTTTGTTTGATTTTTTAATTTTTTATTATTTTTAATAAATCAAATTTAATTAGTTTTATTTGTAATTTTGTATTTTATTTAATTAAATATAAAATTACCATGATGCCCATATAAGACAAATTTAAGGGTATAATGGACTTTTAAAAGGTTTCAGCACTATTCAAGGGCAGCAAGGTCATTTTGCCCTCTGCCCATGTCAGCAATGGTACTTTTAACGAAAACAGTTACAGAAGGATTAAAAATGACAATTTTATAAACTAGTGGATTAAAATAGAGTTATGTTAAATTAGAGGGACTAAAATAGGAATATCCTAACTAATAGTAATGATTGAATTGACAAAAATATCGTCATTCACCGGAAGGTTTCAAGTTTCAACCCACCTTATTTAGGCCCCGTTTAGTATTACTTTTGAGAAGTTAAAATATGATTATTTAATAATTTTGGCATAAAAAAGATGTTTGATAAAATTTCCAAAAGTGATTATTTGAAATTTTTGGTTGATTTGACAGCAATTTTAAGAAACAGGTGGGGGTTACTTTTGCAAAGTGATTATGAAGATAATTTGTCAGATTTAATGAATCTTTTTAAAGACTAAATTATCCCTATTGATTTAAAAGACAATTATATCTTAGGTTTAATCTCATATAAATCAATTTTATTTCAAGCACGTTCATTATAGATTTGTTCTGAAATTTTAACCAACTCAAAGAAAAAAAAAAAAAAAAAAAAAAAAAACTAAGAATATTGTTAGATTTTGGTTCAGGAATTTTTATTAGGACTGTATGAATAATACCCTATTATTGTTTTATAGTGCATAAAGAAACAAAAAAAAAAAAAAAAAAACTGCATGAATGATTATGTTATAGTTTTATATGTATAAAGAAAAAAAATGCTTATGCATATAGATAAAATTGCTTGACTCTTTATAGATAATGACTATTTATTGTGTTGTTATGTAATACTACAGAAGTCTTTATTTGTTTTGTATTATGAATAAATATATATATATATATATATATATATATGGTCCCGTTCTGTTCTGTTCAGTGTTCAGTGCACACTTATATAACTACATCAATACCAATACATGTGGACCATTGATTATGGAGAAGCTTTAACAAGTGCATACACTTTGAGTCAAAGTATGTAAATCTAATGGTCCACATCCAACGCACTGATGAAGTTATATCAGTGCGCACTGACGAAGTTATATCAGTGCGCACTGACTTGAATATATATATATATATATATAAAGAACCTTTTATTGTACGGTTGAAGTCTTTATTTTGTAAAAAGCATATTTTTCTTGTGTTTTAATTCTTTATTTGCTTTCGTTAAAAACATATTTTCTTGTATCTAATATTACATTTTAAATATTTGAAGGAGATATTGGTTTGGTTTGAAAACCAGTATCTAATATTACATTTTAAATAGTTGAAGGAAATATTGGTTTGGTTTGAAAACCAAGTAAAATATAACAAATTTCCATTTCATGTTTGTTTTAGTTATTATGTAAAATCATAGTAATTAACAGTAAAATTTACCAAACGCATGAATACTACTTTTAAGTCCATAGCAGTTTCAACAACAACATTAACCAAACAATTGCATGATTAACTTCACAGCAAATTATTTCTTTGGCACAGTTAAAAGTAATTATTTTAAAAGCTACAACAATACCAAACTAACCCTTAATTCCAGTTCTCTCGCAATACCAATACCAAACTAGCCCTTAACAGTAATTATTTCTCACTCTTTCTCACAATATTCCTTCTTTACAAAGAAATTTTATATAAAATTTCAGTTGTCATTGTTGTACACTTGGATAACCATTCAATCTTGCGAGATGTATGATTTTCAGTTGTAACACCTTACTAAAATCAATATTTTTTTTTTTTTGCACATTAATCATTTCTTTAACTTTAAATTTAGGGGTCGTTTGTTTTTTTCACTTATAACTTAATGGGTCTGAATCATAATTATTAAGTTGTTTTGTTTGTTTTCTTTAAGTGGTCAAACAACTTAAAAATACCAAAAAACAACTTAAAATAAAAAGTAAAAAATCTTGACTTTTAACTTAATTGTAAATCACTGAATTGCATTAAATGCAATCCAAAATCTTTTCTTTTGATACTATCCTCCATATATAACATATATCCAATTTCATCATAATTATATATTGTATAGAAATATTTATTTTAATATATTGCTTATTTTAAATAGCTTTAAAAATAAAAAAGAACCCTAATCACTTCTAATATTGGTGTTTAATATCAACAATTTATTATGATATTAGGGTGATGTATTTATATATTAATTTTTTTAGAGTGATTTGTGTGAGTTTTCCTGTTGCCCCTTTTATTTTTTTATTTTTTTATTAAAAAAAACCTTTTTTTTTTTCTTAGTAAAGATAAGGTTTGTTTGTAATCGAAGAAGAAGATCATGATCATATGCGTTCATATATACTTATTGGATTGTTTTTATTCTATATTATATGTATAATTGTTTAATATGAGTATAGATGTAAAATTACTTCTTTTCAGACAATTTTATTTTTAAAAAACAAACATGTTGACAGTACATTTAGATGTGAGAAAAAAAAAAAAAAAAAAAAAACAGGTTATTTAGATTCAGGTTTCAGTCACTATTCAGTCTTCAGTAAAATTCAGAACTATTCAGTCTTCAGACAAAAAAACAAACGACCCCTTAGTTTCTTTGTGCTTTGATGACATTCAATTTTTTTAAATTAAAAACTAAAAATTTTATAACATCGTATTATGGTGCGTTTACTAATCAGGAATGAGAGGAATCGAAATCAAGTTCCACCGGAAAGGGAATAGAAGAGAATCGGAATTAAGTTACTAAATTTCATTACTGTGTTTACTAACTTTTAAGAATTAGAAATGGAATCAAATTTATACAAAGTTAATTACAAAAATATCCTTGTGTACAAAAAATAGCTGTATTTATACATATGAGAGATGTACGAGTGTAGCTAATAAATAAATATAAAAATAAAAAAAATCAAAGCAAAAGCAACTGATTTTGTGGCAGTTCACAAATTTTTTATTTTGATGTAGTATATTGTATGTGTGTGTGTGTGTTTTTTTTTTTTTTTAATTATTATTTTTATCAAACTTTTTTATAATATATATATATATATATATATATATATATAATCAAGGCAGCTATTCACTTTTTTTGTTGTTGTATATTTCGCAATTATATATATATATATATAATCAAGGCATCTGTTCACTTTTTTTTGTTGTTGTATATTTCGCAATTCATTTTCAGTTATATATATATATATATATATATATATATATATATATATTATAATTTTAAGTGGGGATATTTTTGTAAAAATGTATGAATTCCCCTTTTAATTGGGAAAGGGAACTTAATTCCTAGGGTGAGTGGGGGGAATCAAGTTCCCTTTCATTCAGGAACTTAATTCCTGATATATGTGTGGGGTCTATGGAACTTAATTCCCCACAGATTTAGTAAACACATGAATTTAAAAATTAGGAACTTAATTCCCTTTCCCAAATAGAATTCTTGATTAGTAAACGCGTATTGTCGAAGCTTTTTTATTAAAAGTAACTAAATTAGAATCTTGGCCAAGCCCAAGTCTTAATAAGTCTAGGACTTGGTTGAGACTTAATTAATAATAAGTCCCGAAGGCGAAAAGCATTATTAGTATTAATAATATCTCTCTCTTTGATCTCTGACCTGTACTATCATGTTCAACATTGTCTTCTACTTTGGTTACATCATTCAAGAGTTATAAAATTTGAATCGGTCAGATGTGGTATTTTTCAGCTCACAAGTTCAGAACATATTACAACAAAATAATTATGATTAACTTTATTGACACCCAAAAATAAAAATACTCACTACACCCATTTAGTTTTGAAAGACATGACTAAAATTTAAATTTAGACTTTCTATTTTGTACGGTACCTCTCATAATTCCAACATGAAACTTCTGTGTTAGTCACTTAGTTGTAATTGAAACTATATAGTTGATTGAGTTTAAGTGCTTGGATTATGTACGTGTTTATTGTTTGCAATGTGAAACCAACAATGAGCTTAAATATTATAAATATTTTGTTGTGTAAAACATACAGCAACATCCACAGAGCTTTATTTATTTTCCAAAAGAAAAACAAAATGGTGAAGAAGGTTACTGTGGGGGGCATTTTTATCCGTCCACCATAATATGTGCCATTTAAACTCTAGTCAATAAAATGGTGATAGTTTTAAAATGCACCCTCAAAAAGGTGCTATATAATTTTTGAACCCTAGCATCTATAATAACATAAAATTATCCTGACTAAAAGAGTTGGTGGGTCCTCAGAGAAATTAAATATAATTATGATTATGATTATGATTATGATATTAAATTATCCTATCATAGGGAATTATATTCATCATTAGATACCATCATAATTCTACGGTTGCACTTTTATGTAATAATTGAAGTACTTTAATTTTTTAATTAACAATCTTAATTCCAAATGGTGTATATATTAGGCCAAAAGTAATTAATAGTCTTTAAATTAATAAACTATTCAGAAGTGTCACATCTTAATAATTTATATATTTTTTTTCAAGGAAATTATTTTGAATAAAATTGCCTGAAAAATATATATATATTTTAATTATCTTTATCGGTGTAATAGACCTTAATGATGTCGATATGCCATCAATATGAAGTTTTGTTTTCAGATCTCCATAGTTGGAATCAAAGATGGAATGGAAGCCACTTCACTTGGAGCTGGACGTGGCCTATTCTAATGGTTGAAAAAAAAAAATGGAAAATGGTAAAAACATTAAAATGTTATTTCCGGTTTTTATTCATTAAAATTGAAAATATGTTTTATGTTTTTCTTTATTTCTTTCAAAAAACATATTTTTACTGTTTTTCCTTTTTACAAAAATTGAAAACACATTTTTAAAACGTTAATGAATATGTCGTAAACCACTCCCAAAATTTGTTTATATTTTTTTTATAAATGTATATATATTTTTTGTAAACAGGAGATCGATGGTGTTTGCATGCTTAAATAATAAATTAAATAACAACAAATTATTCATGTATTTTTTTATTTTATTTTTTTGAAATATTACATAAATTTGAGGTTTTTTGGGAGGGGAAGGACTCGAACCCACGAATTCATGGTGTAAGTGTTAGGGGTTTACCATCATACCAATCTCATCTCGTCAAATACATATATGGTGTTAATGATTCTATTTGTCTCGTTCATGGGAGAAAAGCTTGGGTGAAATCGATACACCACGCTAGAATCTGACGGTGGTTCAATTCAGTGACAGTGAGTGACAAGTGCTCACAAAAAAAATTGGGTGAACATGTTTTAAAAATTCATTAATTGAAAAACAAAAATATGTAAACCTAACTGGATAAATGGACATAATGAGTCTTACCCTTGAAAATGCATCTATTAAACAATGTTCGTAAACTTTTAATAATACAACATTGTTTTTTATTCCTTTGAAAAAAAAAATGAAACGTAAATAAAAATAAGATTTATTTAAACTTTGTCTAACGAGGTTCTATACTATCAAACTCATCTATTATGGAATCTAAGTCAATGATATTAGCAATCTCTCTCTCAATATATATGATCATATAGTCGATAAGAAAATCATCTTTCATCTGATTGCTAACCCCCATCTATAACATTATATGGAGAACTTGAACCACTCCCACCAAATTGTTTGATTATCTTTTTTTTTTTTTTTTTTCAAAAAATATGAAAACATGGTTTTTCTTGGCTTTGATGTATGGTTGTTTAATATTTAAATCTAAAATTATCAAACAATTAGGTTAAAGCAATACCTTATAAATTATAATATAACACTAGAAATAACAAATTATAATCGGAAAATAAATTAATAAAAACAATAACAAAACACTAAATTAAAATTATGAATAACAAATCCAAAACTCTAACTTATTAATTAAAATAAATAAATTTTAACTAAAAAATGCCTATGATGAAGATTCGAATATGAATATTTTTATAATTGAGAATTTTGAGGGACTAAAATAATTATTAATCGGTAGAAGAGAGATAATTGGGATTTAGGGTCTGAAAAGGAATTGGGATTTGTACGTTACTTAAGAGAGAGAGAATCTGTATTGGTATGTGTGTGTGAGAGAGGGAGAGAGAAAGAGTAGATATTGATATAAATATAAATTATTTAAAATGATTAATATTTTATCTAAAAAAAGAAATATCAAAAGATGTTTTGTCACCATATTTTCATCGATGACTACTTTCTTATATTTGATTAATCCTTTCATTTCACCTTTATTTTGTAAAGTTTGTCGTAACATATATCCTTAAACACAGTTAAGATTATAAAATAAATTAAAAAAGAATTTATTCTCAATTAACACAAAAAGTATTATTCTTTTTAGGAAGATAAAAAAAACAGTATCTAAGATAATGCAAGAGTTGATGGGTCTTAAGAGAAATTTTAAAAAAGTGTGAATGTGACATTACATTATTTTGTATTTGGAGACTATATTATAAATTAAGAGTTGTTGGGTCTTGAGAGAAATTTTAAAAAAGTGTGAATGTGACATTAAATTATTTTGTCGTTGGAAACTATATTAAAAACGCAAGATACAATCATAATTCCACTTGCATTTTCATAAATAATTGAAGTACTTTTATAACACAATGGCCTATATTAAATTTTTAACTTTTGATTATTGACATATAATATATATGCTTCTTGAACTTTTACAAGTTGGCTTGCTAACCCATGATTGTATGATTACAGTAAGTGTTTTGTTTTCTTATATGACTTAATGACATTTGTTTGTCTTGTATTTTGTTAATGGGTGTGGATATCGACACCCATAGATATGATAAGCACATCCATATTTATAAGAGTATCTCTAATGCAATGCTAAATCAAGGTGCCAATGCTATAATTTAGCACAAAGTGAAAAAAACATGCTCCAATGCAATGCTAAAAGCTGTTTATAAGTGTATTCATGTCTAAAATTTAAAATTAAAACATTACTATAAACATCCATCTTAATGTCAATTGCACTCTTATTTAAATGAATGTTTTAATTTTAATACAATTTATTTATAAACTGAGATAAAAGGAACTAACTGTAGTCATTACAAAAACAAAAATGTTCATGCTGCAAATGTAGAGATAAGACCAGCAAAGTAGAGTGAGGAGGTAAAGAGTGTTAGAATCTGATCATCATATTTACAGTAATCTGTACACTTTTGGGAAGAATTCTATTAAGAAATCGTCCATGGAAATCACTTTACCTGAAATCAAAATCTACCATTACTAATTTGAAACAACTATACAATTAATTCTCTATTTAACTTGGATAGAATTTTTATGATTTTAACCATTGTTGATAGAAATAGTGAAGTTTTTTTTTTTTTTTTTTTTTTAATTATTTATTTCAAATAGAGAGAGATATGGAGTGAGAAACTTTCTTTTGAAAAAAATTGTGTTGGAAGTAGGTGAGATTGGCAGTCATCGAACCATATTTGATACTTAGCTTTATTATTGAACATATGTAATTGAATTGAATGTTGTCTGAAATTGAAATTTTTCCTCAACTTGATTGATGATAAACATTACTACAATGTAAAAATTACTGCATGCAAGTTTTTTTTTAATAAAGTGATATAGTTGAAGATATGAGTGTAATTAATAGGTGTACATAGTATTTGTTTTATTTTTAATTAAAATAATTTGTCTTTATTGGTAAATTCCTATTATGGTATTTTTGTAAATAATTTTTTTATTAAAATATGGGTATGCTTATCATATTTATGGGTGTCAATATCGGCACCCTTTGTTAATTTCTTGCATTTTTTATTATCAATCTAATATTCACACTTTTTTTTTTTAACGTGTTTAAGAAGAAAAATAACACCGGATTTGTTAGTTTCCAGATTTACGGCAACTAAACTTTTTTTTTTAAAAAAAAAAATTTTCCTTTTAAGTCAATTGTTTTATGCACGATATCTTGTACCTTTATGAAATTAAACAGTGCATTAAAGACTTGTTAAATTAAATAATATAATTTTTAAAATACTTTAAAATTTTTAAATATTAATAATAACTAAATAATTTTATTTTAGAATAATAAAATTAGCTGTCATGAATATAATAAAATGTTAATATATAACAAATACCAGTTGAAAGAACATAAATATAAAATTATTTATTTTGAGTTATTTACGAATAATTTAATTTAACACTCAAATTCAAATTCACATAAAAAATAATCAAATATTTGGTTTTGTGATATTTATATTTTTATTTACTTTTTATAAGTTTTCAGTAAAATTTAACACTATTTTACCATAGAAAAGAAAATAAACAAGCTAAGGCAACCTTAATTAATTCTTAAGTGGTTTTAAGTGGCAAAAACCAAAAAGTCCTTTAGTGTTTGAGCAAGTAAGATGTATAATAATTTGCTAATAATGATTTGTGTCACTTTAAGTGCTTCGAAGATTTTATACATAAAATTAATGATTTATACTTTATCTAAAAAGAATATCAACATTAAAAGATATTCTATTTTCTTATATTTAATTTATTCTTTTTATTTCACGCTACTTTTGTAAAGTTTGCAGTAACATATATTTTTAAAACACATGCATTTTTAGGATAATATAAATTAAATTGAAACTTGACTTTATTCTCAGAAAAAAAAAAAAAAAGTATTATTTTTGTTTTTAGGTAGAGAAACAATATCGAGGAAATAGGGATTTTTGTCGCTTTGTTAAATTGGGGTTTCAAGACTTCCACCACTTTAATATCTTATGTTTTAAATACACCAAAGTAAGTGACTTTCAAAAATACCCTTACTTTACTCTATTTTTTTATTTAATTTTCAGTTTTTCTTTTTTTGATTTTATTCTTTCAACTTCTTTATAGAGGTCTATTTAACAGACCTCCATTGGAGGTCGAAAATGGGGGTCGAAATCGACCTCCAATGGGAGTCAAAATCGACCTCCAACGGAAGTTGAAGTCATTTGACCTCCATCGGAAGTCTATTTGACCTCCATGGAGGTCAAAATTGACCATTAATGGAGATAGATGAAGAAGATTATGAAAAGAAAATTTTTTTTTTCCGAGACTATTCATGTAATTTCCGAGACTTTTCATACTTTTCAGGTATTTTCCGAGACTTTTCATATTTTTCCAAGATTTTTCATGTATTTTTCAAGAATTTTCATATTTTTCCGAGACTTTTCAAAAAAAATTTTCAAGACTTTTAAGGTATTTTCCGAGACTTTTCATATTATTATTATTATTATTTTATAGATTTTTCAGGTAATTTCGGAGACTTTTGGTAATTTTCAAGACTTTTTTGGACAAAAATAAAATTTTCCGAGACTTTTGGTCATTTCCGAGACGTTTGGTAATTTTCGAGACTTTCTGGATACAAATGAAATTTTCCAAGACTTCTTTCTACGCAAAAATGAAAAGTCTCGGAATATTTTATTTTTGCCCAGAAAAGTCTCAGATATTACCAAAAGTCTCCGAAATGCTTGAAAAGTTTCAGAAATAACCTCCAATTTTTTTTTTGTTTTCCATTTTTTTTTCATCTTCTGCTTAATCGACCTCCATTGATGGAGGATTTTCAAAAAAAGAAAAAGAAAACCAAAATGGTGAAGAAGGTTACTGTGGGGGGTATTTTTGTCCGTCCACCATAATATGTGCCATTTAAACTCTAGTTATTGAAATGGTGATAGTCTTAAAATGCACCCTCAAAAGAATAATGATATATAATCCAAATAATTAACCCATTTTTAACCCAAATGATGTGGCAAGTGAGTTGTCATCACCACACACAACATAGGATGATGTGATTAATGAAAAAACCACTTGCCATATCATTTAGGTTGAAATTTAGGCTAAATTTTTGGGTGGTCTAATATTAGTGCCCTCGAAAAGGTGCTATATAATTTTTGAACCCTAACATCTATAATAACATAAAATTATCTTGGATAAAAGAGTTGGTGGGTCCTCTGAGAAATTAAATAAAATTATGATTCTGATACTAAATTATCCTGTCATTGGGAAGTATATTCATCATTAGATACCATCATAATTCTACGGTTGCATTTTTTATATAATAATTGAAGTACTTTAATTTTTTTATTAACAATCTTAATTCCAAATGGTTTATACACTAGGCCAAAAGTAATTAATAGTCTTTATAAATTAATAAACTATTCGGAAGTGTCACATCTTAATAATTTATATATATTTTGTTCAAAGAAATGATATATATATATATATATTAATTATCTTTGTCGGTGTAATAGACCTCAATGATGTCTGCCATCAATATGAAGTTCTATTTTCAGATCTCTATAGTTGGATCAAAGATGGAATGGAAGCCACTTCACTTGGAGCTGGACGTGGCCTATTCTAATGGTTGAAAAAAAAAATGGAAAAAGGTAAAAACATTAAAATGTCATTTCCGGTTTTTATTCATTAAAATTGAAAATATGTTTTATGTTTTTCTTTATTTCTTTCAAAAACATAGTTGATGAACATATTTTTACTGTTTTTCCTTTTTACAAAAATTGAAAACACATTTTTAAAATTGTTGACGGTGATTTTTCGACGGACAATCAATCAACAGTCTAGGTTAGCAAAAACATGTAAATATGAATGAAATAAAGGACGTAATATGGTTAGTAACGAAAGATGCGAAATACATGGTAAAACTCCGGTGATCGGAGAAACATCTACGGGTTGTTGCCTTATCAACTCAGTTAAATACACTATAATTGTTGTAACGATACACACTTTGATCTCTCTCTCTTTCTAATTCTCACTTACCCCTCTCATTGGGTTTTGCAGGGGTATTTATACATGGTAATATTAGGGTTTCCGGGTATCGCTAGAGTTTGGTGTCGTGGTCCTCAAGTTGCGAGTTGCTGGAGTGTCCTTTTAGGACTTGCTTTCCTATTTCATATATGCAATGTGTTTTAATTCTTTTGAATCAAAATCCGCCTAGGATTCTACTTCCCTTAAATATAAGAGGATCCGTTTGTGTCCTTGTTGGGCTCTTGGTGACCGTATTGCAGTTAATTTGGGACTGCCTGTCGTTGCTGGTTTTGCTTTTGTAATAGAAGGATAGAGGCTTTTATGTAATTTTCTTTGTTGGTACCGAGTAGGGCCGAGTAGGCTTTATTGCCCGAGCCGGCTCACTCGGCTCTATCTGGTTTTATCTTCATGTCGCTCTAATTGGCGCCGAGTAACTTGTTCATGTGAGGAGCTGCTCCCTTGGTTGACTAATCTTTTGACTTTTTGCCTACGTGGCGATGCTGGTTTGCTCATTATGATGACGTGTCCTCTATGACGAAATTTACCTATAACAAAAACGTTCATGGATATGTCATAAACCACTCCCAAAATTTGTTTATATTTTTTTTATAAATGTATATATATTTTTTGTAAACAGGAGATGGTGTTTGCGTGCTTAAATAATAAATTAAATAACAGCAAAAAATTCATGTATGATTTTTTTTAAAAAAATTTTTTTTTATTGAAATATTACATAAATTTAAGGTTTTTTGGGTGGTGGAGGACTCGAACCCACGAACTCATGGTGTATGTGTTAGAGGTTTACCACCAGACCAATCTCATCTCGTCAAATACATATATGGTGTTAATAATTCTATTTGTCTCGTTCATGTGAGAAAAGCTTGGGTGAAATCGATACACCACACTAGAATCTGATGGTTGTTCAATTCAGTGACAGTGAGTGACAAGTGCTCACAAAAAATAATTGGGTGAACATGTATTAATAATAAGTCCCGAAGGCGAAAAGTATTATAAGTCTTAATAAACTCTCTCTCTCTCTCTCTCTTTGATCTCTGACCTGTATCATGATCAACATTGTCTTCTTCTTTGGCTACATCATTCAAGAGTTATAAAATTTGAATCGGTCAGATGTGTTATTTTTCAGCTCAAAAGTTTAAAACACAAGTACACAACACAAACTTTAGCATATATTACAAGAAAATAATTATGATTAACTTTATTGACACCCAAAAAAAACTACTCACCACACCCATTTAGTTTCGAAAGCCATGACTAAAATTTAAAATTACGCTTTCTATTTTGTACAGTACCTCTCATAATTCCAATTAACCTGAAACTTCTGTGTTAGTTGTAATTGAAACTATATAGTTGATTGAGTTTAAGTGCTTGGATTATGTGTTTGATGTTTGCAATGCACGAAACCATCAATGAGCTTAAATATTATAAATATTTTTCTGTGTAAAACATACAGCAACATCCACTGAGCTTTATTTATTTTCCAAAAGAAAAACCAGAAAAAAAGCAAACAAACAAACCATAAATATGAAACAAACGGAGATAAAAAGCATGATGATCAGCTTTTACACTACACTCTTCCGGAGATTTTATGATTTTTTGAAGGTCAAACCAGATCCATTCAATTTATCTTCTATTAATTTCTCCAAATGATCTGACATCGAAGAGGTTAAATAATTTCGCGAATCTCCCACCTTGCCTTTTCTAAAGTAGATACTATTTGCATGCCCAACTGGATGTTTACCAGACTTGTTCACCTCCAAATTTTTCAAGTGATCAAAACTACACAACTTTGATATCTCTTCTATTACTCCTCGGCTCTCTTCATCGACAGAAAACGGACATCCTAAAAATTCAGCCAATCTCTTAACTTGAAAGTTGACGTCCTCTTTAAGATCTTCATATTTTAAGAATAATATCTTGCCCGGTTGTTCTAAGTTGGCCTTCCAGTAGCCCAACACATGTTCCCAAAAAGGGCCATAACCTTGAACTCCTTGACAAGCCATTTCAAAAGTTTTTTCTAGTGGAAACAACTTCATGGTTGTTTGCTCCGGATAAAGTGCGAGCAGAAAATGCCAATAAGAGACAAGTTGGTCCAAAGGGTTTCTACAAGTGTAAACAATGCGAGAATTACAAGTCACAATAGAATGTGGTAACAAAGCATACGGGACATGGGTGCACAATATCCTTGAACTAGAAAGGTTATCAATAGATGATTGATTTTTAATGAAATCTCTGTCAAGAAAAGGTACGAGCTCGTGTGGATTGCTAGTAAGCAAGGGACTTTCTGCTAAAGCATATCGAGAACGATTTACAATGGTAAAAATGAGAGCTTTTAGCCATGTGGTGCCTGATTTTGGGATGGAAGCTAGTATAATGTCGGTGTCTCGAGCTTGAAAATGTTTTTGAAAGTATATGACGCCATGACAGAATGCAGATGAAACCCAACAGCCTTGATATAAATAAAAACAAAATCCATCCCACAGTTTCTCTCGAGGAAGGCTTGAAAGTAATTCTTGAATATTCTCATTATTCATAGACTCTTCTACTCTAGATGATGAAGAGTTTTGGGAGGCTATTGTTTTCTCCATGTGCAAGGATTTGTTTGAGAAAAACAAGTGATTGTAGAGGAAAGCCAACAATCATGAACACCTAATGCATGATAACTTGACACTGTTTATATAGAATTCACAATATGATATGGCACCTGTTGTAGATGTTAGAGGATTCCACCTCAACTTATTCGGTGTCACCCACACCCACGTGAAAGCTTTGCCGTCATTTGCGTCATGCATGATGGTTATTGGCACTTTTGATGTCGTTATTTCATTGGCTTGCAACAAATATATAAGAGAGTTTTTATGGTTTAGTTTACAGAGCAGTGCCGCAGTGGTTTTGTAAGAAGAGAATCAATCAACCTCTTATGAGTTTATAAATTTATGTTTTTGTTTTACAACAGCACCAAGAATATCTCTGTTTTCTCCGGGTTTTTTTTTTCGGGAAATATTTAGCTTTCATCTTTGTTGTTTATTTTATAATATTATTATAAAAAATGTTACGTATCCTAAATTGTAAATTATGTTGTAATACATGTGGCTTTCCATTTACTCCTAAACTTAATGACTAAGTCTTAGGTAAGCAATGATGTAAGCAAGCAAACAAGTGGCATTAAATTGGTGTTTGGTTTGAGACGTGTCTCATGGTGGAAAATTGTTGAAGAAAATTACAATATGTATCCCTCACTTTGTTTGCCTATATATATATGGCTCTTGTATTCTTTAATAAAAAACTGATACCTACCAAAATTAATAAAAGGCAATACACTTCTCTCTCGCCTCTCTCTTTGTTTCATCTCTTATCTCATTCCTTCTCCATCTCATTTCTCATTTCTATTATATTATATGCCTTTCTATTTCTTATCTACTTATTTTTTATATAATTAATCATTATCATTTATATTATCTATTATTTCTATTTAATTTACAACACGTTATCAGCACGATGCTGTTATTTCCAAAGCCTGAAGCCTCTGAATTTATTATCACTAGAACCTGAAGTTCCTAGATTTATTTCCAGAACTTGAAGTTATGAATTTATTATTACTAAAGCCTGAAGCTTATGAATTTATTACCACTGGAACCTAAAGTTCCTAGATCTATTACTAGAACCTGAAGTTCTGAATTTATTATTACTAGAACCAGAAGTTTCTAGACCTTTATTTATTAATACCAGGACCTGCAGTTCTGAATTTACTTTCCTGCATTTTATTTTTATGCAATTTACTTTATCGTATTTTATTTACTTTTACGTGATTTATTTTCTCGCATTTATTTATTTATACGCTGCTATGAGATTGGCTAGGCCAACTTATCAGAACCTGTAGTTCTGGATTTATTTATTATGCACTTTATTTATCTGTATTTATTTATTTATCCGTAATTTATGAGATTGTCTAGATTTACTTTTTTCGCATTTATTATTACGCATTTTATTTTGTAATTTTTATTTAAACAGTTTGGTCACCCATCCAGAACCTGAAGTTTATGGATTTATTTATCATTACCGGAACCTGAAGCTTCTGGATTTATTTACTTACAAATATTCCTTTATATATCTGAAGGTTTAAATTCCTTGGATTTCTATCGGATCAAAAGTTCTGACTCCGATTGTGATTCTCGGATAACCAGAAGTTGTAATAATGTCAAAGCTTACAAATTTGAAATTTGCTGCACTAGAAGTGTCCAGGGACAACTACGATCTGAAAGCCCAAATACCTAATGGTCACAGAACCAGAAGTTCTATGACAATAACTAAAAGATCGATTTGATAACCAACCTGATGTTGCATTACCAAATGCCAGGTGTCAGTGGCAACATTTACGCTTTCAAGACTATAGATCAGTCTTTGAGTACAATTTTGCTTTATTCAAAATCACTACACAGCTGAAATTGTGTGGTCAGGATGTAATCTGAAATAAGCAATAAAAGCAAACAATAAATTTTCTCCCCTTTTTCACTTTATCTCATACTGTTATTTTCTCGTTCTTCTTCATCTTATTTTTGTTATATTATCTGTTGTATTATCTGTTATTTTAATTTTATGCAATTTATGTATCTGAGTATGCGAACTAACCAGAACCTGAAGTTTCTAGATTTGTATAAATTATGTGTTGAGCCTAACTAAGTCAATTGTTAAGTTTCTGGAATTTAAACCAAGCTCGGCTAGACCGACTAACCGGAATCTGAAGTTTCTGGATTTATCATTATAATATTTAAGTTGGAGCGGTTTTTCAGACCGATTAGAATCTGAAGTTCTAAACTTTAAATTTCAATAAAAATATGGAGTTCTTGATTCATTATTATGTACATGAATGCCATACTTGGGACCTGAAGTTCCAAAATTCGAATTCTATATAGAAACCTGAAGTTCTAATTTTAAATACGAAGTATTGAATCTGAACTTGAAGTTCTAATCAGACTTGAAGCTCTGAATTCAATTTAAATTGTGATATTAAAACTTTTATATCAAAGTTTATTAGAACTAGAAATTCTGAATTGGATCAAGTTACGATTCTTTCATCTAGAAAGTCAATTTGTAATTTCTATTTAGAACCTGAAGTTTTTTTGAATTTTATGAACCTACAGTTCATGGTCGAACCGGAAGTTCGAAAAATCAATATGATTCATGATTTTGTTTTATGAAGTGATATATTTTCATATCTGATCTATATGTTTACGCTTTTGATCACTTTGTCTGATATGCACTTTATTTTTCATTATAAATAGATATGTCTTTAAACGGTAAATTAGGTGATATTGAAAAGCAAGGTACATGAGATATATGTCTAGCCAATAGTGCGACGACACATACGATTCTACGAAATCAGAAATACTTTATGAATTTAACCTTGCTTAAAGCAAATGTTAATACAATATCAGGTCCAACAGATCTGATAGAAGGCTCCAGTAGAGCCATGATATTGTTACTAAATAATACTAAAATATGTATCAATGATGCTTTATATTCAAGCAGATCCAGAAGAAATCTGCTCAGTTTCAAAGATATACGGTGTAATGGATATCACCTAGAAAGTATAAATGATGAGAATAATGAGTATCTATGCATTACTTCTCATAACTCAGGCTAGAAACTCGTTGTGGAAAAGCTACGTGCTTTATCATCTGGATTATATTATACTCTTATAAGAGGTGTAGAAGTTTATGCAGTTATGAACCAGAAGTTTTCAGATCCAAAAATATTTATGCTTTGGCATAACCGTCTTGGTCACCCGGGATCTACAATGATGCGTAGAATCATTGAAAATTCTCATGGACATCCATTAAAGAACCAGAAGATTCACAAGGGAAATTAGTAATAAAACCATCCCATTCTAAGGTTGACTTTGAATCCCCGTCATTTCTACAAAGGATTCAAGGGGACATATGTGGACCTATTCATCCACCAAGTGGACTGTTCTGCTATTTTATGGTCCTAGTTGATGAATATTGCAGATCAGTTGGGATTGATGTTGAACATCCCATTCCACATGTTCATACTCATAATGGATTAGTGGAGTCACTTATCAAGCATCTCCAGGTAATTGCGAGAACTTTATTATTTCGATACAATTACCAATTTCTATATGGAGACATTCTATTCATCTCTGACCCACTGCTTATCATTTCTCTACCATTCTAAGATTTATGATGATTTTGATTAATATTTTATCAAATCATCTATGCTTCTGATAGTTTATCTTTTTGCGCACAACCTGAGTATTATTATATTGATTAAATTTTCATATCATTATAAGAAAGAGAATTTTCTCTAGAAGAAATGAGTAAATGAAAAGTTACTCTTACACAAAATAGAGATACCAATTCAATTCTCTATATATGTAATAAAAGTGTCTCATTTTCAATCTTCGTATCACTAAAATACGAAAGATAATTGATCATCAGATAATTATTAATTGGTTACTTGATATATTTGAAACTAATTATAGCACGGTGTGTATAAAACTATCTCGAGGGGGGGTGAATAGATTTTACGCTTTTTACCCAATTTTTCGTGTTAGTCAAAATTACGAAATTACCCCTAAATAGATAAAGCAATAAATCAAGTAAAATATGCGGAAATTAAATAAGACTTGATTTTTACGTGGAAACCCTCACGGGAAAAACCACGGGCTAGTAAGTAAGCCACACTCGAACCTCGAATCCACTAAATGTGTAAAACGATTACAACCTAATCCCGGAAGTAATCACACACCTACCTAATCCCGGTATGAGTGAACCTAGTCCAATTTGCTTGCGATCTAAGCAACCTAATCCCGGATGCTACACACAAGACTTACTTTCTCTATGAAGAGAATACAACCCTAAGTGAATATATGAGAATATCCAAAATGCAACATAGAGCAAGGGAAACCCTATATGCTTATCTAAGATGATTAATATGCAATTAGAACAATCCTAGATATCACAAACTAAATGACATGTTCAATCAATAGTTTAGCTAATCAAGATTAAGCACAAAACCTAATTAGCTATCACAATACAACTTCTCAAACATACATCATACTAATCTCAACTTGTATTCAAAATATATAAAATAACATACAAGTAATTAATTGAGATTGCTTAGTTAAGAAAGACACAAAATATGTAAGATATTAGTGAAAAACTTACCAAGCAAAGTATGATGAAGAATCCAAGCAAGATGTCATCTAATGATCTAAGATGATGCTAGATGATGATTGATGATCATGGAAAAAGTGTTTGAGTGATTAAAAATGAGTTCTTGGAATTTTTCTTCTCTTTGAAAAATATCCTAAGTATGAAATCTGAATATGAACTCTTGTAATTGACCTAAAGTCAAAGTGGCATATATATAGGGGCCAAATCAAAATGTGGTCGTTTTGATAAGTTGGCCTGAAATTTGCCTTGGGCGCTGTACGTAGAGCGCCTCTATACAGCACCTGTACAGCGCCCTTGCTCTGTTCTCACGAGAAAACAGAGGGGCGCTGTATGACCAGCGCTGTATGACCAGCGCTTCTGTACAGCGCTCGTACAGCGCCCATCAAAAAACCATCAGACCTGATGCATTTAATTTTCCAATTTTGCATCAAGTATGGGGGGCGCTGTTCAGAACAGCGCTGTTCAGAACAGCGCTTTGTAGAGCGCTTTGAACAGCGCCCTTTGCAAAGCAATAATCCCAAAGAAGTGCATGACAAAGCAATGGGCAATGCAATAAGCAATCAAACTAACAAGCAAGAAGAGATGATAATGAGCATTAAGGCACACAAATAAGACACACAACATACAAGGATTAAACATATGCATGAGTTGTGAGTATGTGCAACTATCTCTTCAAGACAAGTAAGCACATAGAAAATTACCTTCGTTGCTTATCAAGAATGAGGTCTTCAAAGGGCCTTAGCAATAACACCTACACTTAGGCTACCCTTACAAAGAATCCCCAACATGTGGTTTGTCCACGAAATGAGCCAATCAACAAATGGGAACCTTACAATATTAAAAGTGACAAAATTTTATAAGTTGCTATCTCATAAACCCCGGCCGAGTGATTGTTCCTAAAGAACGATCTGAGTAAAATGCAACAAATAAATCATCTGATGCATATCATAAGCTTATGAACCTTTGAAAGGTATTGTTATCAGGATCCCAATGTAAACAAAGCTCGAGTTATAAATAAATCCACTTTCTCTAAATCAACTCAATAAGAGTTTGATATATCTAAAGAGACACGAGTCTATGAAATGACTAAATCCATTGAAATAGAATAAATCTCTACAGAGATACAAGAATATAAGAATTAATAATTTTCTATAAATCATACATGAGAAATGTGGAATAGTGAATAAACAATTATCAATGATACATTTTCAAATATAGTAGCTACTGAAATGATGATTATAAAACTCATAGTATCGATGATTGTATACAAAAGGCATGATTGGCCTAAATGAAAAGAAACAATTCTAGAAGAATTGACTTCATAAGCCAAACATAAAGTATTTAGACCAATAGTTCTCCAGACACCTGAAGATGTCAAACTAGTTGGATACTAAAAGGTCTTTATACGGAAACGTGATAAGAAAAACGAGATCGTAAGATATGAGGTACGACTCGTAGTACAAGGTTTCTTATAGAAACTCGGTATTCACTACAGATGAATACGATTACGTTCTGAATTTTGATAAATTTGGCTGCTTGAAATACGTCTTCTAAACGTAGTAATCATTTATCAATGTGGTTCACTCAGTGCAGATATTTATAATCCCAGAAGGATTTAAAATGCTAGAAGCATGTAAACCGAGATCTCGTAATCTGTATTTGATGAATCTACAAAAATCCTTATATGGATTGAAAACAATCTGGACGGATGTGGTGTAACCGTCTAAGTAAATATCTGATAAAATAAGGGTATAATAATTATATTATACACCCATGTGTTCTTCATAAAGAAATCTGAATCTGGATTTGCTATTGTAGCAGTTTATGTTGATGATATGAATTTAATTGGAACTCTTGAAGAGCTCTTGAAAACTGCTGAATATTTGAAGGGGGAATTTGAAATGAAAGACTTAGGGAAGACAAAATATTGTCTCGGCCTGGAGATTGAGCGTAAATCAGACGAAATACTTATCCATCAATCAGCATATATTGAAAAAAAAATCCTGAAAAGATTTAATATGGATAATGCTCATCCATTAAGTACCCCCATGGTTGTTAGAAATCTTGATCCTAAGAAAGATCCATTCCGGCCACTTGAAGATGGTGAAAATATACTTGGTCCTGAAGTACCATATCTTAATGCAATTGGTGCTTTATTATATTTGGCTCAATGTACTAGACCAGATATCGCATTTTCAGTAAATTTGCTTGCTAGATTCAGTTCAGCACTAACTCGGAAACATTGGAATGAGATTAAATATCTTTTTCGTTATCTTCGTGGAACGAAAGATTTGGGATTATATTATTCAAAATCTAGCAACTTTTCAGGTTTAATTGATTATGCTGATGCCGGGTATTTATCTGATCCCCATAAAGCCCGTTCACAAATGGGATATGTTTTTACATATAATGGCACAACAATCTCCTGGCGCTCCACAAAGCAAACTCTTGCACTTTATGAAACAAGTCGAGAATGCGTGTGGCTAAGGTTAGTTATTTATCATATTCAAAATACTTGTGAATTTCCATTATCTACAGAAATGCCTACACCGATATTTGAAGATAATGCGGCTTGTATCGCTCAAATTAAAGGAGGCTATATCAAAGGAGATAGAACCAAGCATATTTCTTCTAAATTCTTCTATACTCATGAACTTCAACAAAGCCGACAAATTGTTGTTAAACAAATACAGTTTACAGATAATCTGGCAGATCTATTTACCAAAGCATTGCCTACATCAACTTTTGAGAAACTGGTATACGGAATTGGCATGCGTCGGCTTTGTAAATTACAGAATTAATATTGAAGTTTCATTCAGGGGGAGAATTCAATCAGGGGGAGCAAAATTTTGAAGTAGATATTTGTATACTGTACTCTTTTTCCTTCTACCGGATTTTATCCCGCTGGGTTTTACCGGAAAGGTTTTAATGAGGCAGTTATGAACACATCTACATTACTTGATCCAGAAGATCATTGTATATATTTTTGCTAAGGTTTTTGTCCCACTGGGTTTTTCCTAGCAAATTAAATACAAGCAATGGAAATCCAAGGGGGAGTGTTGTAATACATGTGGCTTTCCATTTGCTTCTAAACTTAATGACTAAGACACTAAGTCTTAGGTAAGCAATGATGTAAGCAAGCAATGATGCAAGCAAACAATTGGCATTAAATTGGTGTTTGGTTTGAGACGTGTCTCATGGTGGAAAATTGTTGAAGAAAATTGCAATATGTACCCCTCACTTTGTTTGCCTATATATATGGCTCTTGTATTCTTTAATAAAAAACCGATACCCACCAAAATTAATAAAAGGCAATACACTTCTCTCTCGCCTCTCTCTTTGTTTCATCTCTTATCTCATTCCTTCTTCATCTCATTTCTCATTTCTATTATATTATATGCCTTTCTATTTCTTATCTACTTATTTGTTATATAATTAATCATTATCATTTATATTATCTATTATTTCTATTTAATTTACAACAAATTAGAATCATGTCTCGTATTTTCAAAATCCTAAATTATAACAAATCTCCTTTTGCTTTCTATATTTTTTTTATATTTCTCCACTATGCCTCACATGTGCTTTCACCACCTCCGGCTCACACCCAATCCTTAGCTTATTTATTCATTTTGCTTCACATGTACGAGAAAATCTTGGATGGGACTGCCACGTGGTGAGACCGTCTAATTAGAGATGGCAAAATTATCCACGGATACAGATATCCGTAAGAATCCGTTCCATTTAAAATGGGGATGGATAGTATTATTTCGAGGACGGAGCAGGGATAGATGTCATTCTAATATCCATTTTATTTTCAGGGATGGAGATGGATATAGTCTATGGATATCCATCCCCATCCGGATCCATTATAGATTTTAATATTTTAAAAATATAAAAATTTATTATGTAATTATTAATTCTAATTATATAAGTTATTATTAATTTTTATATTTGAACTTTATTGGATGTATTTATTTATCTTTAAATAGGATAAAATGTACCATTACATATGTTAATTACATTTTTCTCTTGTAAACTATAAAAATTTAAAGTTTTTTCATCGAATAGAAAATAACCGGAGCGGGGATGGATATCTCTATCTTAATTATCGGATTATCCGAATCCGCCCCGCTCATTTAGAAATGGGGATGGATGAGGGGATGGAGATATATATCTCAAATGGATACGGGGATGGATATTGGGGTATCCATACCCAATCCGATCCATTGACATCCCTACGTCTAATGAGATTGCACCATTTATCTTGGGAACATAAAAATAAATTATAAAATTCTAATTTGATGCAATCTCATTGGACGGTCTCACGGTCTCACCATATGGCAGTCTCATACAAGATTTTCTCCACATTTACACATCTCACTTTTTGCTTTGCATTATTTCTCTTTCCACAGTACCTCACCATTCCCTTTTGCTGGATCAATTATCAGCGCCCAGCGGAGTATGTGGTCCACAATTTCCCAAATCATTGGGCTAGATTTGGACTTTATTATTTGTCTAGATTTATTATTGGCCATGTGGTCCACACTATTATTTGTCTAGATTTATTATTGGGCCTTCTTGGACTTTGAAATTGGATATGAGGCCTTTAAATTGGGCTTGAATTTGGCTCTTGAGCTGAAATGGAAATTGGTCTTTACTTGGGTTTGACTTGAATTTTAATTCTTGGCCTGGATTTAGGTTTCAAAAATCTCTTTTGATCCAAGTTAATTTAATCTTGCAAAACGCTTCAATTAACTCCAATTCCAAACTCGACAACTTTTTGTTCCTGTTTTACCAAAATGAATCTAATTAAAATAAAACTACTATAAAATTGGACTATTAAGTCTATTTTTTGAGGCAATAAATATTTATAAAATATGCTCATCAAATACCCCCAAACCTAGATTTTGCTAGTCCTTAAGTAAAATAAAAACAAAAACTAAGAAAATTAAAAATTAAAATCCTGAGCTAAGCCACTTTTGTAGGGAACACGATAGCATTGAGCATATGCTACAAGCCTTTAAACCTCTAGGTGTCCCTAGTAGGAGAAGTTTTATCTCCTGAAGGTTTAACAGCTATGATACCCACAAATATATTTCTGCAAAAACCAATTAGATCAAGATGCAACTCAATATACCAACAAAGACAAATGTATGCTAAAGTCATTGAGTAAAGACTAAAATGTCACTTATTTGAATGCATCACTAGTTGATGAAAAGCTCATACTCAAGACACTCTAGCTTCAAAAGCAAAGTCGTCAAATGCCATAGATGTAATTCACCTCGACTCTAGTTCTCACACAGATGTCACTCATATTTCACACAGAACCTAGGCAAATACACTCATCAAGCATTTGAGAATGAAGTTTATGCACAAGAAATTTCAAATTATTATCGCATATGAATATATAAGATAGAAAAAATGCTTGAATTTATGCAAAGGATCTCATGAATGAAATTAGACATTAAGAACAAGATAGAGCACATGTTTCCTTTACTCTTAACCCAACATTCACAAAGATCAATTAGGACTTTAATTTGGTTGTAATGGGGCCATGGGGTGAAGGCTAAGAATAACGGGAAAAAGGTAAGTAACAAAACCTGGGACCATATCGAGAAATTTTCTAGCGGTCTTCAATGCTCAGCTGAATTTCTTTGAACTTTATCTTCATTTAACTTGCATCTAGGCTTCTTAAACCATTCGCGAACATACTCCTTCTTTTGAGTAGATTTTGACTTCAACACTTTGTTCGGAGATCTTTCCTTTTTTTCACTTTCATTTGATTTATCATCTCATTCATTCAATTTTTTTTTTTTCAATTTTGTTGTTTTTTTTTTTTTTTTTTTTTTTGATTGAGATGAGAACTTTATACATCAATTACATAATTTCCAAAACCTCTCATACATTGCCTATGTATGGCTTATTTCTTCTGTCTTGTATGTACATTTCATGATCCACCCATTTTTTTCAATTCATGTGTCTTCGAATCCTCTTCACTTTTCTTTATCACTTTCTCAATATAATCCCAAGCTATAAAGTATGGCTAAATATTAAGGCTTATTGGGTTTTCAGTTAACGTGGGTGATGAAAGAAATAGGCTTGCAGTGTTTGGCTTCAAAATTGGCTATGGAGCACACACATAAGGTATGAAATATTTAAGGCCTTTTTAAGTGAGTTTAAGCATACATTGCCTATGTCACTTCTAATGGTTCAACCAAATCAAAAGCAATTCTACATGTGATATCTTTTATGATGAATGTTCTTTAATATCCAATGTATAACCTATTGAGATTAATTTCTAACACTAAGAACCTGATAAGTGTTTAGGAGTATAAACAAACAAACCCTCTAACACGTACGCTATTTGGCTTGGTAAACTCACTAAGATAGTCTCCACTATTAATCATGGCAATCCAGCTAAGTGTCATATCCACCATTACATCAAATGCATGTCATATATTTGTAAAAATGCAATGCAATACTCTAAGTGGCAAGATATTAGTCTAAACTCATTGATTAAAGCATACACTTACAAAATTTGCAGAAGATAGACTTAAAAAAGAACAATAAATTTTTTTTTTTTTTTTAAACCAACTTCTTTTGAAAATTTTAATTCCCCACCCCCAAACCAATTTTAAACATTGTCCTCAATGTTTCCTTAACATAATAACCACAAATGCACATGCATATATCAAAAGATACAGGAAATAGGAGACAATATCAATGATGACTAACGTTTGACTTAAGAGTGACCTATTTGATGTATTTTTGAAAAGTAAGGGACCACGGGTCCTAAAAAAGCAAACACGTTTAAAGAATTGATGTTTCACCAAAATTTAGGGACTAAATTGATAATGCCCCTCTATAATTTTAATAAAACTCTCTTTATTTTATAATGCCATTGATTATTTATTTTCATCACTGATAAACGGTAAACCCCATTAGATTAAAAAAAAAAAAAAAACTGATAAACCCTAGTACAGAAACTCACCGGCTACCATATCAACTCTACCGCTCTCCGGCTATTCTAGTCCCCAGGTAACCTTTTTTTTTTTCCTTCTTTTCTCGATATTTTTGCATGCAGATTTTATTATAAAGTCATAGTCTTTATCATGAGGAAATTATGCGAGTTTCTATGTGTTTGAATTGTCAATAAAATAACTTGATCATGTATTGATGTAATGAACTGATCGAGTTTTCAATGTTGTTATGTGGATGCTTTGTTTCTAAGAATTCTGGGTTTGTAGTTCTATTAAGTTATTACTATTCAAAATTTAATCAATTTTTGTTTCCTTAATATACAAAAGGAAGTCAAAATCCATGTCATGCCCAATTCAAATTTCTACTTATATCAAATTTTCAAGATAGTCAAGGAGGATGTGAGAAGGAAAAAGGAATTAAAAATTAACGGTTTGCTATTTTCCCCTCGAATTATTACTCTTATGTGGTGTTACTCAATCAACATTATAAATTAAATTCATAATTGTATGTGCTCCTTGGCATAAATGTACATGTGAGCGTATATATTTTGCACTAGTTAGATGGGGTATATGTGCTGTTCTAGGTTGTAGTAACTGCAACGCTAAAGGGTGGATTTGTAGTATTCGTGTAGAAAATTTTTGTGAGTAAATTTTCTGAAAACCAAAGCAATTGGCAGTAGGGGGAAAGCTTAGTTGGTAAGGTCAAGTTGTTTGGAAGTGACATGGTTACTCGAAGGAAGGGGTTTTTTTGTATGAGTAAATTCTAGTTTGTTTTCTTTTTCTGCATCATTCTTGTTGGTTTTTATAACAAGAGTGAAAGAATATCATATGGTGTATTCAAAAGCAGACACTATCGTTCTTGTGGTTATTCTTTTTCTAGGTGCTGTCCCTAGCCACCCATGCCTGTCCTCTTAGCTATAGGAACTTCAAATATTTCTTGATGAAAATATTGAAGTACATGTTATGTTGTATGAAATTTGAACGTCTTCGGGTTATCATATTATAGGTTGGAAATGAGTTTTGCACTACATTGAGCATTCAAAAAATGCTTATTTAAGTTTACATTCCTTGGAGATCTTAGCTTCTATACAGTTTCTTTGAGCTGAGTTGTTGATGTTGTCAGAATTGTTATTGCCATTATCTAAGCTATGTGATTGTTGACACAATTTCATTTCAATGTTTGCAGACAAGTTCATCGCCCTAGGGTTGCTTCTGATGCCCTTTACATTTTACAAAAGTGGAGGTTTTTAAACATTCGTTCCTCCTCTATAATACAAGACCACTATGGATTTGAAATTCAAAAATATAGCCTGGGTTGGGAAGAACATCTCCCAGAAGTTTGAAACAATGTGCCAAGAGGTGGATAACATCGTGTGTCAGGTATCATATGTTTTTTTTTATAAATATTTTCTATCTTCTGTGTGAGTGTGCTGACTTAAATTTCCTTGTCAATTTTTCTAATGAATATGAGTTGTTTTGCCATACAGGATACTGTTAGATATGTCGAAAGCCACGTTCAGGCAGTGGGGGAAAGTGTAAAAAAGTTCTATTCTGATGTTGTCCAAGATTTTGTTCCACCTTTAGTTGATCCTTTAAAACATGAAGTTCAAGAAGTGGTTCTGAAAGGAAATGCTTCAATCAGTTCCTATATTAAGTCAATGATAGATTTGGAGGGAAATTCTGTAGATACTGTCAATAAGCAATCACATGAGGAGATTGATGCAGTTGATCCAATAAAGAATCAAGTGGTTCTTGCATTTAGTCAACTTGACCTTGTAAATCAAATTACTGCTTCAATTTCTGTGGATTCCGATGAGAGAGCCAAGTCTGATTTGCTTTCTGGTCAAGTTGATGATGTTTTAACTTGTAAGATCTTGGATGTAGGTGTTGAAGAATATGCCATTAAGGAGCTGTCAAGTACATCTGAGGTATTGGAATTAATGTCCCTTGGTGATAAAGACTCCATTGAGGCATCATCATTCTGTGAGTTTGGTGATTATAATAATCAGCACGCATGTGGGTTCGTGGCTGAGGTTTCACCTGCAACTTCAGTTCATATAGTGGACTGTCAATCCACCCCAGTCTGTGATTACTTTGCAGCTGTGAGTGTTTCTGATGCCTCAAATACTTTAGCTGCCTCTGAGATGGATTTTTCTGTTGGTTCTAATAGTTTGAGTGAGAAATCACCTGAAAACTTCCCCACAGAAACAGTATTTCAAAATTATCCAGTTGATGAGGCTGAGTGTGTTTCTGATAATTCTGATGCACTGACATCTTCTAAACCGTCGTCAATTACAACTCAAAAGGACAAGGCAGCAGAATTGGTACTCATCAACTCCAGCAGTGTCCTGTCATTGGAATCAATTGGTTGGTATTTTTCAAATCCTATGTTGAGAGAAGTATTCATTCTTATCATGAGTCCTCATTCACTTGCGTTTTGACAGGGAAAGATGAATATGTATTCAAAACTAAATTTACAGGGTCACTAACCGAGATATCTCCAACCAGTAATGCTGAATTTTGTGGCTCTGCTCAATTGGATACTCTAACTATGACCTCTTCAAATATTGGTATGACTGAGTTCTGTTATTCTTTTCTTCCTTTTCTCTTGTCTGTCCTTTCGATCATTCATTATAGTAGTGACGGTGGTGATGGATTTTGTAAAACTTTGATTGTGTTAATGATGGATTTCACCTTGGAAGTTCACTTCTTCCTTCAGTTTTTTGTCTGTATATAATTTATGTGTGGTCAACCTCAAGATATTTGCTCTCATTGCTGGAGCGATGTTATCATTTTCTTTCTTTCTTTCTTCTCCTAAGCTCATTGGTATGAGGATTTTTTTGAGGAAAATCAAGATTATGGTTATTTTGAAAAAACACATTAGGTTATATCAAAAAAAAAAAAAAAAAAAACACATTAATGTGCTCCAAATTCCCATGTATTAGTACTAACATATTCTTTTCTTTTCATATGTTGCCTTTCACTAATTCAGAAATCATTTACAGGGTCTTCACATGATCATAGTGATGATATGGATTATTCTGGGATGGAAACCATTGAATTGGTCAACACGGCAAAGCTGGATGATAGCTGTCTCATGGTTGACAATAGTGCACTTTATGTTGTTCCTTATAGAACCCAGAAAAGTAGATCACTCAAGGTTCTCTCTCTCTATATATATATATATATCTGTGTGTGTGTGTTTTTATGAGGAAGTTGTGTTTGGATGATGGTGGATTTTGACTTTCTTCTTGTGTTGACAAGGCACATTTACAAGGAAAGCTAGAATATACAATTGAAACTGTACCATGTCTATTGAAAAATTTTGTTAGAAAAGTTTCTCACTGGGAAAATATATATTATTCTTTTCCTTCTATTGTGCTGGTGAGTTGAGGATCAATCTATTCTTCGTAGCATGCTTCACAATTGATGAAACACCATTAGATTGTTTTCATTCCTGCCATTAATTAATTTGCTAACTAGATACCTAATTCTAAGTTAAATTAATTTCCTTTATTTCTTCTTTCTCTTTTCTCTCTTTTTTTCATCAGAAAAGGATCCAGGACGCATTTACTTCGAGAAAGAGGTTAACAAAGGAGTATGAGCAGCTAGCAATTTGGTTTGGAGATGTTGATATGGGATCCAGTCAAGACAGATTGCAAAGTCACATGTCACCAATTACCTCCTCAACCTTGGACACAAATAATTTAAATTCAGATCAAGCATGCGATTCTGAATGGGAACTCCTGTGAATAATTCAAGATTGCTTACTAGATAACTCATCTGAACTGGTTATGAAGTGTTCTTGTAAGTGCCAATGAGTATATTGCTACACCACTCTCTGTGGCCAAAAAGATCAAAGTTATCGGTAAACGATAATAAGCTTGTCCAAAATGACAGTTTATGCAATTTTATCTTTTTATATATATATATATATACGGAATAATACTAGTCTCTGTTAAGTTGCCATAAAATGCCATGTCTCTGTGATGCAGTGCTGCTGTTGAATTTCTCATTACAGGTAAATCTTCATATTTGAGGTTGAGAGTTTTATTTTCCTTTTTATGAGAAGAACATAAAGCAGAAAGAAGAAATCAACTAACTTCCAGTGTCAACTTAATTTGTTTTTCTTCAATAAATGGTCTCAAAGTTCTTGTTCTCCTTTAAATTACAAAAAATTTGATGCTTCTGCAGCAAATGTGCATACAGAATCTGGTTCCATGTATCAGGGACTCCTGGTAAACACCAGTGAATACAATCAGCAAAAGTTTTCGGATCAGATCTTTGTTCCTTCGTCAACAGTTTCCCCTTCTGTTCACCGTATATTGTAGTATGAGCATCTTTACGATACTCAGACAACTGGGTGATATTCAAAAATGTTACATTGGTTTTGAGTTCTTGTAAAATGTTTTTAATTATCTCCATGATTGTGAGACTAGAACCAGTACCCCAGTATGAACCTTGGATTGGATATGACTCATTGAAACAGTTTTCATTACTTCCAGGATTCCATTCCCAGCTCCTACAACAGCGGAAAATATGGTCCCGTAATTAGATCAGCTTTGGAGTTCTAGTGTCTCCAGATGAAAAGATTGCAGACACTCACCATAAATGTGTTGGAGACATACTCATGAAGAAGACCTGTTGAGTAAGAGGGTTGATGTTGGATTCAAGCCAGTTTGCCCAAGTTTCTAGTGCCAATTTGTATGCGGCAGTGACGTTATATTCTTCAATGTTATCAGGATCTCCGTATCTGGAAACAAAACACCACACATAAAATTAGGATACTCGTTTTCATTTTATCTAATGACGTGATATGTCCATCTCAATTAGTGCAGGGATCGGATCAAGTGCTTACGTGGCATTGATCGTCGGCTTGTACATCCACCACACATAGCTTTCAAATACTAACACATCAACTCCTTCCCAGCTTTTGCCATGTTTAGCTATGGAGTCAAGATTGACCAGCCTTTTAAGAACTGTGTGTTTTGTTGCATGATCTGAAATTGACTCAACAATAAAGGGTGCCCAGTAATACTCAATGGATGCATTGTATTCCTGACAACAGATCCAGAGATGACTATCCTTTAACTTAGCTTATAATCATATGAAAAAAAAAAAAATGATACAAAATTATGAGAATTTTAGTGTACCTCAGCTTTAAAGATCTTCATTGGTGGAATTCTGTGAAAAGATTTCTTTCCTTCAGGAATCACAGATTGCACCATACACACCATTGATTCGAACTGCCCTCTTTGTACTGAATCTCCAATGAACATCAATCTTTTGCCTCTCAAAATGTCCAATAGCTTAAATGGATCAAACCTGCACTTGATAAATATATACATATTTTCTATAAAAGCGCTTGACAAGTGTTTATTCCGAGAACAATTGATGTAGGATACTTCAGGAAGGTTGTTGGAGGGACAAATGACGTCCGTTTTGAACCCATAATATATGGTAGGAACCGTATCGACGAGCCTTACATTTGTTATGGGCATAATAGGTTGCCATTTCCCAGAAAAAACCGTTTTGACCTCCGTTTTCCTATTTTTTTGTTTTAGGCGTGATTTAGAGGTTTTATTTTTCAATTTTAAGAAGATTTCTTTCTTTTAGTTTGTTTAGGAATAAAGCAAAAAGTTTGAGCCTTTTCCTATTTCAGTCGATTAGGAATCTTGAATCATAGAGGAGTTAGTTTCTTTTTTCTATTTAAGTATGAGTCGGAGGACTTTTTTGTAACTTTTCTTTGATATTAATAAAATTCGTTCTTTTGAACAAAATTCTTGTCGTGCTTCGTCGTCATTTTTGAATGCTTTTATAGAAGTAGAAAGTACTTTTTACTGAAAAGCTCTTAAAGAAACTTACCTGGGTAGTTTGCAATCATTAGGCTGCCATCTCCAGTTTTGATAGAATGAATCAGGTCTCCCATTTCTTCGGCAAGTGGTCTGTTTAACCAGATAAGGGCAGCTCTCTTCTGTATAAAGAGGATATGTGACATTATCCCAAACCCAACTTCCTTCGAAAACATTGCAGCCTGATTCGAACCGGTCTTTTTCTGAAACGAAAACTGGTTTTCTATGCTTAAATCCTTCTGGTTTTCCATACAACTGAAAAATCTGGCTGTGGTTGCTCCTCAAATCATCCAGGACTAATCGAACAGTCCCGACTATCAGAACTGAAACCAATGCAACCGGGAAGAGGGACTGAATCCGGCGATCAAGCCAGGAATTCTGTTTCATCATCTGGGGTTGGTGCATAAAGATGAAATTGTTGTGTTTTTACAAATTTTTAGAGACATTATTGATTGTTTCTGGTGTATATTTTGAAGGAGTATCTTGAGGTTCAAGTCTTCTGAGAAGTAGTACTCCATGCAACCACCAGTTGGTAGAGTTCAAAGTTTAGGTACAATGTTGAATTTATTAACTGAAAATCAGTTGGAAAACTGTCATTATCAAGAAATCTATGTTTCTTATTTGAAGTGTGTGGTCTAAAGAGAGGTGGCACATCATAATCCCTATACTGGACTTCATTAGTTGGTGGGTGGCTGACTGCCTTCAAAGTTATAGGCAACAACATTCTTTATGTAATCAATTAATTAGTATTAAGAGTTGAGGTTGACCCAGTGGTATGTCTTCCCATCCATATCACGAGATTGTGGGTTTGAGTCTCTCTCTCCCTCCTTAAATCTTGGATTATTGTAATATTTCAAAAAAAAAAAAAAAAAAAAAAAATTAGTAAGTGTTAAGGAATTTTCAAAATTTATCAAAAAAAAAAAAAAAAAAAAAAAAAAACTCGATAAAAGGATTAATTAGTGAATACTATATGGCATGAGTATCCCAATCAAATGAGAGGCTCACACCACATGATGTGAGAGTTTATTGATATTGGTTTAATTGACATTGATCGGTTAAAGGTCCACGATTTCACGTTTATTTACTCTCAAAACACTAAAAGATAAATATCAAGATGTACGGTGAGATTTGAACCGTAAATATAAACTTAAAAGTGAAATTTAATGATTTTTGATGATAATTTTTACATGTGTGATAAGAAAAATGATATATGCTTATAGAAAAAAAAATTCAAAAATTTTCAAGTTTAGGAATTATTTTTTCTAATATTTTTTAAGCTAAAACATTTAAAATTTGGAAAAAAAAATATATATATAAATATACATACAAACACGTGTGATTAAAAAATAAAATAAAATAAAATATAAAACCTCTCGAAAAACCTTAAGCCTTACCCGGTTCACTCTGCATCATCTGAAACTGAAACATAACAAAATCTAAAAACGAAAGAAATGGTGATGAGTGGGGTCTGTGGTGGCGTCCGTACGTGCAGCCTACGTCTGACTGAGAAGCCCATTCTCAGGTCATTCACAGGGCGGCGTCGACTCTTTGCCACGTCGTGCTCCGTCAAGAAAGACAAGGTCATAGTCTTATCTGGTCCCACCGGAGCCGGCAAGTCCCGCTTGGCTTTCGAGCTTGCCAAGCGCCTCAACGGCGAAATCATCAGCGCCGACTCCGTCCAGGCTAGCCTCCTCTTCCCAGTTCCATCTTTATTTATATATCAAAATTGAAACATTGAACAATGGAAATTTTTTGCTTGAATGTTGGTTTCTATTGCAGGTATATCGAGGTCTTGATGTTGGGTCTGCCAAGCCTTCTTCTACTGATAGAAAGGTCTCATTTTTACACATATTTATAGTGTTTCACGTATTGTACGATTGCTAATTCATTTATATGGAAGTGGGTTGTAGCCAATTTGGAATATGAACTCATACATACATACTAATTTCTCTACCTACTTGAATAATTTCAGGCATTACATGAGTTATAAGTATGTCAATAAATCATTACTAGCTGCTAATTTGTATTGATTAGACCATTCTCTTTCTGGGTTTTTTCTTTCAGGAAGTGCCACATCATCTGATTGACATATTGCACCCATCTGAAGGTATGTTCCATGTGGACCAGAAAATTTTGATGAGGGGTCTAAATGCATCTTGTGATATTATTTGCTGATTCTATTGTTTTGAGTCTGGAATGTCTGTCCTCTTATTTCAAAATTAATTAATTTATGTTCTTTCAGACTATTCTGTTGGACAATTTTTTGAGGATGCAAGGCAAGCCACAAAAAATATTCTTAACAATGGCCGTGTTCCAATTGTTACCGGTGGAACTGGGTTGTACTTGCGATGGTATGTTTTCAAATATCCTTTTTTGTACGGGGGCAGTGTTGAAATTAGTTTCCTTTTTCTTTTTCTTTTTGTTTTGTGGAAATTAAGTGCATATATGTACAAAATTTCTCTTGAAAGGGAATTTGCATGTATATATACATGTTTCAATATCGCAAATGTGGGTACATCAGACAACTTCTCATGCTCTGGTTGTATAATTCCTTTTCAAGTTATGGAAAGAAGCTGAAACGGAACATACTCATTTTTATCATTTTGTTGATAAAATTAGGTTTATATATGGAAAGCCTGATGTTCCTAAAGCCTCCCCAGAAATTGCAGCTGAAGTATATTCAGAGCTTGAACATCTACAAAGAGATGGGGCCTGGGATGCAGCTGTTCAGTTGGTGGTCAAAGCAGGTGATCCGAAAGCCCAATCTTTGGCTGCCAATGATTGGTACCGTTTACGGCGCAGCCTTGAGATAATTAAGGTTAGTTTGTGATGTCCTTATATATTTAGATGTTTAGATATCTCTGTGTGTGTGTGTGTGTGTGTGTGTGTGTGTGTGTGTGTGTGTGTGTGTGTGTGTGTGTAAACAAGAACATGAAAATACAAGCTACATCATGAATGTGCATAATAGGTTAATAATATTTTGATGAGCATTATTTGCTAACACAAACATAAAAACACATTCTATATCACAGATGTGAATTTGGACATTTTTCATGAGCACTATTACATGACTAACCTATATGTAGATTTAGCAACCTTATTCCCTGGCCTCTACTTCCAGTGTGAACTTGAGTAACTGTGTTCTTAACTGTGATGCATCCTTGTATTTTGAACTGTGAAGCCGTTTTTTCCTGAATAAATAAAATAATTGTAGAAGATTTTTGGGTCCATGCAGTAGCTGCTCATTGATATTTCTTTTGGCATTCTTTTGGCATGACAGTCCACTGGATCTCCTCCATCTGCTTTCCAAATACCATATGATTCTTTCAGGGAACAATCTGATTCTAGTGAAACAAACCACTCCCACGACAGGAACACTGCTGCTGGTGTGTCTGAACAAAATCCAAAGGATTTGGATTATGACTTTAATTGTTTTTTCCTTTCAAGCCATAGACTTGATCTATACAGACAGCTCGATTTCCGGTGTGAAGATATGCTTTCAGGTAAATTATATTATTTCACAACACTATTAAGATAAGTACTTATAATTATACAAACTCACCTCTTCAAAACTGTCTCGTCATTGCTGCTTAAGATTTTAACTTACAAATCTTAACATTTAATCACTAACATTTAACATAGTCTATCACATGATGTTTGCAAGATGATTTAAACTCAGATGTTGGTAAGAATTAATATCGCTCTCAAAGTTCAGGACCATAGCATCTTGTCAATCCGAGCAGATATTTAGAGAAGTTGATCAAGAAACTTCACTACTTTATGGAGACCGTTATCACCACCATGTCTAATATATTAGATAATATTGTGATCGTAATACTGATTATATTTTGTATTGTTTTGCAACAAATATTGTTGTAGTCATGGTATGAGGTTCATGCATTCTGTTTTCTTGGCTTTCTCAAGCTGTAGTCAATAAATAAAAGTTTTGGCCAATGACAATCAGACACAATTTGAAATGCGACCATATTGATCTCTATACTCAGGAGTATAGGTTTGCTTAGTTTTAGCTAATTACTTCTTGAAATAATCTCTTCGTAAGTACCAATACCATAAGGTTTAACCTATCTTATCCAATCACGGGAATTGTTGCTTTGTTACCAACTGTAGCTACACTGTCATATCAATTGATGAAAGTAGAAAGGTATATATGGACCATAATTTATGGTATATTTTTTTGAGATGTTTGGTTTTGATTGTAGGAAGTGATGGGATTTTGTCTGAGGCCAGATGGCTTCTTGATACGGGTCTTCTTCCAAATTCAAACTCTGCAACTCGAGCAATTGGTTACAGACAAGTATAGCTCTAATATATAATACATGTACTGTTCTTGCCATTATGTGTTGATTCTAAAAGTAAAAGGTCGTTTTTCATGTTATTCCTTATGTACAAATTTATAGTTATTCTTGCATTGCCTCGTTAGCCAAGGATCAATGCCTGTTTGATAGTTAATATATCCTGCAGAAAGTTTTCTTTGAATATAATATATATGCTCCATTATTTGTTTTTGCACTATATGATCGATGCATATCTTGTATGTGTTTCTGCAACCAAGCAGTCATCCTTACCAACTTCTGATACAGTTGAAGATATAGATGGTGATTACTTTATTATACTTATTCAATGATTAGCAAAAGAAATTAAGTATTTAAATTTTCTGTTTCTTTGCTCATACCATTCATTTTTTCTCTAAAATGTTTAATGCAAATTTTTTTGCTGTCTTAGTATATTTTCTTTCAATTGGTTTTGGTTTTATTTGGTACTGTTTTTCACTCTATTAACTTTTTGGCAAAGAAGTTGAGATTCACCATGTTTATCTGATACCAATTTCAGGCCATGGGGTACCTATTGAGCTGTAGACACCAAGGGGGTAGAAGTTCCACTCAAGAGTTTTATGATTTTTTGTCAGAATTTCAGAAAGTATCTAGGTAATACTTGTCCACTTCATGATAAATTTATTTTATTTATGTAACATAGCAAGTCACTTTCTGATTATCCCCTATCTTATGGAGTATTTCCAACTTTTTTTGTTATTATAGGACAAGTCTTCACAGAAATGATGTTCCTTTTATAAAATTATTTTAAGTTCTCTTTTGAGGAACTTCAAATACTTAAATGTGAGTTAAAACAAAAGGAAATTTTTTAAAGGATGGTCATTTAAAGAGGAAAAAGAATGGTTGAAAATTTCTCTTTTATTTCTCTCATAAAAGAATGGTTGAGATTAATGATAGACTTCTGTTTGGATCTTGACATTGTCTTGCTTTATGGTAGTAGAAAAGTTGGTCAAGTTTTACGTAGTTTTTAATAAGTTGGTGTTATATGTGCAAAAGATTGGGAAGACTTTAAATCTCTCTCTCTCTCTCCTCTTTTCTTTACTATATATATATATATCTATATATATATATATATATATATACATGAAGCAGAACAATTTGGAGTTTGAACATCGTTTTTGTTATTTTTTTTAGTTTATTGTGTTATACCAAACCTCTGTTTGATTTATTGGGAGAGACTTTCTAAACAAAAGTGACAGCAAGCATACATTGTTTCCTTTTGTGCTTTTCTTGGAATATCTGGATGGAGAGGAACAGTAAAGTGTTTGATGGGGTTGAGTTTTCGATAAATGAGTTGAAGGACTGACATGAGGAATTTGTTCTTTTAGCTATCTTTATTCTATTCTGATATATCTGGTTCTCTTTTTGGATTTTCTTGATGAAGTAGACGCTGTAAAGAATCAATTTATTTCTCTTCTTTTCAGTAGTTCATTTCTTTTACTGTGATTCTTTTTCCTGTTTGAGCTGTTTGGTGATTCTTATCAGGAAAAATAAAATAGAATAAAACGGTAAGGGAAATTGATTAGCACCTCATGTTATGTGTGTAACTTAGTGTATAAAAAGATAAATTATACAAAAAAAGAAGCGAAAGTTGATTATATGGGCGATCGTTTGGATTTCATCTCTTTGCATATCTTATCTAGTTAGATTGTGTTTAGTACTCCTTTTTTCAGTGGAACTGTATGCTGTATTGTGGTCTTAATTATTCATTAATATTGACATCCAAGAAATATAAATCCACCAATCATTTATTTCTTTTGCAGAAATTTTGCAAAAAGGCAATTGACGTGGTTCCGTAATGAGAGTATTTACCATTGGCTTAATGCTTCTAGACCCCTGGTATGCCACTTGCAACCTAATTTCTGTAGATTAAGTGATTAACTATCATCTAGTTAGATTTATTTTCGTCAATAACTCTATGCTTCATAAGCCATTTTTGCATAATTAATGTTCATGCAACATACGAATTCATATGAAATTTTACATCATTTGTGGATTTTTTTTTTTTTTGGATGAATATAGCAATCCAACTCTCATTCTGCATTGCAAATTTAGATTTTATTTATTTCTATTTGGTAATATTAATTAGTGTGTGTGTCTGCATTGTACTTGTTTAAAGTGGAAAATTCAATCTGAAATTACATTGTTTTGCATGTAGATTTTGAGACAAACATGCTTATTGTTCTTCCCTGCCTGCTTCGGTGTTTTCATTTTTTATATGTTCAGTCCCAGTTCATATAACGTGGAGTACCACGTTGGACATAAGTTTTCAATTCGTTCAACCAGACAGTTGCCATACCAGAGTGAGACAAAGAAACAAGCTATCTTTACCTTATCTTTACATTTAAGCAAATAGGGTTAGATATCATTTTACCTGATCTTCACATTTGTTTCTGCTGCTGTCATGTTGGCAGAACCTATCGTTTCTGCATAACTATTCTCTGAAATTGATCTTTTTGAGGTGGTCATTTGAAATTGGTTCTTTTTAGTAAAAGTTCACAGGGTCTAGACTCTAGGGCCAATGTCAATTATCGATTCACAGCATCATTTTTCCCTTATGCTAATATCCACAGCCGACTTTTGCAGGAAGAAGTGCTTGATTTCATTATTGATGCATACCACAATCAAACTGGAAATTTGGTTGTGCCTAAAGCTCTTCAAATGGAGAAAAATTTATCAAGACGCAGAGATATTTTTGAACTCAAGTCTTACCGCACTCAAAATAGGTAGGAGCTTTTGAAGAGTTTGTTCATTACATAATTCCTTAGAAGTGCTAATTCATTTTTTCTATTTTATTGTGAAGGCATTTCGTCAGCCGTGAAGATTGTTCTGATATTCTAGACTGGATAAAGACTACTCAAGGGTAAAGCAATGAACTTAACTTCTTTCACTTTTCACTTATCTGGTTCTTCATATCGCCATTGGTAACATCTCATGAAATAACCCTCGAGTCTGTTTCAAAATTGTTCAAGGCTGTTGATTTCTTACGATATGTTTAAATTCTTCTTGAGCTATATATAATAAAGGCCTTGCATGATGCTTCTATGCAGTGAAACATGTGGACTCAATCAACCGGTCTCTATTCGAACACGTAATATATGATATATTCAAGGCCAGAAGTTACATATTGTTCTTGCTCTAATGACAGTGAACTTGAAGACAAAAAGGTGTTTAGTTTGTATTATATTAAAAAGAAACAGAATTTCTTTATTATAATTCAATTTTGTAACTACATTCTTGTTCTCTTTTTCTTCATGATCTTGTAATCTCAATGTAAAAAAAATGCTCTGCAGGGGAGTTGATCGGTATAGTAATGAGATTAGTTTCAAGTTGGATTTGATTAATCTCATTATCTCAATATCAATCTTGTGACAAAAATCGAAAATTTTCTACTTTTGTGGCATGAAATAATACACTTCTAATGAAGATGACTTATATTTTGTACATGTATAATACAAAATAATAAATAAATAAATAAATAAAATGTTCCATGATTTAGTGCTAATTTTGACAAGTTAAAATTAAATTATTTAATAAATTTGATATACAAAAGTCTAGGCAAGGTCTCTCATCATATCTTCATCGGCAAGGAACCACATCTGTCTATATATATATATACAGAAATTCTATTATTAGTTCGAACTGACAATAAATATATCAGGACGAAGAATGTGGACCACTAGATTTACATACTTTGACTCAAAGTGTATGCACTTGTCAAAATTTCTCCATATTCTGTGGTCTACATTCTTCGTCCTAATATATTTATTGTCAGTTCGAATTGATAATAGAAGGACTGCATACATACAATCCTTCTATTATCGGTTCGAACTGATATAAAATATATCAGTTCTTTACATGTAGACTATTGGATTTAAAAGATGCTTTAATAAGTACATGCAGTCAAATGAAAAATATTTAAATCTAATGGCTCACAGGTAAGGAACTGATATATCTTTTGTCAGTTCAAACTGACAATAGAAAAATTGTATATATATATAGGGTTCAAAAATTAAATAGCACTATTTGGGGCGGTTTTTTGGTAACTGTCACCACTTTACTAATGTAAGTTTAAAAGGCACCTATTTGAGTGACCAGACAAAAATACCCTCATTTGTCTGTTTGTGCAATTTCAAACGGTGAGAGAAAGTGAGAGAAAAAGTGAAAAGTGAACAGCCCAAAAGTCACCGGACGGTCCAACAGCCCTAAACTCGACGGAAAGTGTACGGTGAACCCCCGGCGACGGCGCTACAGTAAACCCAACAGTAATGGCATCGACGAGAAGTCACCGGAGATCTCAAAAGACTCGGGTAAGTTCTTGTTCCTGACGCGTTTTTCCGGTTGATAATTTCATGTTTTTTGATGTTTGATGCCATACTCATGATGTAGATTAGGTTGGATTTGTGATTGTGGTTGACTGTGTTTGCACGATGAGGTTAGGTTAGGGTTTTAGTTTCAGAAAAGAGTTGTTTTGAGGACGATGAATTTCTGGGTTTCCGTGACTTTTGTTTAGTGTGTCGTGACTTTTGTTTAGTGTGTCGTGACTTTTGTATATTGTATCGTGACTTTTGTATAGTGTGTCGTGACTTTTGTATAGTGTGTCGTGACTTTTGTTTAGTGTGTCGTGACTTTTGTATGGTGTGTCGTGACTTTTGTATTGTGTCCCGTGACTTTTGGCTTTTGTTAAGTGTTTCATGATAGCAGTATAGTTTCCCGTGACTTTTGATAAGTGTTCCATGACTTTTGATAAGTGTCCCGTGACTTTTGTATACTGTCCCGTGACTTTTGATAAGTGTCTCGTGACTTTTGTATAGTGTCTCGTGACTTTTGATAAGTTTCCCGTGACTTTTGTATAGTGTCCCGTGACTTTTGATAAGTGTCCCGTGACTTTTGTATAGTGTCTCGTGACTTTTAATGAATTTCCCGTGACTTTTGTATAGTGTCCCGTGACTTTTAATACACTTCCCATGACTTTTAATTCAGTGGTCCAATCATGAACTTATATGCTTTTTTTCTGTGAATATGCAGATGAGGAATGACCCAAAGGATTTTCTGAAGACTCCAGAGGAAGATTGGTTCAACGGAAAAATTAATCGCCATGACCATTTCGATGACCTGGAATATGTTGACACTGCACTTAATAGTGTACCTGAAGATCTGAAGATCGAAGACATACGTCGGTTTACTGAGTCATGTTTCGGTCATTTCCTTCAGATGCATCGTCAGAATAATTTTTCGGGTGGGATTGTCCATCGGTTACTTCTACGCGAGTTGCATCATGATGGGCCGGCTGATGAGATGAGATTTTTGTTAGGGAAGCATATTGTCCGGTTCTCGAAGACTGAGTTTTGTCTAATCACCGGTTTGAAGTTTGGAGTCGAACCCGACACGGCAAGGTATGAAGTGGTTGAGAATGGCATACATGATCGGTACTTTCGGGGTCAAGAAAAAGTCGAGATTGAAAAGTTGAGAGCGGTGCTGCGGATTGGTATTTTTGAACAGCAGTACGATGCGGTGAAGCTTGCCTTATTGTTTATGCTGAACCGGATACTGATGGGGTTCGATGGGAGAGATAAAGTTCCAGTATGGCAGTTTCGCCTAGTTGAGGACCTGGACGCTTTTGATGTGTTCCCGTGGGGCACACACGTGTATAGGCGGTCTATCTACGGTTTCAAGCGGGCGTTTGATGGTCCACGACAGCGGTTGGCTGAAAAAACGGCGACAAGAGGGCGAGGACCTTGACGTACAGAACCTCGAGTTGTCGTACAACATATACGGTCTACCGCATGCATTATTGGTGAGAATTTCAAGTTTGAATCCGTACTTTAATAGTAGTTTATTTTATATGACTGTTGTATTTACGTGTATCGTACTTTTTCTATTACGCAGGTATTTGCCTTTGAGGTTATCCCAGAGCTTGGCATCAGTAAATGTGGGATTCGCCGGACAATCGAGCTACCCCCCCCCCCCCCCCCCCCCCCCCCCACGTATTCTGAAATGGGAATTGAGTCAGCGACCTAGGGGGAAAAAGCTGGATGCTGTTTTTACAAAAAGGGTAAGTGCTGATGTTGTTAATGTTGATAGTTAATACTATATATACAATGACAACTATTTAACTTCAATTTCAGATGGTCGCATGGCCTGAATTGGTGCCGACGGTTGCGGAGAGGGCTGAACGGTACATCGAAGGCATAAACCTAGAAGCAAATCTGTATGATTCCGATCACATCCCAGATCCGGAACGACATAGGCCTGTAGGACCCAATGATATGGAGGGTCCGTTTTCCCGACCCAGTGATACTGAGGCTATGTTTTCCCGACGCGATAATAGGGAGGCTTCGTATTCTGAAGGCACTGGTACGGAGGGTTCAGAACTTGAGGGTGGCAATAGGCGTAGGCGGGTACGATTCACGATGCCCAGACAGCCTAGACGTGAAGGTGATGTAAACCTAGAGGCTCGCACTGAGAGTCTCCGGACGCGTAGACAGCCTCAACCTGGAGGTGATTCACGTAGAGGGGATCCAGAGGTACGTAAAAAAAATAAAACCCTATTATTTAATTCCACTGGTTTGAACATTTTAAGTTCTAACAGAGTGTGAAATCCTTTCAGGGTTGGGACCAAAAAATCGATGAAGTGATGGCTGAAGTTCGATCTGTACGGGATGAGGTCATGGCTGCTATCAAAAAAAGTGATGAGGCGCGAGATAAGCAGTATGGAGAGTTGCTGGATATGATCAGGGCGCTACAGGGTACGACGCCGCAGTCCCGTATGGATGGTCCACCATTTGATGACCCACCATTCGATGACGGGCACGGAGGAGACTTTAGTCCCGGCAGGACAGGTGCTGGTCAGGATAGGACAGAGCCTGGGAGCAGACATGGGCAGCCACCAACTACGGAGGGTCAATCTATGGACACAGTATCCGGTCAGCGGGGTCAAGGTGCGACAGAACGAGAGGAGGTACCCGGTAATACAGAGATAGCAGAGGCAGCACAGGTACCACCTCTGGTTTTACCTGACAGCACTCCCGCGATTGAGATAGCACTGGTTCCATGGGTGGCAGCTGGTGGATCAGAGCTACCACTAGGACAGAGTCCGTCCTTACAGAGCACCCCACCTCCGGTCGTCGACACCAGTGAAGTGCGACCCCTGAAGCGAATCCGGCGTGGCCTTCCCATTCCCCAGAGCGATACACGGAGGGAGAGTTCCTCCAGACAGCGCACCCCTCCTCCTCAGAGCGATACACGGAGGGAGAGTGTATCCTCACACCGCAGCCATCCTCCTCAGAGCGGTACACGGAGGGATAGTTCCTCCAGACAGCGCACCCCTCCTCCTCAGAGCGATACACGGAGGGAGAGTTCCTCCAGACAGCGCACCCCTCCTCCTCGCGATACACGGAGGGATAGTGTATCCTCACATCACAGCCATTCTCAGAGTGATGCACGGAGGGTGAGTTCATCCAGACAGCAGACCCCTCATGAGCGCACCCCTCCTCATACGGATCCCAGTGGTCAGTACCATACTCCACCTATGGTACCGCGTGTTCGCAAGCCAGGTTGGATGTTGCTGTCCCCATACACAAACCCCTGTCTACCGAAGAAGCCGAGGACCATGCCACCGACATCAGCTGCATTGGCGCATGTATTCAATCCCCATGACTTGATAGATCCCTACTACATTGCAGCGTACAAAGCCTACAAGAGGAACACGACGGGGGAAACGTAAGTATTCGTGTTCATTTTGCAATATTTTATTATTATTACTTGGTTCTCTAACTTGTTCAACAATTATGCAGACGTGATGTGGATCTACCTTTACCAGTTGGCGTAACTTGGTTCCAACGGTTCCAGACCAACTTCATGGACTTGGAGGAATCGGTATGTTAATTAGTTAACATACTGTGTATAAGTTTGTATGAGTAATAGTTGATTCATAATAATATAAAATGTTTACATTGTCAGCACATGGACGCGTACCTGAATATTCTACGGAAGCGTCAGCGAGCATACCCCGACGTGTACACTCCGAGGGTCAACTTACTCCATACACAGTTCTTTGTAAGTGTCTGTACTGATAGGTTTTCATTTGTGCATTGATGTGTTAATTAATGCTGCGATTATGTAATTGGTGTACAGTCATACTTAGAGATTCAGTGGCGGCAAATATTCGGTCCTAGGGTTGAGGGCAAACCCCCAACTGCATGGAAGATGCTGTAACACAAGTGGCCTACTGAAGACCTGAAGATGGTCCGAGGAATTATCCCATACGGATCCCGACCATGGCACGAGGTTGATTATGTAAGTGTTCCAATTATTTTTGTTTCCATAATGTAATATATTATGTTTAAAATTCCGTCAAATAAGACTATGTTAAACCACGTACAGGTTCTCATTCCTTGCAACCTTGGAAGGGAGCATTGGGTACTGGCGAGCCTAGATCTCAGGGAGGGGAAGATCTTCCTGTTAGACTCATTCAGACAGCAGGTTCCCTGGGAGCACAGGCTTAAGCAGGTTGCATGCCTACGTTGGTTTATTCCGTCGATGTTGCATCAGATCGGGTTTCACGATAGCAGAAAGGCGGATGATACGACGTACAAATTGTCGAAGAGTGCCTTTCGGATGAGCATCCTGGACGGAAGACATGGGGTGCCCCAACAACAGCAGAGGTATGTTATTTTTAAGATTTTATTCTATCCCATTAGGTTTTAATAAAATTACAGTCTAATGGTTATTTAATTGGTGATTTTGCAGCGGTAACTGTGGTGCCCATGCTTTGAGATTGGCAGAGTACTTGCTAGCGAACAGGAAGGAGTTCGACTGGACGGAAGATGATATGGGCACCATCAGGGAGAAGATGGCTGTGGAGGTTTTTTGCAACTCGCTACACAACAGTGTTGTGTAGCTGATGTATATATGTGTTGTTCTCTATTATACATTTGATGTACATAACATATGTATTTTTTGTTTAAATTATTCGATTAAATTTATTCAATTCCACCACACATGATTTTGCCTATTTAAGTGAATAAGAATAATAAAAGAAAACCATTAATAAAAGAAAATTTTCTGAAAAGTCACGGGTAAGGCAACAAAAGTCTCGGGTAAGGCATGAAAAGTCACGGGTAAAGCAACAAAAGTCACGGGTAAGGCAACAAAAGTCACGGGTAAGGCATGAAAAGTCACGGGTAAGGCAACAAAAGTCACGGGTAAGGCATGAAAAGTCACGGGTAAGGCATGAAAAGTCACGGGTAAGGCACACATCAAACATGAAAAGGCTCTGGAAGAAACTACACATTGCAAGAAACTACACCATGTGGTTTTCATTTCTAAAATATTGACATATATCAAAGCATACACAAAGTTAAAAAGTATCAAAGCATGAAAAGTCCTAAGATGATTGCATCGTTCACTCAGATAAACATCACTAACTCTGGGCCACTGTATATGTTATTATGCTCGTCGTCTAGTGTCGGATAAGCAGCCACAAGAGCATCTTAAGCGCCAATATATAGGGAGTTGTAAATCTTCCAGTACACTTCCCTAACCTTCCGAGCAGGATAGAAAAGCCCCTACAGACAGTAGTTTAGCACAACAGCAGCACCCAATGCAACTCTCATCCCTTCAATCGCTTCCATGACAACATTTATGACGTGGGGTCAAGTCTCCTCTTGTAAGGCTCCATTCATTCCACGGTAGAGTCCTTCTGAGGGCATGTTTGTTTGTTGTGTCCAGTTGAATGACAGATGCTGCACTTGCGACGGTATTCTTCGGGAACAATTGTACTAGGACCTTCATTAACCATAGGCGGGTTGGAACACCTCCTGCTGTTATGTCCTGGTTGTCCACATCTTCTACACGACTGTGAGGTTGTCCTCTCAGAAGACGAGACATGTCGACCCTCCATCGGGCGACCGGATTGTCTCTTCGTCTTTGGATTTAAAACCACCCGCGCTGCGATGTCAGATGGCACTACCCATGAAGAAGGATGACCAACAGGCATAATAGGAACCGAGTATGCATCAATAAGTGTCTCCCTCTTGTAGTAGTCCGCACATAGAGATGTGAAATCCACGTTCCGCTCCCTGCAACAATGGAAACAGTTAGATTCACGTTTGGGTAATATAAAGCGTTAACTGGACAAAGTCCGCATGTACCTTGCCGCTGCGAATGCGTGTGAACATGGTAAAAAGTCCATTTGGAATTTGTTGCATGTGCATGTCTTCCGGGCTAAGTCAACCGTCCACTGTTTTCCCTTGTGTCTGACGGAGAATATGTTCCAGTCAACTGGATTTACGGTCATATAACCGCACTTCTCGACACGTTTGAGGATCACAAGATGTGCTGCGTCGGTCAATCGATGCCGCATGGACTGTGCATTTGCATGTCGATCGTGGAACCACTTTTGTAGCATATTCCGAATGAACTCTGCCAATGTCATCAGTGGCAGTTGCCGTGCGAATCTTAGGCATGAGTTTATGCACTCTGCAACATTTGTGATCATCAACCTGTACCTTCTTTGGGGACAGTGAACGCGGGACCACTTGTGTGGACCGGCATCAATGGCATAATCGTATGCACCCTTGTGCAGCTTACGTAACTCCTCCATGTGGCGATCATACTGGATTTGCCTGTACGACCTGGCAGCGTTATCCATTATGTCGGCAACATCCTTTCTATGGAATCGCTTCTTCATATTTTCACCAAAATGCCAGCAACATATGGTATGGGTTGCATAAGGGAACACTTTAGAAATCCCTGCTTCAATGCTTGCATGACGATCGGAAATGAAAACCAGATCATCTATATGACCAAGGGCACCTCTCAAGCATTCCAAAAACCACTCCCATGAAAGGTTGTTCTCTGAGTCACCGTACCCAAAAGCAATTGGATACACCTGTTCGTTTCCATCTTGTGCAGTTGCCACAAACATTGTACCACCGAATCTTCCCTTCAAATGGGTACCATCAACTGCAATCACAGGACGCATACACCTCCGGAAACCTCTAATTGATGACCCTAACGACATGAAAAAGTAAAGGAATTTACCATCGTCTGCGCACTGTAAGTTTGTGATTGTGCCAGGATTTTGCTGTTCTAGAACGTATGCAAAAGATGGCAGCAGCTGGAAACTTTCTTCATGGGTTCCATAGGTCAATGACAATGCATATTGCAGGGCATCATGTGCCTTACTGTACATGATTTGGATGCCATACATTGTTTTCATATCGGCAATTACGTCCTTCGGACGCATGAGACGACCATCATGTTGTTGAAGTCTAGGTGCAATGAGTTCTCCGATTGTGACTGCATTGGCTTGTCTGTGGCGACGGTGAACCTCCTCCAAAGGACAACTGTGTTCATTAACAAAACTTCTGACTTGAAAGTAAGTCCCTTCATCTCTCCTTACCGCTCTTAATTTCCACGAACAGTCATCAACGATGCAAACCAGATGTAATGTTGTCTTATTGGACCTTTTCACCTTCCATTCAAAGTTCTGCCGCATCGCAAAATCGCCAACTAGCCTCTTCAAATCCTTTTTACTCGGAAAAAATTGACCTTTATAAATCATGGTTGTCGGTTCTGGCGCTGCCAAGGTGTTGCTTCTACCAGTACCAAACGAGTATGAATCTGCTCCCGGAATAACCCAAGTTATAGCATTAACAGAATCAGATGTTGTCACATTATAACGGACCTCGGACGTCCCTGGCATATCTGGTGCAGTGCCACTACCTCCTTGTACACGTCTACCACGTGTTTGCATTTGTGCAGGCTCTTCATCCACATTTTGCAGATCATCAACCTGTTGATTATTTGCCTCATTATCCACCTCATTGTTCAGCGCATCGTACTGCGCATCATACTGCGCATTGTACTGCTCAATTCGACAACCAAACACATCACCAATTTGAGGTTCAACTGCAGCTGCATGGTTGACTGCAACCTGTGGGACACCACACATGTTTCCCACACCTTCGCTGCCACTCCTTTGGGTGTACACTTGGTTACTACCGCTAAAGGATCCTAATTGTTGGGCATTTTCAAGAGGAGGAATATCATTCCCTACCATATCGCCAGCTGTCCGCTCAGTTAGACTGACACATACTTGAGGGATCACTCAATCTTCCCCTAGCATAAACTGAACATCGTCGTCATTCCTTATAAATGTGCGACACGTACTGCCGGGAACGATTGATATTGATGACAAATCAACATTGTATTTGTTTACATCATAGTTCACAATAGTTTGTACGATCGCCACCAATTCTTCGTAAGTCATATTCTTTGACACATACATTCCCCGGTTATCAGATCCAACAAACCTCTGATTTCCATCAGGTAACTGCTCCCATCGACCGTTGTAAGATATTACTATTCTAACCCGATTCATGACGCTGTCAAATTAATAATCACAAACCATTAATAAAAGAAAACACATCAAAGTGGGGTGAAAAGTCACGGGTAAGGCAACAAAAGTCACGGGTAAGGCATGAAAAGTCACGGGTAAGGCAACAAAAGTCACGGGTAAGGCAACAAAAGTCACGGGTAAGGCATGAAAAGTCACGGGTAAGGCAACAAAAGTCACGGGTAAGGCATGAAAAGTCACGGGTAAGACAACAAAAGTCACGGGTAAAGCAACAAAAGTCACGGGTAAGGCATGAAAAGTCACGGGTAAGGCACACATCAAACATGAAAAGGCTCGGGAACAGATCTATGGAAAACTCTCAGAGATCCAAAAATGGCTTACGGTTTAAAAAATAATCAAAAAATACTCGGAAAACATATGAAAAGGAACAAATGAAAATGTTAACAAATTAAAACAAGAAAGTTCAAGAAATTTTACCTTATTTTACTGAACCACGTCACGTCTGGAAGAAATTCCAGAGAGAGAGAGAGAGAGGTAACACGAAGAACAAATTCCAGAGAGAGAGAGAGAGCTATTGTCAGTTTTTTTTCTCGAGTGTGGAGGACAGAGAAAAATACAAAGAAAGGGAATAACATAAATCATTTAAGTGAGGGCAATTTTGGTAGTTCACCATAATAGGTGCCTTTTAAACTTAACTTATTAAAGTACTGACAAAGTCACCAACTCTCTTTAAAAATGTGACATTTCTCACCAATTCCACTATATATATATATATATATATATATATATATGCATATTTAAATTAGGTTAATATGTATTTTTTATTGGACATTGCAATTTTTTTTTTTTAAAAAGGAAATATTACATCAATTCTGGATTTTGAAAGAGGAAAAACTTGAACCCATAACTTGATGCTATAGGTGTCAAGAGCAAACCACCAGATCAATCACATTGCAATGTTAAATTTACATAAAATACCATTTTAAGCTTGAGTTATTAAGATTACCCGTTAACAATTGACATCTCAAAGATAATTATATCATATGTAATTGTAGCAAAACTGATATTTTTGGAGTATTTATGTCAAATGTGACAAAAGAATAATGTTTGGGTATTGACCGGTCACTACCCCAAATATTGATCCCACCAAAGGGAATGCAGTACGTGGCCTTTTTTTTATTTACTTTTTATATTTATCTCATAAATTGAATCACGTGCTAATCTTTTTGGACCACATGATACACTTCCATTGATAGGGTCAGTATCTTGGATACTGACCGGTTAGTACCCAAACATTATTCATAACAAAATCATGTTTATATGAATGTGCATTATATTGCAAAGTTAACTTTAAAATAGTTTGATCCAAATAATTATATTAATTACTGCTAAATCAACCATTTTTCATTTTTCTTTGTAATAAAAAGTAAAGAAGAAAAAAAAACACAAAACCACCCATAAATTGAAACACCAAATCCCACTTGAAGACTCGTGAGTTTTGTTTTTTGTTCTCTCAGAGCGTCTTCATTTTGCATCGAAAATGAGGTCGTCGCTTCTCAGATCCGTCAAAACCCTAGCCAGACCCACCACCGCCCGTGCCTACTCGGTCGACTCCGTGCCCAGCCGCAAGGTGACCGTCCTCGGCGCCGCCGGAGGCATCGGCCAGCCCCTCTCTCTCCTCATGAAGCTCAACCCTCTCGTCTCCCAACTCGCTCTCTACGATATCGGTGGCACTCCTGGTGTTGCAGCTGATGTCAGCCACATCAATTCCAGATCTGAGGTCCATCATTTCCTTTCTAGTTTTTATTTCTATTTTTAGTTTAATTTGAATCGAATTATAGTAAAGGAATTATTTTTTATATTATTATTATTATCTGGAAGTGGTTAATTATATAAAACCAATTGCATGCGATACTTTAAATGTTGATTATTTTTATGCAGATGATGATATTATAGAAAATATATAAGACATATCAGTGATTTGAATACTCGATTACTCAGTTTATTAGGTGTTATGTATCTCTAGATTGTTTTCTTTGGTTTTTGATGAAGCTAGTTCTGCTTCAGCTTGTTTAGATTCGTTTTATTTTTTTATTTTTTATTTTTTATTTTTTTTGTAGTGTACTTTTTGGTTTAACACTCATATAAGTGTCTTTTAAACTTGATTAGTAGTTTTCTGGGTGCCATTTATTTCATTTAAATTATAATATATGTTTGTATGTGCGCGGACACATTTGGTTCTATTGATTTCTGTCTTTTGTATTATCCTTGCTCCAGATTTTATGCATATAAATTTATGTGAATATGTAGCTGTGTTAATTCTTTCCACATTTAGGAATGATTTTGATTGGACTTATTTTTCTTGTTTTTATTTACATAAACCCCTTTTGATTCATGTGTTGAGTTGAAAGTTTAAACATACTAGTTTCTATTTATTTTGTTCATCGGTTTTTGACTTAGCTTATTTAATTTATTTTCAGAACTTGATAAGTTTTTTTAAGCTTTTTGTCTTTGCTTTACTGTGGACATTATATTTCTCTTTTCAGGGTTTTAAACAAAAATATATTTTCCGTGGTTGTCAAATATCTACTGTGAATTCTTCTTTTTAATTTTTTTTTTCTTTCTTAAAATTTGCTTATTTTGTTTATTTGTTTGCTGTAGGTTGCTGGGTACATGGGTGATGATCAGCTTGGACTAGCTTTGGAGGGATCAGACGTTGTCATCATTCCTGCAGGTGTTCCAAGGAAGCCCGGTATGACCCGTGATGATCTTTTCAACATCAATGCTGGAATTGTGAAGTCCCTGTGCTCTGCAATAGCAAAGTATTGTCCCCATGTGAGTATACTATGTGTTCCAAAACAATCATGTTTTCTTGTACCTATAAATTTTTCTTGTCTGGATATATATTTAATTCAGTTTGTATTTTTGGCCTCCAGGCAATTGTTAACATGATTAGTAATCCCGTGAACTCAACTGTACCAATCGCGGCTGAGGTTTTCAAGAAAGCAGGGATATACGATGAGAAGAAGCTGTTTGGTGTGACCACTCTTGATGTGGTTAGGGCTAAGTCTTTCTACGCTGGAAAGGCAAATGTAAACGTTGCAGGTTTGCTTAACTGCCTCTTCATTTTTCATCCTTATTGAATAATTAAATGGAAAAAAGGAAAGGGTAGAAAGTGAATTATTCTTCATATTTGTCCTTTTTTGAGGTCTCCAGAGATGAGAACTTAACGATTATAATGTACTCAGTCGTTTCATCAGCTAGGAAGAAGTTCTCAACAGAATTGTTTTTAATTAAGATTGAAATTCCCCTAGCCCTGTGGCCTATCACCTTTTAAGCAGTGTTTTATAAAGTGGACTGAGGCACTGCCCCGAGGCGGGCCTCAGGCGCCTTTGTGCAGCCACCTTGGGTCTCTTATAGGTTGAGTCTGCCTCCTTTGCTTGAGGCTGCTGCGAAGGAGAGGCAATTAGCAAAATTTAAAAAAAGAAAAAACCTCCATTTGAAAAAAAATAATATAGAGATATAGGTGTGACAGAGATATAGAGGTGTCCTCCTGCTCTTCCATAGTAATATAGTATAGTACAAAAACTAAGTGTGCCAGGAGGAATTTGTTTACTTATTGTTGGTGGTTTATCCATAATTGATAGAGACCACTTGTCCCTTAAATTATGGCATGCCTTGGCCTTCCTTAGAACATCTCCATGTATAACACCAATTTTTACACCATTTTGGTGTTAAAAGAGCATCTTTAGGGAATATTCTTACACCAATTTTTTTTTTTTTTCACTCTAATGTATTCTACACCAATTTGATGATATATTTTTTAGAATAAATATTGTTATAATCAAGTATGAGAGGGTTGAATTGGGAATTTTAAAAAGTTTAAATAGGGTTGATGTGATATTTGAAAAAAAAAAAAAAACTTTTGGTGTTAGCTACAGTAACGCACGAAATTTGATGTGTTATTGTAGCAAAACATGAAAATGTTTTTTTTTAGAGTTGGAGCAAATTTTGCACCAATTTGGTGTATTCGTTGGAGATGACCTAAATTGCACCAATTTGGTGCATTCATTGGAGATAGCTTAGGCCATCTCCAACATAAGGTCATCTCCAACAAATGCACCAAATTGGTGCGGCATTGTAGCTCCACCAAATGTTTTATTATTATTTATTTTTTTAAGTCACATCAAGTCAAACCAACTTTTAAAAATTTCCAATTAAACCCTCTCATACCTAATTATAACAATATTTATTTCAAGAAATATACTGTTGGAAAGATCTCGTTGGGATTTTTAAAATGACACCAATATTATTTATGCCAAAAAATAATAATTAATATTGTATAAGTTAAATAATAGAAAATAATTAATATTATATAAATATTTATTGAGAGAGTATTCTTTAAAGATGCTCTTTACACCAAATTGGTGTAGACTACATTGGAGTGGAAAACAATTTGGTGTAAGCATATTTTCTAAAGATGCTCTTTTAACACCAAAATGGTGTAAAATTTGGTGCATCTCATTGGAGATACTTTCTTTCTTTTATACATACAAGTTACAACTACGAAAGAGGAGAGAGGACACACATACATGACACAGGACATAAAAAAGAAGATAGTCAAATTTTCAATCAAATCAAAGCCTGCAGAAGAGGCGTGGCAAAGGGACAAGTTATTCTGTTTTGGGTGTCTAAAACACCAGTTTCAACTCCTTGTAGTCGGCCATTAATTTGGATGGGACCAATCACTTACCTAACCACCCCTAAAATAAGACATCACACTTCTCCCTCTTTTTTTGCACTTCTTTTTTGCCAACCAACGTTCGGAAAAATCTTTGTAAAACCAAAATATTAACATTTGTTTTAAAACTATTTTGTTTTTATTGAATATTTTGGATTAATTTTTTACTTTACTATTTCTTTTTAATTATTTTATCATTTTCAAACTGAGGCAACCGCCTTGCCTCGCTTCGCCATTCAATTTTAAAACATTGCTTTTAAGAGTTTCAACATCATATGAAAGTTCTTGATTATGTTACAAAAATATTCTATTGACTTAAATTTCACTTATTTGTTTGCAGAGGTTAATGTACCCGTTGTTGGTGGTCATGCTGGTGTAACTATTCTCCCACTATTTTCTCAAGTACTTACCTGCTCCATCCCTTTATCCTCCTCTTTTCTTTATATTGAATTGTGTGCAATGTAGCATAGTATATTCTTTATGTCGTGGTTTTGAGCCTCTATTTTGTTATTTTTAATATGATTATTATATTTTTGGATATATACTGTGTTTTAAATTTTATTGTTTGAATATTTGTAGGCCACACCAAAAGCCAATTTGTCACAGGACGATATTCAGGCTCTTACAAAGAGAACACAAGATGGAGGGACAGAAGTTGTGGAAGCAAAGGCTGGAAAGGGTTCTGCGACTTTGTCAATGGCGTAAGTGTGAATTGTCATTGTCATATATATTTCTACGGAGCAAAATCAAATGCTCTTCCTCTACTAGGTTTTATAATTGCTATGATATGTGGAATTACATTCTCTAGGTGAAATTCAGTTGCCTACCATAGTTTTGATTCTAATGTGAAGGACTTTTCATTAATTTTACATAAATGAATTGTATGCCATTTGTTATTTAATTCTTGGATTTCTTTAATATTCTGGAGAATTTTAATGACTTTAACTGTTGTCATGTTGTATGATACTAAGGCTAGTTGTCCTACTCCATCAGGGTTTGTTTCTGATCATCCCAATGGATATGGCTATTGCTGTAATGAATAATGTAATTATGCCTATACTAATTTGATCAATTTCATTAATTGACATTTCCAATTACCTTGTTGATCATTTTGGAAATAGAAAATTTGTGGAATGAAGTTTATGTTAATCATCTTGCCTTCTGATAAATGTTGATTGGTTTCTCGTTGGCCCTCTATTATCCTCAATTTTCTTAATCCCCATATTTCTCTCTTTTGATTTCCTTTTTTATCACCATTTATATGGAATCCCTAATTAATCTTTTCTCTCTCTTGCAGATATGCTGGAGCCATTTTTGCTGATGCCTGCTTGAAGGGACTTAATGGTGTTCCAGATGTAGTGGAATGTTCATACGTGCAATCAACTATCACTGAGCTTCCCTTCTTTGCTTCAAAGGTGATTGAGCTTGACTTGTTATGTTATTGTAGATCCCTTATCTTTGTGCCCTTTTCTTATTAATGTCAATCTTTTAAGTTATTTAGTACATTAATTTAGTAATGCTTAATGCATACAATGTGTAAACCGTTCACAGTTGGGCGTATTCATATTTTGGCGAGTGAATGAACTTTTGTTTTGTCTATGTGCAGGTGAGGCTTGGAAAGAATGGTGTGGAGGAAGTTCTGGGATTAGGTCCACTCTCAGACTACGAAAAGGAAGGATTGGAAAAACTGAAGCCAGAACTTAAATCATCTATCGAGAAGGGAATCGAGTTCGCCAAAAAGAATTGAATGTCTGTCTGTCTATTCTAGTGATCTGCCCCTTGCAAATTTTGCATTTTTGACAATAGGGTTGGTTGTTGCCTGTGGCACCGGCTTTTTTGCATCCGAGTAGCTTTCAATTTAACCGAAAAGCAGTTCATTGGTAATAATACATTAATACGATACACTGCCATTGCACAGGAGGGTCAAGTAGTAAACTTGATCAAGTTTATAAAATTGTTAATTATTGTTCTTCCTCTATTAGTACTTTTTTTTTTTTTTTTTTTTTTGATTGAGTAAACTAATAAATTGGGAGTTAAAATATAAGATGAAATAGAGATGGCATCACATTCTCAACATCAATGATAAGGTATTCTATCTTAACTTTGATAATTACAAGTCACCAGCTTTTGTTAGGAGTATCATAAACAACATAAAGCTTTCAATGATTCTAATCAACAAAAAGTTCTTGGAATCTTTGATAACACCAAAAGTTGAAAAGGCAATGCAGCAGCAGAGCATTATATACCAGAGAGAATAGGCATCTCAAGAACATTGAACAGCTCAGATCTTAAGACCTTTTCGATGAGCAACTGCAAAATCAGTAGAACAACCTTTTATCAGTAAAAAGTAATTGGACATGATAAAGGGTAAACACACCACTCTCTAAGGTAAGTAAATGCACCCAAATGCCACAAACATGAACCCAGTATGTTGGTAATCTAAGATATGCATCCAATGTTTGAACAGCGACAATCGAAGGTGATAATGATCAGCCGGCATGGCAACCAAAAGATTAGCCACTTTACAATAAGTTAGAACTTAACGGTGTTGACAAACAGCACTCTGTTCATAAAAATCCTTCTTTTTGGGGAAAAAAAAAACATTTCCCCTCAAAAAATTTGCCTTTCAAAGGGCTTAGTTCACAACTGCATGAGGTTAAATAAAATTCAGTTTAGTTTTGAGTTTTGTAAACAGGTGAGATGAGTGGGGTGTGACTTGTGAGTGTGGCAAAACTGAGAGAAAACAAAAATCCAATAACAGATTACATAACCTAACACAGTAAACGGTATACCGAATAGACATTTGATTTTCGGGTACTTGCGAGCTTGAGAATACTACTAGAACATGAAGACAGATGCCTTCAACTATTTGTACATGTGCATCTAAGCAAGATCTGCCTATTCAAGACATATACAAACTTTCAACTTGATTCTAAAACCTTAAGAACTCTACCTACAAACATCATCAGTGTTATCTATATAAACAAAAAGGATAACAGCTCAAAAATAGTATATTCCGAGAACAAATTGATACCAAATAAATTAATTAAAAATAAAAAATATATAATTTTTTTTTTTTAAAGAATACTTGTAGACATAAGATGGTGTATCAAGCGTACAGATGCAGACTCCACCCATGATGACAACGATATGTTTTATTAACCAATGATATCCTCCGTATATCATTTTCATTTTTTGTGATCTGGAGGCTTCACTAAAACAAGTCTTGCATTATAACTTCTAGATAAGTCAAAGTAATAACTACGTCCACTAAAAGCAAGGTCCCCAAAAGGCATAACGTCCACATGAAACTTTAGAAAGAAAAAAAATAAAAATAAAGGATGCTTGCCAAAAAAGGGGGTCGTTGGAGTAGAAACGGAAGAGGAAGAAAGAACCACATGAGATTTGTTACTATACTATATACAATCAATAGGCTTAAGGAAGAAAGTATGATTGACTTGAAAGCAGGGTTAAGCAGTTGATGCTGAAGATAATTCGATACATAAGGGTTTGTGTTGATGGCAAGCGGCAAGGCACCATGCTATAACTAGATTGTGTAAAACAAATAACTAATATGACCTATTAAATGCAAACACAATTTTTACATTAAGAATTAAAAGAACAGAGTGCTGAGCTCAGGTGTTACCAAATAATTTAGAGAGGTTAAAAAAAAAATCTGTATCTCAAAGCTCGAATGAAAATATTAGTACATTTCAAGTGAAAAACAAGAAATTGATAAAAGATTAAGAGCCAAAAGATTAGGCACCATACCTTCACAAACTTCTTTCACTTCCTAGGTTAATGGTCTGCATCTGATCCGCATGCAGAGGAACCATCACTGTCAGAATCTACATATGAAGTATCAGAATAAATTAACAGAGGTCTTAATTGGAAACACAATCACTGAAGATTTTTTACATGCCATACAATAAATAGTATGTAGCACAAAAGCCAATATGTTTAGCATTTACCACTTGATGATGATCTAGAGTCACTGCTAGAACCGCTTGAACTACGTGATTCACTCACATTGTCGCCTCTATTAGGAGAGGATGTGGCAACAATCCTTTCAACTGTTTAAAATCCAACCAATTTCAATAAATTAAAGCATAATGACTAGGTTGTCACCAAGACTTCAAAACAGTCCATAAAGCAAGCACAATCAATAGGTCCTTTTGATTTCGACATCATTACCTGCATCAGTTTCTTTTGGTGCCTCTGTAATCACTGGTTCCATATTCTGCAATGATTTTAGGAAAACTAACAGATCAGAACAATAATTTCACATTAGAAAGACAGATAGACATTCATCATCAAAGATTCTTACAGTATCCTGCATATCATGGTCATCATCTACTGTAGTTCGTACAGTATCCTGAATATCTTGGGGATCTTCTAAAGTAGTTATTACAGTATCCCGGATATCATGGTCAGCTTCTGTTGTGGTTCTTACAGTATCCTGAATGTCAAGGTCAGCTTCTGCTGTAGTTCTTATGGTATCCTGAATATCATCATGGTCAGCTGCTGCATTATCCTCAAAAGCAAATTCAGCTTTTCTCTTGTTGTTCTTGCTCAAGCTCTTTTGATAATCAGTCACAAACATATCAAGTTCCCAAAGCGTTTCAGGATCAACACTGTCTATGTCCACCTCAATCTCATCATCTTCTTGAGAAAGCACTGGATTACGCTTCTTAATAATCTGGACAATGTTCTCCAGTTTATCTGATGGCAAATCCTGAAGGCTCAAACTGAGTCTCTGTTTCTCCTCATAAGTCATATCCCTCAGTCCAGGATCCTTTGTCTTAGGCTTCTTTGCGGCTGGTGTCCTAACCTGATGACCCAAACTAGTAGCTTTTGTATTCGGATCCACTGGCATCGTCATAGACTCCACTCTTTCCAAAGTTCTTGTTTCTAAAGGGCGTGGAGGTGGAACAGAAGCAGGAGTATGAACTGGTGCAGGAGGAATAGGAATTTTCCTTGAAGTGGGTGTCGGCAAACCTGAAGCAGGACCCATTTCCAACCTCCTACTAAAATTAAACTCAGCCTCAATTTTTCTCCATTTGTCTTCAAATACATTTGACAATTGCTCAGCCATAACGTGCACATCCTGTCCCTTCGGGTTATACAACATGGCATTACTAAAGGTGAGCCTCACGTCCTCGGCAAATTCATTAGGTGACTTGTACATTTTTTTACTCAACCTACCCTTTACAGTGCCCAAATCCATTGGATGCTTAATAATTGTATAATAATCATGTAATCCAAGCCCTTTAACATCGACAGGCTTATTAAACACCCAGCCAAACTTGTGCTTAATCAGTCTCTCCAACAAATTGCCACAACTCTTGAAACATCTGCTTAAATCCTTATCCATCACAAACCCTCTTCCCAATTTATCAGATTTCAACTTCTTGTTACTCTCCACTGGACTTAAATTCTCTTTCCGCCTAACGGCATCCAAATTCTTACAATTTTGATTCATTTTTGGTGCCTTTTTCACTTTCCCCGCTGACTCAGCATAAACTCCATGATTACTCACATTCTCATTGACAGGTACATTTGAACCTCGAAAACCCCTCGGATTTGCAGGCTCCACAGAACCCACTTCAGAATTCATTCTCATTGCACTTTTATTAACAGTTCTACTCATTTGATTAGCTTCAAATTTCTTCAATAGACTCACCACCTGATCAAGCTCGCTTGCGAGCTTCCTTTTGAGTGCTCTAACTTCATCCCTATTTTCAAATTGAAACTAATCTTTACAAATTTATCAAACTTAACATACCCTGGAACTGCATTGCAGTTGGTTGGTCCACGGTTGTTTTGTGCACCTGGTTGCACGCGATTGGGGATAGACGAATCATCATCCGATGCCACAGGAATGTTCTCGGGATGAGAAGAGTTGTTGCCATCAGTTGTGGTAGCTAAATTTCCACGTGCTTTGGATATGTTGTGGTTTTTTCTGCCATAGACTTTGCCGTCCTTCTCTCTACCATCTTTTTCGCCAACTAATAGACCTGAAGCCATTCATGTAACTATCAAGCACAAACCCTAATTCCTCACAGACCCAAAAGCTTTTAGAGTACTCTCTATAGAACCCAAAACAGGAAACCCAGAACAAAAGAAGCAAATTTGAGATAAAACCCTAGTATTTTCAAACAAAAACAGGCTTATAAATCAAATTGTTTCAAAAATTAGGTTTTCCCCGAGTACTGTTGACTTTTGTAAGAAAACAAGAAAGTAATCAAATTGATTTAAGAATGGAGCAATACTTAGGGTTTGTTTACTTTGAATACTAAATACTAAAAAGTGAGGAAAAAGAAAAGGGGGCAAAAAAAATTAGGAATTTTTAGGGTTTAAAAGGGTTGTACGGAACTAGGGTTTTGAGTGAAATAACAGAAAAAGGTAGGGTTTTTTGAGGAGTGAATTGAAGGAAAGCTAAAGCTAAGAGATGGATCGCTCTCCGAGTCTGCGTGAATTGAGTTCAGTGGAGACTGGAGACTGGAGACTGAGGGTGTGTGCGTGACTGCGTCACAGAGAGAGAGAGAGAGAGAGGTGATATCACGCGCTGGAGCGCGGATGATACAGAGGAAGGGAAAGAACAGTTGTCACTGCCACGTTAGATGGGTACGGCCCAGGCACTTCTTTCATGTCACTTAACACTTAACTTGGATGTCTGTCTTAATTTTTGTTTTTTTTTTTTTCATATACATATATTTTTTTTTGAGCAAATTGCAACCAATCTCTCTAAGGTTTGACCTTTGATAACCAAAAACAACTTTATCATTAATTGACAATGATTTTCCCTAATGTTAGTCAAAGATGGTCAAATTTAACCATTGACCGGATTTGAGTGATACAAATACCAAAATATCCCTGAATAAAAAAAATTAGGATTTTAAAAATATATAAATATATGAAAACTACAAAAAAAAAAAAAAAAAAAAAAAATTAGCTCATCTAAATCTAATCTAACATTTTCTTCCATTGATGTATCTCTAGATTTTTTTTCATATTCAAGTTTTTCAGATTTTTCAAAAATAAAAAAATAAAAAGTGTGGCTCATCCAAATCTAATATAATAACATTTTCTTTTTCCATTGATATATCTCTAGATTCAAGTTTTTCAGATTTTTCAAAATTAAAAAATAAAAAATGTGGCTCAGCTAAATCCAATCCAACAATATTTTCTTTAGTTTTATTTATTTATTTATTTTTCATTCTTCCATGTTAGTAAAACTTGAGAAGAAAATAGAAAAGAAAAGAAAAAAAACTTGAGAAAACTTGAGATCTGTTTTTGTTTTTTTTTTTTTTTAAACAAATAAAAAAAATGCTTAAAATGACAAAAATATCTTTATCTTTGTTAAGTTTGACTTTACTTTAACTAACAATAGGGGAGGTCATTGTCAATTAAGCATAAAGTTGTTTCTGATTGTCAAAGGTCAAACCTCAGGGAGATTGGTTGCAATTTGCTCTATTTTTTATTTTTATTTTTTTTCATATACATGTACATATTTTGTTTAATAGCTACTCCACCCTGAAATATATTATCGGGCTGGACGAGCATTCGTCACCAATATTACATGACATATTACATAACATGATTGATATATGTTCGTTTCAAAGCTATGTTGCACGGATACTCTAAATTGGGGAGGAAACTCGTATTGAACTCATATCCTGTTCGGATATGTCCTAGATACGCTTGTATACGTATTGGATACACCATTTGGCGTATCTGTTGACTTTTTCTCAAGTTTGACTAAGGATACGGCGAGGATAGGGTAAGGATATATAGAGGATACATTTGGGACTTTGGGGCAAACATTTAATTATTTTAGTTTAAAACGGGGTCAAATTATGATTTTACAAAGTTAAGGGGTCAATTGTGGGATGTTGGAGGGGATGATTTTGATTCTATGGACATGGAGAATGCCGAGAGACTCGAGATTGTCAACCTTTCCCTTGATGAACAAGAATTGGAGGCTGAATAATTTAGATCTGTGGACAATGTGAACGATGATGAATGATTTAATTAAGAATTAAGTTTATGTTTTATTTGGGTTTTGTAATATGTTAGGACTTATATATGTTGGATTATGTTTTCGTTTTGAATGGATTATTGGATTATGTTTATTGAGAATATGTTTTGAATGGATCGGATTATTGGATTATGTTTATATAGAATATGTTTTGAATGAATTATTGGATTATGTTTTTTTAAATATAAAATATAAATATATATTATTTTAATTAACGTATCCAGCTGTATCCGTATCCTAGTTTTTAGAGATTTGCCGTATCTATGTATCGTGCCGTATTCGTATCCCGTAATTGTATCTGTATCCATGCAACATAGTTTCAAAGTATTCTTAGGCCATTGCCAATGGTGAGAGTGATACTTAAATTTATGGTCTTAAAAGTACTGAGAGTTATACCTAATGCTTATATGTTTTTTTTACTCCGTTGTTACTAGAGTAAAATCTGAGAATCAAAGAGTGATATCTTGTACCAAATTTAATTTTGCATACTTTTTAATAAAAGTTCAATAAATTGTAATTTATTAACTTTAATACGGATAAAAATAATATCATTTTGAATTTCTGAATCAGATCTTTAAAATAGTACTAATATTTAATATTTTTAAATTATTACCAAGTTTGATAATATTAAAAAACTTTAGTGTTATGAATATGATGTAAGATTATGTGAGAATAGAGTATATATAGGCAATTTTGAAAAACTAACGGTTGGTAAGCTTATGTATTATTCTATACTTTTTCGGATTTCTTTGTTGATTTTTCTAGTATTTTTTGGATAAAAATATATTTATTTTGCATTTTAATATCTGAAAAATTGTAGACCATTCACCTCCAATAGTTAATAAATTTGACCCATCCATCTCCAACGGTCAACAAATCCAGATAGGTCTCAAGTGTCTCTCTCTCTCTCTCTCCTCATTATGGTTTTGGTCCCACCAAAAATCAATTTAACTCTCACTCTTAACTTTACCAAATATAACTCACCGATTTCATTCTCGACGAGCTGAGGTTGGTCCAGTGGTAAACCCCTCACACATGCACCAATGAGGTCGTGGGTATGAGTCATCCCCCTCCTTAACAAAACCCTGAAGTTATGTAATATTGTACTTCAAAAAAAAAAGTTCATTCACTCTCAATTTTTATACATCATTGGAGAGCTTTTGAGAGTTATATTTAAACATTTCTTTCAATATAACTCTCCCATCGGAGAAGGTCTTAGGTTAGAGACTAATAGGGATTTTGGTATTAAAATTATAAAGGGTAGTGTTAACCAGGGCACAGGTTAACAACTAAAAATTTACTAAAAACGGAAAATATTTATTACAAACATATATTTATTGCGTTGACTAAGATAATAGATGTAATTAATATTTTCCTTTTTGAGTATTTTTTTAGTTGTCAACATGGGCACATGTTAACACTACCCAATTATAAATTGCAAATTTGCAATTCATAAAATTTTAAACACCGAAATTATGAATTTAATGAATTTGTATAGACAACAAAATTAATTGGGTCAAGCTAAACCAACATAAATTTTTTGACTTCAATTTCTCAACTATTCATATGCTTTTAATCCAATGGTTGAGATTTGAATGCATTTACGACTATTGGATTAAAAAAACATAGGTAGTTAAGATGTTGAAGTCAAAAAATTAAATCACAAATTTAAGTTGATTTAATCTAACCCAAATTAATTATAGCCAATTTCATTGGTTATTTCTAGTCTACTTTTTCTTTTTTAATTAGACATTTGAACTTTATATCTAAACTTATTATATGTCAGTTGATAAATAAATATACATATGACTTATGAGATACCTAGCATTATTGAATTTCTTTTCTACTTTTATTTTTTGAAATATTACAATAATTTGAGATTTTTTGGGAGGGATACATGACTGGAACCCACAACATCTTAGTATAAGTGTAAGGTGAATACCACTGGATTAACCTCATATTGTCTTCTTTTCCTCTTAGTATAGAGTAGGTTATACATCTTTAAAGAAAAACAACTTTTAAGGTATATACAACTCGAATATAGTTTGGAATTTTCTCTTGCATTTTTTTTTTCGTAATCTTTATAAAATTTAAGGTTAATTGCAAACATACCCCTATATTGTACTTTCGAATTTATTATTAGGGAGAAAATAAAAAATAGTCTCTCAAAACATTGAATTTTCGTTTTAAACTACATGAAAAAGTTTAACCATTAATAACTACATTTTTAATAAATTGTCCATATTTTCCCCTCTATAAAAACACTCCCCAAAGTTTACTGGTTAATGTGGTTTTTTTTTTTTTTTTTTTAATTATTATTATTTTTTTATTTTTAATTTCACTTATGATTAAAACATAACCGAATTTTAATCCGTATAAACAACAATTATCACATGCTCAAGTTTGGGTGAGGTTCTATGGTCTATGCTCAAAATACTAGAATCCAACTACAATCATGGAATGAGGTGTTGACATTAAGGGTGGGCGTTTAATGGATCGATTCACTTTTTGAGTGAACCGATAATATTCGGCTATTGAAAAAGTGATCCGATTCGATAAACTTTACAATTGTCAACCGATCAAAAACAGATTGAACTGGACCGATTCAGTTCAATTCGGTTTTTTTTGGTTTTGAGTTAATATTATTCACTCCTTCGCTCACAAACAAAGTATCATATCTAAATATTCTTTACAGAAAACACAAAATCGTAACATTTAAAAAAAATCATCAAAAAAATTGGCGTCGATGATAATAGATTGAACAAATAATGGTTCCAAACATAATTATTTGAAAGTGAAATCATAAGTTAAAGACATAGCAGTCCATTTACTTTTATATACACAGTGTCCAATGAGATGATAAAAATGAATTAAAGTAGTTAAAGGGGCTGCTGTCTAAAACTCTGAATGCCTAAACTAAAAATTTAGGGTTTTTTTTTGTACTTCGGTTTTCAATTCTTGACAGCGAACCAGAAATTGAACCGATAAATTCGGTTTTGAAAAAAAGGAACCGAACTGAACCAGAAAACCTCTGAAAACAGGATAAAAACCGATTGGACCGATTATGTTTGGTTCAATGGATTTTTGCCCACCCCTAGTTGGCATCCCTCTAAAACTAGATCAAGCTACAAGGGAACAAGCATATAGGTTTAATGGTCGATGGAGATGACACTCTTCATCACTCAAGTCCATCTTGAGCAACAGAGAAGCTTGAATTTCCATTGAATCATCTCCTTCGATAGAGATTTGGATTGGATCTCCACATATCCAGTTTTTTTTTTTTTTTTTTTTTTTTTCTTTTTTGGTGTCCTCTTTTAGGTTTATTTTTTTTTAAAAAAAAATTAGTTAATCTCCACCATCCATTTTGAGATGGGCGATGGAGATTCATTTTAAGAAAAAAAATTGACTTTTTTTTTTTACTCAATTAATCTATATTTTTAAAAATTTTAATATTTTTTTTTTAGAAAAATGCTTAAATGATGAAAATATCCTCTTTTTTTTTTTTTTTTTTTTTCTTGTCATTTTTTAGTTTCATTTTTTTAAAAACAATTTAGTTAATCTCCACCATCCATCTTGAGATGGACGATGGAGATTCATTTTAAGAAAAAAAAATTGATTTTTTTTTTTACTCAATTAATCTATATTTTAATTTTTTTTAATATATAATTTTTTAGAAAAATGTTTAAATGATGAAAATATCCTTATTTTTTATTGTTAAAGTTGGTCAACGGTTAAATTTAACCAAATTTGAGTAACAGTAGAGAAGGTGAGTGTCACTTTTTAATAAAATTGTTTATGTGTGTAAGATTGTCAATTTTTGATAAAATTATTTACACGTATAAAAGAGCAAACATTGGGGAATGTATGGTGTAATTTTCTCTATGAATGTATAAATCATATTTTTTAATGACAATATTAACACCTACATAAAATATTTCGGTGGTCAACCTAAATCAATATAATCATAATTCCTAATATGAATTAACAACAAGGGTATATTTGAAGAGGAAATAGACCTAAATGACATCAAATCCATATTGACTTGTGAGATTAGCACTTGATTTATAATTTGAGTGGTGCTATTGGCACCCCTACTATTGTACTATTTATACCCCACTTTTTAAAATTTTGATTTATTTCTAGGACTACCCTTTTTCTTATTTTTCAAACTTAACACACCCCATATCTTTTTTAAAAAAATAAATAAAAATACACTTTATCTCTAATCTTTATATATAGGTTTCTCACATTCATTCGCTGTATTTGTTTTTTCTTCTTACTTCATGGTAAAACCATTTTATTAGATTCGATTTTTTTTTTTTCCGTAGTTGATTGGATTGTTGGTGGTAGATTGTGAGTGTGATATTAATTGTCTGATGATTTTTTTTTTTTTGAGCGATTAAGTTAGAGTTTTGGTGTGGTTTCGTTTTTGTCAGAGATTAGGTTTTCTTAGTTGCGATTCTTGTGTAATTTCGTTTTTTTTTTTTTTTTTTTTTTTTTTGGTAAATAACATGAAACTAACTTTGGAAGATCCGGAATAAAATCTACAAAAGAATTGATACAAATTATAGTATACCTAGAAGATCTGAAAGAAAATAAATTGAGAGAAAAAAAATAGCAAACATGGATCTGGAATTTGAGAAGAAAAATAAAACAAACATGTGAAACAATAAAATCAATAAATACTAAACATGGTAAACATGAGATCGAGATCTGAAAGAAAATATAAACAAAATAGTAATAAATCAATAAATACTAAAAATGAGAAGCATGAGATTGAGATCCGAAAGAAAATATAAACAAAACAGTAAACATTGAAATAATGTATGTCATTAAAGCTTTTATCATTAGGGTTTTGAAATAAGGAAAGTTGGGTTTTATTGGTTTTACTTTGTACAATATTTTATTTTTTTTAAAATAAAAAATGAATGTCTCTTTAAGTAATTTGATAAAAAAAAAAAAAAAAAAAAAAGAATACTACATAATTTAAAAAGTGGGGTATAAATAGTTTAGTAGTGGGTGTGCCAATAGCACCACTCTATAATTTTAGTTTAAATGGCACTAAAAAACAAAAATACCTCTATCTTTTTTCTTTTATTATTTTCTCTATCCTTTTTTGTTTGATTTTATTTTCAAAAACCTCCATTAATGGAGGTGGAATAGACCTCCAATGGAGGTTTAACAGACCTTAGTCCTCAAATGGAGGTCGATGAAGAAGATGAGAAAAACAAATTTTGGAAAAAAATTTTGTCCAGTAAGTCTCGAAATTTGTAAAAATACTCAATAAATCTTTAAAATACTAAAATAAGTTTCAAAAGCACCAAAATAAGTCTCGGGACAAAAAAAACACACAAAACTTATTTTTGTGATTGTGTTTTAAAGATATATATATATTTTTTTTATCGTAAACACATTTTTTGTGCTATTAAAACTCAAATTATTAATTTGGTGCTAGTCCCAAAAGTAAAGGAGTAAGAAATGCTAGTAAATTTTTGAATCATATTTTTAAATAAACTAAAATGGTCTAGCCACCTAAAATATTGTAAAACATCAAACAAAGTTTATGTAATTCATCACATTAATATTAAACATGTCGTAAGAACATTATTTGAATGATATGGACATATGGTGGTCATGAGTTATATGAGACGCACACAATTGGAATGGTCACCAACTAACCATTAGAACGTGCATAAATTTTAGGGAAAATTGCACAAACATACCCTGACTTTAACACATATATGAGGCATAATCTAGTTTTGCCAAAATTACAAGAAAATACCCTTGACTAACTGTTGACTGACAGTTGACTAACCGTTGACCATACTAAATGATAAAATGACCAAAATGCCCTTCTTTAATGTTTTATTAATTTTTATTTTTAAAAAATACTGTCAATATTAAAATAATTAAAAACTAATTAATTAACAATATAAAATTTAGAAGTCAAATATTACAAAATGTCCAAATTACCCCTCAATATTATAATATTTTTAATTTTTTAATTGTTTGATAACTGTTAATTATATATTAAAAGCCAACCAAAACAATTTAAATATATATTTTTTTAAAGAAAAGAAAATCATAATTATATATTGAAGAAGGGCATTTTGGTCATTTTATCATTTAGTATGGTCAACGGTTGGTCAACTGTCAGTCAACGGTTAGTCAAGGGTATTTTCTTGTAATTTTAGCAAAACTGGATTATGCCTCATATATATGTTAAAGTCAGGGTATTTTTGTGCAATTTTCCCTAAATTTTAATGAAATATTAAAGAAATTGTTTTATATAAAGGATTTCTTAAATGGTATTTATGTTGAAACCAGAGATTAAGAGGTCGTTTGTTTTTTTGTCAAAAGACTGAACAGTCTTGAATTTATCTGAAGATTGAATAAGGACCGAAATATAAACCTTAATGACATGTTTTGTTTTTTTTTTTTTTTTTCCTCACATCTGATTATCTAAATGTACCATCAATATGTTTGGTTGAAAAAAATAAAATTGTCTAAAAATAAGTAATTTTATATTTATACCCATGCTAATTAAAAGAAGTAATTTAACATGCATATTCTTCTGCAACACAAAGTTCAATTAAAAAAAAAATAAAAAGGGAAAATTGCACAAAAATACCCTGACTTTAACATATATATGAGGCATAATCCAGTTTTGCCAAAATTACAAGAAAATACCCTTGACTAACTGTTGACTGACAGTTGACTAACCGTTGACCATACTAAATGATAAAATGACCAAAATGCCCTTCTTCAATATATAATTATGATTTTCTTTTCTTTAAAAAAATATATATTTAAATTATTTTGGTTGGCTTTTAATATATAATTAACAGTTATCAAACAATTAAAAAATTAAAAATATTATAATATTGAGGGGTAATTTAGACATTTTGTAATATTTGACTTCTAAATTTTATATTGTTAATTAATTAGTTTTTAATTATTTTAATATTGACAGTATTTTTTAAAAATAAAAATTAATAAAACATTAAAGAAGGGCATTTTGGTCATTTTATCATTTAATATGGTCAACTGTCAGTCAACGGTTAGTCAAGGGTATTTTCTTGTAATTTTGGCAAAACTGGATTATGCCTCATATATGTGTTAAAGTCAGGGTATATTTGTGCAATTTTCCCTATAAAAAAAATTACTACTAGCTTTATCGAAACCAACAAAGATCAAATGGTCTAGGGTCTTAACTAGGAGAAGAACTTGGGATACATCGTGCATCTCTCACTATGATATTGCCACGTAGGTAAAGTTGCTCACTTGGCAACATCATAGAGGGGCATGCATGGTACATCCTCGTGCACTCAAGTTTTAGTCCCTAACCAGATGAGACTTCTCAAATGATCTTCTAGTTTCTACTTTCTTCAAATAGGTAGTTAGGTACTGCTGTGGTTCAACTACGCCCGACTCGCTCTGTCTCTGTGGAGACTGACCATGCGGTTCGAAGATTCCATCTGGGATCCCCTAGCGGTAGATGCCGTTCCTGAGTATCCGCCTGGTCCTCGTAACTGATTTGTTCGTTCCCTCAGATAGCCACCTGCCAATGGCCTCCCACCACCGACGGCAGAATATCCTGATCGCCCACCACCTTGCCTACTACCCTGGTTGAAAGAAAAGTTGTCTTGCCACTTGCCGCCCGTAGCACCTGTTCCAGCAGCATAGTCCTGGGTATCTCTCCGCTTTTGAGACAGGTCCATTCCGCCACCACCAACCCTCGTCTCAAATGATCTTTCATTAATTTCAGCCAAAATTGAAAGCTTCTCTGTCAGCTGGAATGCCAGAGCCTGCAACCTTGTGTGCTCAACATCATGGAAGACAATGCACTGGGTGGGCTGGTCCCAACTCGCATGAAGCTCTTCATTGATCATCATCTTACTAACAATGCTGTGAGTCTGCGCTTCTGTAAGGCCAAACATTTTGGTAAGCTGGTCCAAGCTTAGAGAATCATAAGATGAAGAGTATGTAAAAAGGTATGTCCTCAAAGCCTCTTCCTTAATCTTGGCCTTGAGCATCTCAAGGACACTCTCCCGATTCTTGAGGAGCTTCCAGGCATCGAGGGAGATAATAACATCAAAGGCCTTCTGGAAGTCTCCCTTGCCAAGGGCCCTGGTGGCAGCCATTACATGGTCCCTCACATTTTCAGGAGGACCTGTCAAAGTTTGCCTCTGACTCACTTCAAGCAGCCGGCGGAATGTCTTGCTTATGACCTTGCGCTTAGCATCGTGGGTTTTGGCTGCCATGTTAGGGACCTCAAGCAGCATGGCACAAATCAGGTGGACAGCCTCCAGAAGTTCATGATTTATATGCATGTGATATGGCATCTGGCGTCTCCTTTCCATCCTTTCCTGATAAAAATCAGTCGTTCACAACAGTTATACAAAACAGGTGAAGAATGAATAAACTAAGGGTTTGCTAGTTCCTGATTTCCACCCATTAAATAGTTTAGAAGACAAAACAGGAACACATAAATCAAGATTTTTCAAGCCTGAGGCCTCTGGTCATTTGTAAAGCAAAGCAAAATTATTGGATGCCTCACAATGGGTAGAATTGCCCTTTTGAAAAGAAAGTACGAAAAATAATTTCTACGGCACAGGTTACTTGTATCTCTTCCATATCTCAAACATAATGTTCAGTATTACACAGAAACACGTTGAAGAAACTACTTTTAAATTTGTAAAATTTAACAAAAGGAATAACAATGGCATTCTGTCTATTATATTATGAGTATGTATATATATTACCACTCCACATGTTATCAAATCAAAAATCAAACCATAACAATTATGCTATTGCAACCATTATTAGTTCAATGCCCACGTGTGAGCAGAATGAAGATAGAAGAGAAGGAATGTTCCATGTTTGAACTATATTATATGATCAATGATTTCTAGAGGAAAAACAGTTTAAAAGCTCAGTCACCATATACTTAACATGATTCCTTCTACTATTGACATTTCAGTAGTCAAGTAGGAAGACCTAACCGCAGTTATAATCCAATCATACTAGAAAATAATAATAATAAAAGCAATTATAATCCATTAAAACTACGACATTCAGTAAAGCAACTGGAAATAACCATCTATCATGAAAATTGAGAGAAAAGCTTCTAGCTGTAAAAGACACTATTCGTTAAGAATCCATATATGACGATAAATAACTGAGAAAAAATAAATAAAGAAAAAGTACCTGCTCTGGAGTCTTCTCATGGTATCTGCTTTGCGAAACACCTTGGGCAAGCAACTCCTTCACCCTTCCACCAGAATACAGCTCAGAAAGACAACCCTGTGCTTCAGCAATCAGTCCAACTCTAAATGCACACAGACCAAGTTGGGCCATAGCCCTGTTGAAAAGTATCTGGGATAACACATCCATCTGCTGAACATTCTCCTGTAGATGACTCATCAACAGCAAGTCACGGGAACTTGAAAATTCATCTCGGAGAGCATGGTGATAAATATCACAAAGCATTGCTCGGGCTTTGGTTCTCTCATCTCCATACTTGTATATTAGGGACACTAGAGTGTCCATCATTGTCCTGCTATTCTCAGGAAATGTGGGCTTTCGAGGCACAAGCTCAGGAACAACAATAAATGCAGTAGTACCCCTAAATTCCTCCTCGCCTGCTTTTTCTACATTATCTCTATCTTCTGCCAGCTCAGCCAATTTCCTCATTGCATCATAAACCTCCTGAGGCTTATAATAGATCAGTTCAACCTGCCTTAGGGCAACCTTTGCAGCAGCTTTGAATTCTCCACTCCGCTCTAAATAATCCTGAACATTTTGAGCAAGAACCAAGAACATAGGTTCATCCCTCAGCCTTTCAATATACTCACGTGTGTGAGGATCAATGCTTTGCAAGCTCTTAAAAAACTCAGTATCTATCTTCTCAACAAAGGCCACCAAATTTCCCCAAACTCGAATTGTCCCGTCATAATCTGCTCCCTTCTGTGATTCATTCTCATCAGGCTCAACCATGTCATTCACAACAGTATTAGAATATTGAGTAAGAATGTCAAGTGCGGCAAGCATATTCTGTACACACTTCTTCCACACATTTAAAGGCATGTGACCACTGAGACCTGGATTAACATCAAACTGAGCAGCAATAAGACTAAAAAGAATCTCCAGCTTCTGAGCAGGTGTCTTAGAAACTTTGGTCAAGAAGGTAAGCTGCTCAACCTGTTCAAACCTTCCAGTTCCCTTCCTACCCCGAGCAGCTATAACCTCCTTAAACTTTTTGTTAACCGTATCCCAAGTGATCTCACTGGGATTCTTAAATTGCTTCTCCATCAATGACTTACTTTTCCTCCCTGTCGTCTTCCAACCCTCATCATTTTCATCATCAGGCCTTTCTTCATCATCACCATCATCATCCACATCCCCATCTTTATCAGATCCTCCAATATCAATGTTGTTAGGATCCTCCTCAACATCAAACTCATCATCCTCTTCCTCCCCTGATTCTTCTTCAGCATCCTTATCAACATCACTCTCAGGATTCGCCCTATACTTGTTAATTAAATCCTCATATTGCTTATTATTTTTCTTCAATTTCTGCTTCATTGAATTGAGAGCCTTAGCGTTGCTGCTACTCATCTTCTTCTTTGCTTCCTTATTTGCCATGGCTTGGTTCAAAAAGTCCTCCAACATCACAAGAGCTTTGATGTACATAGCGGGCACCTTGTCAGATTCAGTCACCCTCATGACCTTCTCCAACTGCTTATTTAGCTTGTCAAAACTCTCTTGCAAGCTAACCCAATCATTGATTTTCATGGCATTCTTCATCTGGTCAACTGTAGCTGTCATTTCCTCAAATCGCTTGTCTTTGGCTGACCTAACCACACGCTTCTGACCATCAGAGTCATCGCTATCACTAGCGTTTGCCTCAAGGTATCTGCTTCCAGCATTTTGGGTGGTGGTATCACCTCCCCCATTGTCAACCTCCCCATCCTCATAATCACTACTGTCCTCCTCGGTGTCACTGCCACCCTGTTTAAAAAAAAACACCGATAACATTAGCCTGTATTGGATATTTCACTAGAATATAAAACGCAAAACCAAGAAGAAATACCTGAGTCCAGAAACGCGATGCCGATGCCATCTTGTCCTTGAACAACTCTAAACAACAAAATCAGAAAACTCTAGAATCTGAATTCAAACACATTGACAACAAGATAATATCAGTTACAACAAAATCAACAAGTGGGACTAAACCACAAATTTTATCTCCATCATAACATAATAAGATTATAGTCTACTGATAGAACAAAAACCATAATTAAATATATATGTAAATAAATTCACAGAGAAATCAACACAAGACAACAAATTATTTGTTGGGTTAAAAAATAGATTGATGAACAAATAATCATGAAATTAATCTTACTAAACATAACTTATGGAGAACAAGAAGCTGTCTAAAACCCTAATTATATATGCACATTTTACACAGAAATCAACAGAAAAACAATAAATTATTTGCTGGGTTAAAAAAATAATTAACAAAAAAAAGATGCTGAACGAAAAACCATGAAGTTAAATTTACAAAACGCAACTAATCTTAGAGAACCAGATTGGAGTGAACCTGAGAAAGAGGCGCGAACTTGAAGTTTGAGCGATTGGAGATTGAAATCAGCTGCTGAGTCTGAAAAGTGTCTTATTGATTTTAAATTGGAGCGGTGATATTTGGACCTAGTATCGAATTATTTATGTTCCACTTTTTAAAATTTTGGTTTAATTATATAAAATTAAATGGTTTTATTATTATTTTTTATTTATTTCTAGGATTACCCTTTTACATATTTTTTAAACTTGATATATTCCATATCTTTTTCAAAAAAATAAAAATAAAAATATATTTCATCTCTAATCTTTATATACAGTTTTCTCACATCCATTCACATAACTTGTTTTTTCTTCTTATTTCATGGTGAAATCATCCTTATTAGATGCGATTTTTTTTTTCTATAGTCGATTGGATTGTTGGTGGTAGATTGTGAGTGTGATATTGATTGTATGATTTTTTTTGAACGATTGAGTTAGCGTTTTGATGTAGTTTCATTTCGTCGGAGATTAGATTTTCTTGGTTGTGATTTCGTTTTTTTTTTTTTTTTTTTTTGTAAATAACATTAAACTAACTTTGGAAGATCTGGAAAATCTACACAAAAAATAAATAAATAAATAAATAATAATACAAATCATAGAATGCCTAGAAGATCCGAAAGAAAATAAATCAAGGGTTTTGAAATAAAGAAATTGGGGTTTTATTATTTTTACTTTGTACAAGATTTTTTTAATAAAAATTGTATCTTTTTAAGTAATTTGACAAAGGGAAAAAAAAAAAAAAAGAATACTAAATAATTTAAAAAGTAGAGTATAAATAGTTCAGCGGTGGGTGTGTCAATAGCACCACTCTTAAATTATAGACCGAGGATGCGAGAATGACGACTTTACCCTTTTCAATTAGGGTATTTTTGTCAGTTTGGGTTTGTTTAGTTTAGGACAATTGAGTTTATATGTGGTGTTGTTGAGAGCCGTATTGATTTATATGGATGAGAGTGTAGCTGTTCGATTTGGCATGTTTCAGCCATTCGATGATATTACTTTATTATGGGTGTGTTTACTAATCAGGAATCCTAACATGAGAAAGTAACTTAATTCCTGATTTGTAATCATAGTGTTTACTTAAATTAGTTGGAATTAAATTATATGGAGCTCACACATAAAACACGAATTAAATTCCTACTTGGAAAAGGGTTTTAACTCAATCTCACCTAAGGAATAAAGTTCCCTTTCCTAATTCTTTTTTTTTTTTTTTTTTTAGAGAACAGGGAACTTGATTCCTTTTCATTTCATTCTTGATTAGTAAATACGGTGAAAGTTTTGTCTAATGACACGTAGCAACTAGGGATGTATATATATCGGATAGACTCTCTTGATTACAAGTAATGCTAACTAGATGTATTTTGTTGCACATTACCGTGAGTAGAAATATTTTCTAATGATGTGATCAAAAAACATATGAGACATATCTACTAAGGGGAGCCTAGGTTTTTTTTTTTTTTTTTTTTTTTTTAAATTTTTAAATTTATTTATTTATTTATTTATTTAAAATTTTTTAAATTTATTTATTTATTTAAATTTTTTGGGTTATTAGCATTAGTCCGTCTTGAAATTTACGCAAGTTTACATGTAAAATGTAATAACCTATTTTATTTTTTTATTTTATTTTGGAAGCTTAGGTTTTCGATGTACTAGTGCTGAACTTCATGTACTAACAAAACGGAATGTTATAATCTTTGGAAAGCTACAAAGGTCAAATTAAGACCGTTTTCAAGTATGATGATGGGGCTGACGCTGGGAGTTCAATGGACAATCTTCATGATCTCATGATGGATGGTTAATCATCTAAAACCATACGGTTTAAAATTATGTTTAATTTAAATATACATAAAAATAATCTACATTGCCACATTGGTTGAGCAATCAAATTATTTTAATTCTTATTCATATTGAATTGAAATTGGTACCGAGACAATGGAACAATGATATGTACTTGTTTTGAGTGTTAATTTATTTTCTATTGGTATCTATATGGATTGATCGATCACCATTTGAATTATGATTCAATTCTTTGTCTTAAACTTATACTAAATACGGTTAATATAAATTTGGTATCAATGTATAATTTAAAACAATTATAAACAATAATAAGGTTGTGTTGAAATCTATGGCTTTCCAACCTTGATCTCAAACCTTCTACTATATGCATGCATGTAGGTTTTGTACTTATCACCTGATTTTTACTTACCAAACAAGTAAATACACATAGTCCTCATCGATCCTTACATTGTCAAGTGGCTCATACAAGGCCAAAGTGACCGCCTCTTCTCGAATCAAGTGATTTTCTAAGTAACTATAAATAGAGATCTCATCTCTTTGTAAGTAGCTCTCTTGAAATAAAAACAAAAGTACATATTTTCTCTCATCTCTTTCAATTTATTTATTATTTATTTTATTTATTCACAACACATTATCAGCACGAGTATATGTAAGTAAAAAGGATCTCCATGAGAGTGATTTACTTACAGGAGAGTAATTTACTTACAACTCTATATTCGTATTTATTTATTTATATGCAATATATGAGACTGACTAATGCAATCAATAAAACCTATATATATATATATAGTTATAGATTTATTTATTATACTATTTAAATATTCGTATTTATTTATACGTAATATAATGAGATAGGCTAATGCCACCACCGGAACCTATAGTTTTGGATTTATTATTATGCTTTTTATATATTCGTATTTATTTATTTATGCGCAATATATGAGACTAGCTAATGCTATCAACAGAACCTATATATAGTTCTGGATTTATTTATTATGCTTTTTAAATATTCGTATTTATTTATTTATTTATACGCAATATATGAGATCGGCAAGACCGACTAACCAGAACCTGAAGTTTCTGGATTTATTATTATGATATTTAAGTTGGCATGGTTTTGCCAACCGATCAGAATCTAAAGTTCTGAATTTTAATTTCATTAAGAACCTGAAGTTCTAGATTCATTGTTATATACATGAATACCATACTTTATTATTTGGAATCTGAAGTTTCAAATTCGAATTCAATATATAACTTGAAGTTATGAATTTGAATATAAAGTATTAAATTTTGAATTTGAAGTTCTAATCAGACTTGAAGCTCTGAATTCAATTTAAATGGTGATATTAAAATTTAAATATCAAAGTTTATCAGAACTAGCAGTTATGAATCTGATCAAGTTATGACTCTTTCTCTGGAAAGTTAAATTGTAATTTCCATTCAGAATCTGGAGTTTTTTGAATTTTATATATGAACTAACAGTTCATGGTCGAACCGGAAGTTTGAAAAATCAATATGATTTATGATTTTATTTTATCTCATATTTATGAAGTGATATGCTTACATGTCATTCATTTGAGGAATAATTCTACACATCCCAACAGGATGTTGTGAGTATCATAAAATAATTTAAGATCTAAATATCACGTATAATGAAATTGGAAATGATATTTTATCCATTTCGTACAATCATACATGCTCCTGAAGAAACAATATCAAGAGAGTAGATTTAAATATATTTTTATTCATGAGATATCAAAACATACCCTAGAAGTGGATGTTTGTAAATGATAAGAGAAAATGTTTTTTCTGATGAGATATAAAATGACATTACAGTAATGCCCATCAAATTCCTAGTAGGAAAAATACATATCTTTACTAAATGATGTGAATTTGAACAATGAATTGTTTATTATTGAAACACAATATGAATATATATGTATTGTCGACAGTGCAATGACACATACAATTCTGCGGAATCATAAATATTTTGTGAATTTGACTTTGCTCAAAGTAAATGTTAATATTGTATCAGGTCCAGCAAATCTGATAGAAGGCTCTAGAAGAGCCACGATATTGTTACCAAACAATAATAAATTATGTATCAATGATGTATTATATTTAAGCTGATCCAGAAAAAATCTGTCTAGTTTCAAAGATATACGGAGTAATAGATATTATATTAAAACTATAAATAATGAAAATATTGAATATCTATATATTACTTCTCATAATTCAGGCTAGAAACTCATTATAGAAAAACTACGTGTTTGTCATCTGAATTATATTACACTGTTATAAAAAGTGTAAAAGTTTCTGTAGTTATGAATAAGAAGTTCTAACATCCAAAAATATTTATGTTTTCACATGATAGTTTTGGTCATCCAGGATCTACGATAATGTGTAGGATTATCGAAAATTCTTATGGACATCAATTAAAGAGCCAGAAGATTATTTAATTCCATAATAATATATGCACTGCATGTTCACAAATAGAGATTAGTAATAAGACCATCTTATTCTAAAGTTGGTTTTGAATCTCCATCATTCAAGGGGATATATGTGGATATATTCATCCACCAAATGAACCCTTTCATTATTTTATTGTTGTAATTGATGCATCTACGAGATGGTTATATGTTTGTTTATTATCAAATATCTCTATATTACTTGCACATATTATTAGTTTTTGGGGTATAATTGTTGAATTATCTTAATCAAGTCAATGCGCCCTGATAATATTGGTGAATTTTACTTACAAGATATTTGATGAATATTGTAAAGTAGGTGGAACTGATGTTCAACATCTAGTTTTCACATGTACTCATACTCATAATGGGTCAGTGGAATCATTTATCAAACGTCTCCAGGTAATTACGAAATCTTTATTATTTCGATACAATTACCAATTTTTATATGGGGACATTCTATTTTACATGTTATTGCATTCATCTATGATAGACTACTTATCATCATTATTCACCATTACAAATTGTAATCGGTCATTGACTTGTTCATTTTTTTATATATAAAAAAAGATATTTGATTCTATTGTATATGTATTTATTGCATCTCTAACATGATCTAAGATAAGATTTCTCTACCATTCTAAGATTTATGGTAATTTTGATTAATCCTCTATTAGATCATTTAAACTTTTGATATTTTACCTTTTTACGCACGATCTGCGTATTATTATTTTGATTAATTTTAAAAGGGGGAGTTTCTCCAAAAGATGAGTAAATGAAATGTTATTCTTGTACAAAATAGAGATATCAGTTTAGTTCTCTATATATGTTGAAACTAATAATGCCACGGTGTGTTCTAATATTATATGGGGGGGTGAGGGGAATATATTTTAACCATTGTTACCAAATTTTGTGTTTAGTCAATGTTACGAAAATAACCCCAATCTAGTCGATTTAATAAATCAAGCATAATAGTGCGGAAATTAAAGGACACTTGATTTTTACGTGGAAACTCTCAACAGGGAAAAACCATGGGCTGTTATGTGCGCCATACACGAATCTCGAATCCACTAATTACAATAACGTTTACAACCTAATCCCGATATATAACCCACTACCACTACCCGCAGCCTGTAAAAGTGGATCTAGTCCAATTGCTTGTGACCTAAGCAACCTTAGCCACAAGACTTAATTCTCAATGAAGAGATCAAATAGTCTATGTGAATATATATGATATTCAAAATGCAAATAGAGCTAGGGAACACTAAATGCTTATCTAGGATTATAATATGACAATTAAATCAATCATAGATATCAAATGCTAAATGACATGTCATAAAGCTTAGCTAACTTAGATTAAACAATCCTAGGTATAGCTATCACAATACATCGCTCAATCAAGGCAACACAAACAATTTCTATCTTATATCTAGAATATTTTCTAAGAGCATACAAGTAATAAAAGAGAAGGCTTGATAAGAAAAACACTAAGATTATATGAAATTAGTGAAAACCTTACCAAGTAATATGTGTTATAGAAAACCCATGTATGAATGCATCCTATATGGTCATAGATGATGCAAGATGAATCTTTGATGCACAAGGGAATTACTTTGAGTGATAAAGGAGAGTTCTTTATGAATTTTTCTCACTTGAAAAATATCCAAAGTGAAAAATCTGATTTTGGACCCTTGAACACGACCTAAAGATGAAGAGGCATATATATAGGGTGCCAAAATGAAATCACGTCGTTTTGGAAAAATACCCATAAAACGGGCAATTATGCACCCTTATTCTGCACCCTTGCCCGCCGAATAGGGGCACAAAATTACAATCAGACCCACTGGTCTTATTTCTGCGGCCATGTTATGCAGCCCCTTAACGCCGAACCAAGGGCACCGAAAAGACACCAAATCAACTGGTCTCAATTTGGCGGCCTGATTTTACGGTTACAGATCATCGAATCAGGACGCCGAAATCCCTTGGCTTTGCATCCTAATGCCTAAACATGTCATGACATTTCAATAAACAAGATGCAATCAATTAAACATGCATGAAGAGAATTCATGCTTTGCATTCTAATGCCTAAACATGTTAGGGCATTTTAATGAACAAGATGCAATCATTTAAAACATGCATGAATAGATATTCAAGAAAATGAATGCACACAAATAAAGCACACAAATAAAACACACAATATACAAGAAGTATGGATATGCATGAGTTGTGTGTGTGTGTGCAACTAGATCTCTTCAAAGTAAGTAAGCACAAGAATATACCTTTGGTACTTCTTCTCTTAAGGTCTTGAGAGGGCCTTGATTGTGCAAATCACTAACCATCAAAAGCCTAAACTACCCTTACATCAAGCCCCACATGTGGTTTGTCATCGAAACAAGCCAATCAAATTTGAGGAACTTACAATCTCCCCCTTTAGCTATTTCATGACAAAACTACCACTCACATTGATCCTTACAACAAAATTGAAATCTAAGGGTTAACAATAGATTATTCTATATTACAAGAGAGAAGCCTAAACAAACTAGATCTTCAAACATTCCATCTCTTGTAGAATAAACCATTCTTGCAAATTAAGAACTACACTTTCCAGACAAGTGTGTGTGAGGTGATCAAGTGAGATAAAAATAAGTATTTGCAATAAAGAATTTCACATTAAAGAAAACATGCAATATCATGCAAAGGCTATCATGCAATGAATGTGCAATGCAAATGCTCCCCCTCAACGGATTACTCTCTCTCAATATATAAACTCCTCAATCATGCGAATTAGCTACTATAATTTAGCAATTAGCATTCTCCCCCTTACTACATACTTTTCCCCCCCTTTTGTCATGAGATGGGCAAAGGAGTATTCCCAAATCGGGTCACTTGTAGCAAAGAGAGATAGTAGCACACAAGTCATTTGCATAATCATATAATACACTTTATGCAACTCAATTAATTGGAGAGAAACAAGGAGATTTATTTTATGAAAAATGTGTGATAAATATGCTTTGCATGCAAGACATATTGCATTCAAATCCAAAAATCAATAGTATTTGGCAAAGCAAATGACAAAGGTTTCCTTAAAGAATTCAAACCAATTTCACCATTTGTCATGAGTAAAGCAAGGATATAGAGTTTATCAATCATTCAATTTTAATGAGCAACTATATCCAACCTTATAAGCAAAACATGGCATGAGCGACTATTTGCACTCTATTTGATTTTTCCGGGTATGAAACCCATATGATAGTAGCCATATTCAACTAATAAAGAAAGAGAGACATTTGGATTTTAACATCCTTTGAACGGATACAAGATCCTTTATTCATTTTGAGTCTCATAAGCTTTTCACACATAATTTTGCATTTAAGAATTGCAATCATCAATTCATGCTTTTCATTTTTAAGCAAGTCATAAGAATTTCATGCTTTTTCATTTTAAGCATGTTATTTAAAGAATCATCATATCATGGAGATCATTGTAGGTCATTCAAAAAGTACTTCTTATGAATATCTCCTAGTCCAAAAATGCATGTTTGAACATAAATATGACATGGATTGCAATACAAGCATGGTTCACACTTATTGAAGTAAAGACATATAAGCATATGTGCAACCAAGCTACTCAAGTAATTAATAAAGAAGTATAAATGTTTCAAAATTTTTGCATGCAACAAGTATGCAATTGCTCTCTTTGCTTGAGTTCCCCATATGAGGTCAATTACTGACTAGCTCTTTTATTGAGCGACACTCGCAATAGGACGAGGTCGGAGAGTAGCACAACGGTGAATAAGATTCGTTCCCACAGGGATCGAGTGATCGATTACCGAAATTGATTAGCCTAGTTGCTATTCAAACAAGCGAAAAGGATATTTAAACTAAGTAAATTAAACTAAATTAAACCTAAGGATTAATGCTAGTGCAAGAAATAAAATAACACTAAAATAAACATGAGTGTAATATCGAAGAAATATGCTAGAATTTGAATCCACCCCACCCAACAATTAACGTCCGTTTTAGACTCAATTACTCACCCAAACATACTCTTGTGGAAGGTACATTCTTGTTGTTGTTGATGACTTCTCTAGGTTTACATGGACTTATTTCCTTAGAGAAAAGTCCGAAGCCTTTGAGAAATTTAAAATGCTTTGTGTCAAAATTCAAAATGAGAAAACTTCTCACATTAAAAGCATTAAGAAAATTAGAAGTGATCATGGGAAAGAATTTGAAAATGCTAAGTTTGAAAACTTTTGCAATAGCTTAAGCATTTCCCATGAATTTTCGGCCCCTAGGACTCCTCAACAAAATGGTGTTGTTGAGAGAAAGAATAGAGTCCTCCAAGAGATGGCCCGTGTGATGTTGCTTAGCAACAAAGTCCCTAGAAATCTTTGGGCCGAAGCCATCAATACGGCTTGCTACATAGGGAATAGAGTTTTCCTTAGGCCCGGGACTAAACAAACATCCTATGAGTTATGGAAGGGTAGAAAACCCAATGTGAGCTACTTCCACATCTTTGGGAGTAAGTGCTATATACTAAATGACCGGGATCAACTTGGCAAGTTTGATGCCAAGAGTGATGAAGGTATTTTCATTGGGTATGCACTTAATAGCAAGGCCTATAGAGTTTTTAATCTAAAGACTCAAAGTGTTATGGAATCATCAAATGTTGTCTTTGATGATTGTAGGCCCAAACATGATGACCATGAGGAGGATGTTTGTGAGTTGAATGACCTTTCTTTGAAGGAAAGTGGTGAGACTTCAAGTGGTGTGAAGTCAAACCAAGATGAAGAGGATGATTTGCCTCTTAATAGAGTTCCTCTTTTGGACTCAAATGAACCCGCTCCTTGGGTTAGAAAGCTCCATGATAAGGATGATATCATTGGAGATGTTAGAGAGGGTGTTAGGACTAGGCATCAAATAGCTAATCAAATTAGCTACACTTGTTATACCTCTCAAATAGAACCCAAAAAGGTTGATGAAGCCTTGGAAGATGAGTTTTGGGTTCTTGCCATGCAAGAAGAGCTAAACCAATTTGAGAGAAATGAGGTTTGGACTCTTGTTCCTAGACCTAGAAACACTAATGTCATAGGCACTAAATGGGTGTTTAGGAACAAATCCGATGAGGATGGCAACATTGTGCGAAACAAGGCAAGGCTTGTTGCACAAGGGTACTCTCAAATTGAGGGTATTGACTTTGAGGAGACTTTTGCTCCCGTTGCCCGTCTTGAATCCATAAGGCTTCTCTTATCCATTTCTTGTGTGTACAAGTTCAAGTTACACCAAATGGATGTCAAGAGTGCCTTCCTCAATGGCTTATTGCATGAGGAAGTGTTTGTTGAACAACCCAAGGGGTTTGTGGATCCACACCACCCCTCTCATGTCTATCGCCTCAAGAAGGCTCTATATGGGTTTGAAACAAGCACCGAGGGCTTGGTATGAGCGCCTCACTCTTTATCTTGTTGACAATGGCTACTCTAGAGGTAGTGTTGACAAGACCTTGTTCATCAAGTGCACTAAAGATGAGCTATTCATAGCTCAAATTTATGTTGATGACATTGTATTTGGTTCCACCAACCAATCCAAAGTTAGACAATTTGTTGATGTCATGTCTCATGAGTTTGAAATGAGCATGGTTGGTGAGCTAAATTATTTCCTAGGCTTGCAAATCAAGCAAATGCATGATGGGATCTTCATATCCCAAGCTAAGTATGCTAAGAGCCTAGTGAAAAAGTTTGGCCTTGAGAATGCCAAACATTGTGACACACCCATGAGCACCACCTTGAAACTTAGCAAAGATGCTAGTGGAAAGGATGTGGAACAAAGTCTATATCGTGGCATGATAGGTAGCTTGCTTTACTTGACCGCAAGTAGGCCCGATATTTGTTTTAGTGTGGGTGTTTGTGCTAGGTACCAAGCTAATCCCAAAGAGTCTCACCTTGTGGCGGTGAAGAGGATCATTCGGTTTGTGAATGGTACCTCAAATCATGGGATATGGTACTCCTTTGACACTAATCCAAGTCTTGTTGGATTTAGTGATGCCGATTGGGCGGGAAATTGTGATGATAGGAAGAGTACATCGGGCGGTTGCTTCTTCCTTGGGAACAATTTGGTTTCTTGGTTTTGCAAGAAGCAAAACTCAATTTCCCTATCCACGGCCGAGGCGGAATATATTGCCGCCGGTAGTGCTTGTACTCAATTGATGTGGATGAAACAAATGCTAGCCGATTATGGCTTGGAGCAAGGTACTCTTACTTTATTTTGTGATAATATGAGTGCCATTAACATTTCTAAGAATCCCGTCCAACATTCTAGGACAAAGCACATTGACATAAGACACCATTTCATAAGAGAGCTAGTTGAGAGCAAAACCATTGCATTGGAGCATGTGGGAACAAATGACCAACTAGCGGATTTGTTCACAAAGCCCTTAGACACCATTAGATTTGGGAACCTTAGCAAGTCTATTGGGATTTGTCAATTGGGTTGATTTGGTGTGTCTTGACCCCATATGGGGAGCTCAAGCAAAGAGAGCAAAGTTGCATGATCATGCATTGTGCCAAATTGATACATTTTATGCCTCTTAGTTAATTGCTTGAGATGATTGGTTGTACATACTTATATGTATTTTTCGTAATAAGTGTGCTACATTGCCTTGCTTGCAATCCATGTCATATTTATGCTCAAACATGCTTTTTTGGAATAGGAGATGTACTTTGGAAGTACTTTTTGAATGACCTTTAATTGATCTCCATGACATGATGTTTCCTTTTAAATGACATGCTTAAGTTGAAAAGTATGAGATGAAATTGTGAACTGTTTGGTTGCAAATGTTAAATGCAAATATGTGTGCAAAAGCAATATTGAGTCTTATTTCAATAAGTCTCTCTTTCTTTATTTGTAGAACAAGGCTACTATCATACGGGTATCTCACCCGGAAAAATCAAATAGGGCGCAAAGTCGCTCATGTCTTGTTTTGCCTATAAAGTTGGATATAGTTGCTCCTTTTTTTGTGAAATGCTAAAAATTCTATATCCTTGCTTTTTCCATGACAAAGGGTGAAATTGGTTTGAATTCTATTGGAAACCTTTGTTGTTTGCTTTGCCAAATACCATTGTTTTGGTCATAGATGCAACATGTCTTGCATGCAAAGCATCATTGTCACACATTTTTTTTTAAATAAAACTCCTTGAATCTCTCTTACTTAATTGAGGTGCATAAATTTGCTTATATGATTATGCATATGTGCTTGTGCTACGAGCTCTCCTTGTTAATGCTTACCTATTCGGGGAGACTCCCTTTGCCTATCTCATGACAAAAAGGGGGAGTAAGGTTTGGGGAGAATTTGTGCCTCTAGGCATTGCATTTAGGGGGAGTTGGGAGATGATTGCATTGAGGGGGAGTTGCATTGCATTACATGTCATTAGCATCTCTCACACACCTGTCCTTGGAAGGAATATTTCTTGTTGATTGTGTGTAGGTTGGTTTGTTCTACAAGCTTGGAATTGACTTGAAGATGTTCAAGACTTAGACTAGGAGCTTAATTGTAATGTAGAAAATTTTTGTTGACCAATTTTTTTTGTTTTGTGAGGATGCTATGTGAGTGGTGATTTTGTCACGAAATAGCCAAAGGGGGAGATTGTAAATGCCTCACTTTTGATTGGCGTATTTCGTTGGCAAAATCACAATGGGGGTCTATATGTAAGGGTAGCTTAGAATGGAAGAAAACCTCATTGTGGAATCAAGAGCTTCAAGGAAGGTAGATTTCTTGACTTAACTCTAATTTGAAGAGATGTAGTTGCACACACACACAACACCTGCATAATTCTTACTTGTATGTTTGTGTGTGTATTCTTTGTGTGCATCTTTGATTATTTAAGCTTTCCTCTTGCATGCTTATTGATTGCATCTAGCCTATTATTTGTCATAACTTGTTTTGCATAAGAATGCATGTTGTCACCTCACACACTTGCACGTTTGCTTATTGGTTCTTTGTGAGGAGCTGCTGAGAAGGCCAAGTCCTTCTCTACCGCGGTTATGGTGCCGCGGTGGCCCAACCGCGGCATGCAAGCGACAGAGATTTTCCTGTCTCTGCTGCTGTGCACCTGCCGCGGTGGCCCAACCGCGGCAGTTGAGCGACAGCAATATTTTTGCTTGCCGCTGTTATGTTGCCGCGGTGGTGGAACCGCGGCAGTCGAGCCACAGTAATTTTTTGACCTTTGCCGCGGTACATCTGCCGCGGTTCTTCAACCGCGGCAGTCGAGACCGCGGCAGTGAGTCAGCGAGAAGCTGAAAGGTTTTTTTTTGCCAAAACGACCTCACTTCACTTGGATCTAATATATATATGTCTTGTTTGCCTTGGCTCGTTCACAACACCAAAAATTACACTTTTGAGAGCCTCTTGAGCATCTTCATCTCCAAGGTATCAAGACTTCACCTTTAAGCTTCAAAATCACAAAAACCCTTCATCTTGCATCTTTTATTCATCATCTAGCATAATTCTAGGATGATTTCATTTAGGGTTTTTAGTTTTGCTCACATGACTTGTATCTAGAACATCATTCTCATATCTACATGTTCTTGCTTTACAAGATAGCTTTTTTATGACTTGAATTGATTCAAGATTGCATCTTTATGACTTGACTTAGCTTCAAGATTGTTTTATTGTGGTTTGTGAGTTGTTTTGTGATAGATTATGCATATAGGTCTTTGGTTGCTTATTTGGTGTTGATTTATGCATGTCATCTAGTAATATGATATCTAGGAATGTTTAACATGTTCATCCATGCCTAGATAAGCTTAAATGTCTAACCTTGCATTTTTAGCTTCTTGAGTATTTCACATATTCACCTTAGGTTGTGCTATCTCTTCACTTTAGAGACAAGTCTTGTATTTACCTCTTAGGTAGTTTGCAAGCAAGGAACTGGAGTCACTATTAAAGGCCCGAAGGTAGCAAAGACGGATTAGTAAATTTAGGTGTGATGTGGTCAACCTAATTTGTAATCGTATTTGCAAATAGTGGATTCGAGGTTCTCGTGTGGCGCACATAACAGCCCGTGGTTTTTCCCCGTGTGGGTTTCCACGTAAAAATTGTGTGTCCTTTAATTTCCACACTTGTATGCTTATTTTTGTATATTGACTTGTTTGGGGCTTTTTCATAATTTGGACTAATATCGAAAAATTGGGTAAAAATGTTTAAAATCTATTCACCCCCCCCTCTAGATTACTTTAGGACACGTTTATATTTATTTTCACACATCTCAATAAATATATACAAGCACATATAGACTATGAAAAGTATATTCAATTGAAATGATCAAACATAGTCTATGATTTGCATGAAGAGATTTATACTAAAACATAAATCAACAAGTACTTGTATTCTTTTATATTTGACTTATATGATCAAGTACATGACAAATGAGCAATATTTACAAAGATCTTGTCTTACAAAGATATTGATTAATAAGAGTCCACAAGATCTAATCATCCACAAAAACAAATATCAAAGAGATAAGGATAGAGATATTTGACACATGATTTTATGTGGTAAACCTCTGAAGAGGAAACATCCAAGGGTTGAATCCATAACCACCGGTAACACCACCTTTTACTAGTTGGATAAAAGTACACCCTCAAAAGTGACCAAATCACATGATACACACTCTCTTAAATATCCCTTCTATCCTACCCTCAAGCCTTTTACTAATGAAAGACTTGCCACTCCTTTCTAATCGAGACACATCGCATGCCTCTAGAAAGCCATTTCCTATCCAAGACATCTCACATGTCTCTAGGAAAATCTTTGCTCAACTAATCAGATTCTCATAACCCTAGCCAAGACTTCTTGCTTAACTAATCGAGACACCTCCAGGCTCTAGTTCAGACTTCTTGCTCAAATTGCAGATCACTCTCAAACATGAG